>BSUD01000003.1:6194239-6247935 GCA_033239045.1 Fagopyrum esculentum
GGGGGGGGGAAAGGGTATCCGACGACATCACCGGAGGGTTGGACTTCGAAGCTTTCGCAAGGCGGTCGTTGTTTGATCTTATGAGGTTTTTCGGGACAAAGTCGATCGGGCTTGGGGGAAGCGATGAGGAGCGGGGTTTTGAGGGGAGGTTGGAGCAACGGCTAAGTTCAGAAAGCTTCAGGGAGAGCTTTTTGGAACGTTTTGAGCCACCCATAACCGGTGAAAGGGGGAGGGAGGGGGTGGCTAGGAGGCCACGCAGGGTGGAGGAGGCGGGGAGGCCTACCTCCGGCAAGGAGGATGGTTGCTGGTAGGGGTTCCTTTGGGAGCGTTTTGAGAGTGTTTTTGAACTAACCACATGTAGAAAATCACAACACTTGTTGCATGAACTTCACACCAAATATGTAATAATTTATTATTACGTACAAACCTTTCATCTAGTGATTGGTACGCTACGTAACACTAACGTATCAACTGTAAGACCTGGTCCAAACCCAAACATAACACCCCATTCTAATCCTTCTCCAGTGGTTCCTTGACCGTTTTCGAGTGAGTTCCTTCTCATTTCATCCATGACGAACAATAATGACGCGGTTGATAGGTTTCCATAATCGTTCAATGTCTTCCTCGTTGCCCTTAGTTTCTCTGGCTTGAGCCCGACTTTAGCCTCAATTTGATTTATAATTGCTCCGCCCCCTACAAGTATAAACATATTTTCACGGAGCCAATCACATATTTTGCATTTATCTAATACCAAGTATAATAATAGGAGGTGTAGTGCACCAACTCATACATTAAACTTTTTATCGTCTTATATTCAATAAGTATACACACACAAGCTACTTACCCGGATGCGCAACCCAAAAGATTGAGTTCCAATCGTTGATGTTAAGAGCCGAGAAAGCCTCGATGAGACATGCCTCTAAATTATTAGCGATTAAATTGGGGATACTTGGACTTAACTCAAGAATGAGCCCCGCGTCACATATATGACCGATTATTGCTCCATCAGAGTTAGGTACAATATTTTGGGCTGTCCAAATCAACTCAAAAATAGGCTTCTCAATTGTTAGATTTGGGTTTGCACCGACTATGGCAGCGGATGCTCCTTCACCAAATAGTACTTGTTGCACAATGGTGGCGATGTTCGACTCTGTCAGCCCGCGATAGCCGTGTGTAACCAATTCCACGCACACTACGAGAACACGAGCTCCTTTGTTGTTTTCAGCAAAGTCTTTTGCAAGACGAAGGGCAGTACTACCACCATGACAACCTATGTTTTAAAGATATATGAAAGTAAACAATATAGAATTTACATATGTTTAAAATAATGAGATACGTGACTAGCTAGTGTGGACATACAAGGCGTATTTTATGATTTTTTTTTTTTTTGGCTTATATGATGGGATATGTAATTATAAAGAGATAAACTAGGTAAAAAAAACCACGAAGTTAAAACAACATATAATAATAGATATCTACACTAAATCTCGACCCTTAATACTCACCCTCCGACGGTCTAAGATTGTTCTCATGTATACACGCTAAGAGTGTTCTCGTGGGAACCACATCCTATATATATATATGATCCATAAAAGATGTATGTTTACCTGGTTGGTGAATCATAAGACGTTTAACCGAACGACGTAAGTCAATAAGTTTGGCAAGGTGATAATCAGCGCCGGGCATATCGATGCCAGAGTTTGTAGTCATGACGAGGTGAGTAATGTTGGATACGGGTTGACCCCACTCATCAATGGCCTTTTGAGCTGCGACTTTCCCGAGTTTTGGCACTTCACGGTTCGCTAGTTCTTGCCTTACATTAAATGACGGCGAGTCGAACCCAAAAATGTTTCCTGTTTCCTTCATAATATCTTCCGTTAAATGACTGTAACGCTTTTCAATCATCGAATTCTCACCTACAAAAAGATTATCGAACCCCATATTAAAACAACATATAATAATAGATGTTTATGCATATATGCATTCGGTGCATGACTTGTGAATAATAAAGGACACGATCGCACACATACGAACTACACGAACTACACGTGTATTTATTCAACTACAACTATTAAATGTTCAAATACAGTGTATATTTATTCAACAACTATAATGTTCTTACATATGCGCTTGAACTTGAGTTTGGTAGTATCCGACAATTGTTCATGCTCGTGGGCACGGAAGTAGCGCTCTGGGAAGTCGGCTTGGTAGACGCAATGCGGAGGGTTGGCGGTGCCGATAGCGAGGATGGTGGCGACTCCGTCGACTGATTCTGCCATGTTCAGTTTCTGATTAAAAAAGAAAGAAGAGTTAATTAACAAAGTTGATCAAGAAGGAGATTGATGGGAGGGTTATGTGTGATAGATTGCAAGTAATATGAGAGGCTAGGGAGGTTTATATAGACAAATACTTATCACTTTCAGTAGCATATTCTTACTGTATTATACATTATTGTACAATTATAATTGAAGAACCACGTTGTAGCAGGCTGTTACGTTAGGCGATCATTTAGGGTTGACATATAAAATATAGTGATGGCGGCAGGAGCGGCCCTTTCGGGGCAGGTTAGGGGCAGCCGCCCCACCCTCCAAAAATATTTTTTTTTTTAAATATCGTTTTAAAATGGATTGAGGTTTCTCGTTTATAAAAAATTTTCTACGATTTATTAATTTTTTTTATATCAATATTCTTGTGTTATATTTAAATGTTATTTTGGATCTTTCGTCGAAGTAAACGAAACTTTAAAAAAAACTTTATTTCTGTACAAGTTTCCGTGACAATCTTGTCTTCTATAAATGGGTCTTTTTAAAAACATTATCACGAAAATGTAAGATCTTGTATAAGACAAACCAAATCGTGGATTTTGTTTCAGATATACGGTGGTATTGATCAAATAAATTAGTGTTTTTGTTGGAAACTGGAAAAACACGGATCTTGGAAAGATTATGATTTTGTTTGTTTGCTTTTTTTTTTAACTAAATCTCCGTAACCGAATGAAAATGCATATAGTGTATACGTGTATCTTGTTCATAAATTTTTTTCGAATCATTGCTTATAGTTTTATTCAAAATATATTTATTTTCTCCCTCTTTATTTTTATATAGGGTATCAAGCAATCAAATTATACGCCAATTAATTCAAGAGTTAAAATGGTAAGTGGGCCATTTATGTATTACTGTGTATTAACTAGGCTATTTTGCAATAATGTAGATAAACTAGGCCCCAATCAATTTTCTAATAAAGATTAATTCCTAATTAATGCATACCCCTGATGGAAATTCAAAAATATGATGTGGCAGTTTTAATTAAATAAATAAGGTAATTTATTGTGGTCCCCTACAAATCAGGAAGTTGTTAGGAAAGGAACTATACATTCCTTGTAAACGTGATACAAGAATCACGAATTTCCCCCATTTGCTGCATCCATAACCACCAATTATACAGAGCTTTCGTCTACTGTCATATACATTTTCACTCTTTTTTTCCGATTACTGCCGATTTATTTCGATTTGATGTTCTGTTTGTTCAATTGTTACGGCTATGAGAGCGTCAACAATCGGATTGTCAATCTGTAGATTCAATCGTTTGTTTTGTGCGTTTTTTGAGACAAACAACTCGATCTGTAGATCCAATCATTCTGAGACATTTTTCCAGATCTGTGAGGTATGTACGTTCAATCGTTTATTTGGTGGATAATTCTCACATTTCGTCTGCGTAAATTATGTATATGGTTCATACTTTGTATTTCGTATATATACATGACGGTGATATTTTATGTGCTGAGGTTTGATATTGATGAAAGAGACGAACATAATTTTATGTTTGTATGTGTACATAAGTATGTTGGAAAGAAATATATACTCAATTTATGTGTTTGCTTAGATTTATGTAGTTGTAAAATGTATGTGTATTTCAGTTTAATGTGGTGAGGGTCTGTAATGATGAAAGTGACGAACATAAGCTAATGTGTTTATGTGTACATAATTTCGGTTTATATATCTGTTTGTATATTATGTATGGTTAAATTTATGTAACAGTGAATAACATAATGTTATGTGCGTATATTTATGTAATTTCGGTGTATGTTTATGTATAAGTGCATAAATTATGGTGATGAACATAATCTTATGCAGAATGTGATGAACATAATTTTATGTGCGTATGTTTACATAATTTCAGTGTATGTTTATGTATAAGTGCAGAAATTATGTTTCATTTAGTTGATTGTACATAAGTGTGGTTTTATGTAATTACTGAAATATTATGTACAAAGCGTGAGGAAGCTATTGACATATTTCTTATATTTTATACCTTTCTTGTAGGAATCATGGGGGTGGTGTTTGTGACAATTTATTTTGACGGACATTGGAAATTTGATGAAGGTGTGTGGAGCTACATTGAAGTACAGTCAAGTAAGCCGTTATTGATATCAGTTGAATGCACATTTGATGTGTTAAAGGAGAAGATTGCGTTGCTATTTGGAATATCTTTAACACTGTTTGATTTATGCTTGTCATACAAGAATCCTTTCAATGAGGGTCTAAAACCATTTGATGTTAACACAAAGGATGATTTGGATACTTTTGTACACATAAATGGTCTAACACAGTTTAGTTGGAGTCTCCCTTTATGTGTGAACAAAGTTGATTTGCATAAGAGTGTGGGAGGAATTTCAACCGAACTACATGGTCAGGAAGCTGATGTAGCAGATATAGAACCTGATTTATGTACAACAGGTTCAAGTGTGATTGGGAGCGAGTCGGTAGGAGATGGAAACAATAACACACTTGCAATAGTTCCACATATCAATAGTTATGTATCATCAGGAGACGATTTGCAACTACAAGTTGGGAAGATATATCATTCGAAGACTGAAGTTAAAAACGCATTGTGTCTACATTCAATTTCTGAATGCTGACAATACAAGATAGTAAAGTCGAAAATGAAGGCAGTGACTGCAAGATGTGTAGATGAAGATTGTAAGTGGAGGGTCCGCTTTTCAATGCTCGGTAAAACAACATACTTCACCACCACAAAGTATGCTTCGACACACACTTGCTCGTTCCAGTTGCGGCGGGAGGCAAATAGGGGAGCTTCATATCACGTAATAGCTGATAAGGTTAAGACAATGTAAGTTGCATGTATTTGTTGGACTGAATTTATGTATCTGCTACTGCATGTGAAAAATATGTTATGTATCCTGCTTTTACTGAAAATCAAAGTTTATGTAGGTACGGTAATTCAAAGAAATTACCTTCGGTGCATCAGATCATCACCGTAATGAAGAGTTTGCATCGAATTGACGCTAGCTATTGGAAGTGTTGGAAAGCTCAAGAGACAGTGAAGGACATGATTAGAGGTACATCGGTGGACAATTATAACACAATACCTGCATACTTATTTATGTTGGTGGAGGTGAATGAAGGAACAGTTGTGGACTTCATACACGACGAGGAGAGTAGGTTCAAATATGTTTTTCTGTCGTTCGGACCGTCCATTCGGGGTTTGAGTGTGATGAGAAAGGTACATAATAATAAAAACCCTGATTTTGTTTATGTATTGCAGTTATCTGTTACATAATGTTTGATACAATTGTTTATGTGCATATATTCATGTTCAGTTATTTGTGCATAAGTAGGTTTGTGAACACGTCTACGGTTTTATGTAGGTAATCACCGTTGATGGGACACATCTTAGTGGAAAATATGGTGGGGTATTGCTAGTCGCCACTGCACAAGATGCAAACCAACAAATATACCCCGTTGCTTTTGGTATTGTTGATAGTGAAAATGATGCATCTTGGAATTTCTTTTTCAAGAATATGAGACGTGTCGTAATGGACAGCAAGGAGCTTGTGTTTGTGTCCGATCGCCATGCATCGATTAAGAAGGGTATAACATCGAATTACCAACTAGCCTTCCATGGGTACTGTATTTGGCATATAAAAGGTAATCTGAGGAAGAGGACAAGATCAAACAGGATCCTACAAATGTTCATTGATGCGGCAACGAGCTACAAAGACAGCATTTGCGTTGAAATATTACATAAAATATCGGAGGTACATAAGCATGTAAATTATGTACTGTATATCTTATATTATGATGATTACCTTACACATGATTTATGTATGTATAGGAGAAACCAAAGGTGGGAGAATTGCTGAATGAAATAGGGATTTCTACATGGGCACGCTCCTTCTCACCTGCGAAAAGATACAACATAATGACTAGTAACAACGCAGAGTGTGTAAATGCATTGATGAAAGAAGGTAGAGAGTATCCTGTCATGGCAATGCTGGATGAAATAAAGCAATTTATGACCCGATGGTTTGCAGAACGCCGTCAAAAGTCCAAAGCTTGTGTAGAGGTATCGACTCCTAAGATTGAGGCAATTATTCAGAAGCGGTTTGATGCGTGTGCGATGTACTTTGTGTGCGTCCTTGATGCAGAGAAGCTGGAGTTTGAAGTAAAGATGTGTGAAGAGAACGTGATTGTTTGTTTGCAGAAGAAAACTTGTACATGTAAGGAGTTTGATATTGAAGAAATACCATGCATACATGCCATTGCAGCTGCAAAACATGTGGGTATGAGCCCATCCTTTCTAGTTGGCAAGTACTATTCATCAGACAGCTGGAGGGCTGGTTATGTGGATATCATCTATCCATTACCTAATAAGTCAGAGTGGTGTATTCCTACTTCAATAGCAGAAATGAAATGTCAGCCTCCATTGAAGCGTAAAAGGTGTGGTAGAATGCCAAAAGCTAGGTTCCGGTCAACTTGGGAACAAAGCAGCAATAGGAAATGCAGTTGTTGCGGCTGCAGCGGGCACACGAAAAGGACTTGTCAGAATCAACCAAAATAGAGTTTATGTTTATGTAGATGAACCAGTTTTGACTAATATTGCTTGACACTGAACTACATAGGTACATCATTGAAATTACTATAGTTACGTTCATTTGAATATATTGTGAACTATAACCTCGATTATCATGCTTAAAGATACATAATTGAAATTGACAGTGAAGTACATACGTACATAAATCCATCACATATGTTGGAGAACAAACTGTATACTAATTATGTTACATATGCTACTGCATAAACATACACTTATGTATATGTAAAGGTATTATGTTTGTATTAAACTAAAAAAAAACAGTGCATAACGGATCAGTACATAATTATGTTGCAACTAAATATATACATAACATGAAAATTTGTGCATATCAAAACAGTACATAAGGTCAAAAGACACAATTATGTTCATAATAGATGTCTACATAACAGATCGAAAACCGTACATAAACTACTAAAAACATACAACGCTGGAGACATAAGTATTTCACAATTTCTTCCTACATAACTATGTTCATGATCAACAGTACATATTGTTTGAACACAATCACATTTCTTCGGCCCAATTCTTCCACTGTCTTGTAAACACAGCATTTGCAATCTGCTCCCTAACAGCTTGAACGACTTCATCATCTATGTCGTTGAAATCCTTCCTACCAGATGCAAGATATTGAATGTATTTCAACGTGTATATTCCACAGCTACCCCTACAATGCAAAGGGATAAAATGAAATCAGTTTATGTTTCATAATGGCTAACACATAAAATATGTAACACAATATTAATTAACAAAATACTGTACATACCCATCAGCATTTGTGTTTAAATCATTCTTCCTGATCACTTTCAATGGGATCTTGAGCTTGTCTTCCAATCTAGAATGCTTACCATGGACCCTCAGAACCTGTGGGAACATAACAGCTAGGGGCTCGATAAGGTGCTGTAATTTGTCCTCCTTTATGTACGTGACTTGTGCGTCATACACATAAATACACCAGTCAAGCAGGTTTATTTCTAATGCGACCCAGTGAGTGTCCAGAAGGTTGAATGGAGAGTAAATGATGTCAACATCATACAGTGATTTGGGGAACATTTGTGGAACATCGCCAGTGATGACTTGAAACATACTTTCTTTGAAGTTTGGGTTGTCATTCTTAATGTCCAAGAAATTTGAAAATGTTGTACGGTTGTAAGGTCGGGTCCATCCGGTTGGTAGTACAGCGATGCGTCCGTATTTTTCTGGATTTTTACAGATGCTCATACGGATATGCATAATCAGCTCATCAATGACCTAATTTACATTATAAACACATCACAATATTATGTAAATGACATAAATATATATCTACATAAAATCAGTTTAGTATACAAACCTCATCTTTAATCCAACCGCCAGGCTTAATAATGGACTCAATTGTGTCCCTGGATATGGTCTTTATGAAACCTCTTACTGACCCATTCCCGTCTTTGTTTTTGACCCAATTGTATAGGGTTTGTCGCTCCTTTAATGTCAACATACCCATGCGTGGTTCTTTAGGTAGCTTGACATTTTTGCGGAAGGGTGTGCGTTTATATTTACTTTCTTTGGGCATTCTTAAACCCACCTTCCTTTCTGGCACAACTTTTGCAGAATTCTGTACATAAATATACATGGTCTGTTAATACATAAACAGTTATACATATAATTTGCACATACATAATTTGCTACTCTAACAACTGCATACAGTTCATATGCATGGACAGTATATACTACATAATATAACAGATTCATAGTCCTAAGTTTATGTATCAATCACTGGTAGTGTACATAAAGTTTATAGTTTGTCATAAATATATCTTACCTCACTGGATTCAGCACCAATTTCCTCTACCATTACATCATCCTTGGCATCTTTGGTAGGAATTTGATCGAAATCAGCTGTTTGATGATCGCTTTCTATTGCGTGAGTTTGATGAACTTCAGCTGACGCATATTGTTTCATAGCATCATTTACACAACTCTTTATGTTCTTTTCAATTTTCTTGCTAGACACGAACACAGTTGTGTCTAACTGCTCGTAGAGAGAACCTAAGTCTGTTGCATAAGTCGTCAAGTCATCAATCAGAATCCCTTGTTCCTCCACTTTTTCACACAGAATGCTCTGCACCTTCTGCATTGCATCAACTTTTTCAGCAAGAATGTCCTGTCCCTTCTGTAGTGCATCCATCTTTGACATCAACACTTCAACCCATAATGGTTGTGCTTGTTCAGGTTGAGTGCTGTTTATTATGGACATACATAAGGTACACCATATTTCTGAATATACATAATGTAATATTATTATACATAAAGTGCATTTATTTTGCTTACTTAGTTGTGTCATGTGGCACAGGGGTGGACTTCTTTCCCGCAGAAATATTGACATTATGTTGGTCCTCTGTATGGGGTTCTGAAGGAGTCTGCTCGGTATTGAGTGGTGGTGGTGAATCCTTGGCCTTGTTAATGTGCTTTGATGATCTACATATTTGTCAAATAATACATAATATATTCTGTACGTATGAATACATATAATTCATTGTACATAACCATGTTACATAGACATAAGTACATATACATAAGTTTAACCTTGTTGGTTCTGGAGATGACTTGGGTGTTTGCTTTTTCCTCTTTCCTGTACTTTTGGTCGCAGAACTGTATGTGTATATATGAAGTGTTATATTTCTTATACTACATAAATCTTTGGATGTACTATATGTAAATATAAATAAATTTAACCTTTTGGCTTCTGGATTGGATATGTCTTCTTCCAGTTTCCTCTTACCTACACCTTTGGATGCACTGCTAGATGGTTTATCAGACTGAACCTCTCCTGTTTAATATAATGAACAACACATGAGTATAATGTTTGATGTAGTACATAATTGGATACTACATACAAGTCAATCTACATAAAATGAAAACCAATGGTTACTACATACCAATGTCTTCTGGTGGGTTCACAAAGTCATCTTTATCATCCTTGTCATCATTTGCATGATAAATTATAGGCCTAGTCACTATGGGGACAACATTATGAAACCCAATACCAAATAGTGCATCAATCCTGTCATCATCACCCTCCATATACCAGCTTTCATAATCATCTTCTTCCTTCTCAACATCAACTGTCTTAATGTCTTCTGTTTGAAGAGTTTCAGCAATACCCTGCAGCTCAGTATATCCAGGGTATAGCTTGCCACCCTTCCCAGATTTGGATACATACCTAAGGCATGATGGGGTTGCCTCTGCATTGATTATAGTTGCGAAATGCTTTGCAAACTTTGGTATGGAATTGAAGACAAGTATCTACAAATATTACAAAAATGAAAACTATAATTAATCAACACAAATGCTTATTTACACATATGTATACATAACAGTTATTACATAGATGTTGCAACTCAATCTAATAAATACATAATTCATTTACTATAATGATGTAACACATTTACCATAATGGAATTAGTACATAAGCATATAATAAATAAAACAAAATCAAGTAAATAATAATATGCACATAAGCATGACACAGATCGGTACTATGTGTAAAACCTGTACATATACATAACAATGTTATACATAAGCATGTTACACAGATAGTACATAACAATAAATAAATATTCCTTAACCATTGACAAATTTAGAACCTATACATTACCTGTAATGCCAAAGGGAATCCACCAATCTGGTATCCACCGCTGTTTCTCTCCTTTCCAGCATGGCACGATTGAAATGATCTCCTAGTTATGGTGTAAGCAAAACGACCCCATGGAAAGTTGTTGAACAACTGCATGTCACTTAGGAGATTTATAGTGTGCTGCGATATCAAAGTCTTTCCATTCTTTGATGCTAAAACACCTTCAATGAACAAAATGAGTGCCATTTTGTACTTGTTGGGAGACTCCTTCGGCTCATCCTTGAAGATTTGCTCCAATTCATCATTTGTGCATCTGTCAATCCCAACTACATCTCTCATGTTGACATCCTCCATTTCTTCTATACCTGAGCCAGATTCCGCAGAATTTGGGAGTCCGGTAATCTCACAAAACTCAATGACACTAAACCTCAAAAGAACACTGTTAATTGCAAACCACATGGAGTAATGTCTCCTCGTCTTTAACTCCCTCATTAACATAAAGTGAATGAGCTGGTTGGACATTTTGATTTTAGTGCTCATCTCCAACAGAGGCCCAAAAATTGACCCCTTAAGTCTGTTTTTGTCAGCTGTAGATAGCTCATCCAAAATCATAGGAATCAGAGGAAGCTTCATATAGCTGTTGATTCTGCCGTTTATTGATTTCTTAGTTTCTATCCATCTGTACGTAAACTGCATAAACATAAAATGGAAAATGCATTTATCTTTATGATCAACAAATGTAAACTATGTGGTGCAAATTTCAATTTACTTACCTTAATCTGTGGGTTATCAGAATTTATTAGTCTATTGACATCTTGCGTACAAGAACCACCCATCTCTCTCCGCTGAAATGTACATAAGGTAAAATACTTCATTATCAACTAGCCTTAACTAGTACTATATACAATAGTGTACATAAATAAGAAAATAACTGATATGACTATGCAAATGTAATCAGAAACTATTAAAAGTATAAATAATATAACATAATAGTAATCAAAGATTAATTTATGTTTTTATGTGCTTGACTATACTGTTACATAATTCCTGTGAATAATATAGCAATTTGATTTCAAATATTCACCTTTTTTATGCGACGAGCCTGTGCTTCATCTCTTTGTTCCTTTGTTTGGTTTTTGACAGCCATTTGTTTCGTGGTTACCATTTTGTTCTTCAAACAAATAGTAAATAGAAAAAATTCTCAGTCAATTTCTAGCTAAATACTACATTACATAATTTCTGTATATGCTAAATGTCCTACATAATATTATGCACATAATAGCTACATAAACATTGCAATAACATAAACAAAGCATTGTACATGACCTACAGTGCATACATAATACAAACTCAAACATAAATCTGTCAACCATAACTTGAGACAGTCAAAAACTTGGAACATCGACTAATACACTCAGTTCATAAGAAATTAAAGTACATATTGATCAAACATAAACTGAGTCATTCTATAACTATGTACATATTCCTCATACATAAACTTATTACTTATGTGATAAAATAAGATACATAAATGTCTAAATCATACTATAATTGAATGCATAAACTACGATACAGAATTTATATGATACAAAAAACACACATATCAAAGTAAGTACATAATCGTTAAGGTTAAACTAACACATTCTGTAATTATGTACAAAAATGATATACCGGGTATACATAATGTAATATATAACATTTGCCATCATCTGTTTATGTACATAAATCTGATTCATACTATAATTACATACATAAAATCGTATACATACATAATTCATCCAATATTTGAAGTTACAAACCATACATTTACATAATATAAGACCATCGACCACAAAAATAACACAGTGTTTTGGGAAAGTATCAGTACATAAAACACATGAAAACATAATTTATGTACATAATCTTTCATCACTGTTAATTGAAATACATAAAATCCACAGAAATGGCTAATTTCAAAATTAAGTTCCATAACAGCCAAAAACAGATCTGTTCTTCTTTGTGTCGTCGGAATCAAAAACCTAATCGAATATAAATCACAAAATCATGCTTCATAACACATGCAAGGCCGAGAGAATGAAAGTCCATGTAGTTACAGTTCAACAATGGCGGTTTTGAGTATGAATTTTAGGGAAAACGTTCATCACCTGTTTTCGATTTGAACGAAAATCGAAGCCATTAAAATGGTATATTGTTGAGAGAATTTGGAATACTTACAAGGATTGATTGTCGTTAAACAAAGAATAGATCAGCGAAGATGTTGAAGAAGGTCGAAGTTGAAGATTTGAAGATGGAGGTTGCAGTTGCAGAATCGCACGATACTATGGAGGTGTAGAATGGCGCTTCCTTTTTGGATGAAAATGATTAGGAAAGAAGACGAACCGCCAGATATCGTATCAAAGACCATTGCCTTTTTTTAAATTTGATAATCTTTAATTTTTAGGCAGTTAATATGCTACTTTACTGATTTGCCCTTAATTGCTACCTTATTAACCATGCTTTATAATTTCTTTTATCTTTATTTTCTGGAAGAAAAATAGAGGGGCCTATTTTGTATCATGGATACAAAAAGGGCCCTTCTACACCAATTTTCTCTTAATTCAAACTACAATGAACGATTGAAAATCAAACGGGCCTATAAAATATGTAAGTTAATACAAACTAGTTGTATAACCTACTCTTTCAAAAAAGATTTGAAATTGTGAAATTTAAAATATGTTTTTATATAATGGCTAGATATTATATATATAGGTCAAATTAGTTAAGTAAACCTTTTTGAAATTTTTCTCTAGTAACTAGGCTCATGGTAAAATATATTTAGTAAATGTACCTCTAATCAAACCCCCTTACCCTCCAACTTCAATTTAATGAAAATGTTAAAAATTGAAGAAGTACACAAATTTAACGCAAATAGAAAATGACCTATTTGGCCAAATTCTTTCTTATATATAGAGTGGTACATTGGGTACGTCTTATACGGTTATATTTAAAGATATTATTAAAAGAATTTAAATATATAAATTAATTGTTAATATATATTTAAATAATTAAATGTTTAAGAGAATGAATATATTTATCCACCAAAAGAAATAATAAATTATCGATAAATCCAATCTATCTATATACTTATATTAGACTGAAAACCCTTCTCGCCATATATTATCGTTATATGTCCTCAACGTCACATGTCATTTTTACGACCTTTTTAACTTTATAACCATTTAATTATATCTATTAATGACTATTGAAAATTTAATCTTAAAATAATTATATTCTACTAAATATATTATATACATTTTTAACTCATCGTAATATTCATATTTAAGTCATCTGATACATATCTTGTAACATATATGTTTGAAATATGCATCTTAATTATATTTTTTTCCCCTAAACTCACGTACCTAAATTGATTATTTCGAAATAATATTTATAAAATATTATAACTAAATAAATTTAAATATTAATTCTACTTTAGATCACATAGTTTTAGGATGTAATACTCTGTTTTTGGTCTTTACCGCCCCCGCGGTGAAGAGGCCTGTCCCGTGGCCAGCCGCGGTCGCGGCCGGGTCAGGCACCTCTACAACTGACTCCAAATCGCGTGATCTGTTTTCTTCCGTCTTTATTTCTTTCCTTTCTTGGAAGATCCGATCTTCTATCTTTTGGGTCGGCTTTACTTCTATCTTCTAACCCTGAAAATGACCTTCCTTCGTTCTTTCTCAACCGTTATCTACAAATTCCCGCCTTCTCTTCCGTTTCTCTCTTCTTGCTTACATTTTCTTCAACCTCGAGAAAATTTGCAGCCTTTCCTTGTGATATTCTGCACAATGTGTAAGATCAATGCTCTCATCGACTAGTCTAATAACATCATCCATAGCTCGGACCACATCACTTCCATCTTGATCAATCACTTCACCAACATCCTGAGCCCTTCTAGTCCCCTTAACCATGATCATTTCCCATTGGTACCCCTCCCGACTCTTAAACCTCATGACATTCAAAAGCTCTCCTTGTCGAATACCCAGGAAGAGATTAAATATGCGCTCTTCAACATCGGAGACAACAAGGTTGTAACACCCCAGATTCTCAAAACTCGGAGAGTTACTAGTTAGGACCTCACAATGGGTCCCGAACATAGGTTGACAACAACTTAACTAGATCTTACAACAAGACACATATAAGGAAAACCGAATATCATAAAATAAGGTTTTGTAATGTCATGAATGTGGCCAAAGACCAACATCCAACAACAAGAATATCTTAGAACTAAAGTATCTAAGAATAAAAAAAAACCAAAAGATCAACATAACGTAAAGACTCCAACCCATCCCATGGAGTACGGAAACACGGCTGGCCAGTACCTTCCGGATCACTCGGCATCAACTCTAACATGTAGCACGTCCAAGCCACAATAAAAACAATAGTTAGCTAACTATCCGAATATAAGTAGATAAAATAATAGCACAACCACATATAAGACAAGAATATAACAATCATCATGCTGACACACAAAGTTGGTTATCATCTTGTAATTTAGGTGATTCACTTCAATACATTTTCAGGTTGTGGCACGAGAAGTCGAAGATTCTCGCCTCCGTTTCTTATCCAGCTGGCGAGGTTCGGCATACCTCCTTCGGTAGCGTCCCCGCAAACAATGTCTGGCCTAGTCCCGAAAGATCCTCCTAGTCGCCCTCGAGCTACCGTGCAAATAGTCACTGCCCGCTACTCTTGGGCCAATTAAGGGTCGGTTATACTTAAGGTAATAACCTACTATAAACATATAATCAATCACCACTATCATCACTCATACCAACATCTAGAAGCTAGCTAAGTAAGCCCAAAGCACTTACTTGAATCAAATCTCAAATCCCGTTATCTCAACTCGGTCTGTAACTGTAGAAACTCAACAACCTGTTATAAAAGGCAAGTGGATTAATAATGTATCACACTTTCTTACAAGTCTCCGACTTCTAAGATACTCAAATCGAACATAAGAAATATTACCAAAATACCCTCATAAGGGTAAAAGACTAGTTTACCCCTGAGTCTCAAAATCCTAGAAATATTTCTAGAATATTTATAAAACATCATATGAAGCCTAAAACCACAATCTAACACTCACAAGAGAGATCTAGCTAAATTGAGAGATTTTCCAACTTTTAAACTTCCATGAACAACTCACTAAGGATCTCACTTTGACCTAACTTATAACACTCATACAAAAATCTAAAAATCCCAAATAAAATATGAAACCCTTCCATGCAATGCACTCTACTCACTAGAAGAAACAAATCTCAAAAAGGATCAATAACTAATCATACACAAAATCTAAAGTTGACACTAAGGTACAAGGTTTTCCATACTTAGCCGAAAACACACTATTCTTACAAAACTGCACTATTACCCTACTTTGGGGCCTCATAACTCTACATCTGACCGTTGGATTACACTCCAATTTTAACACATCAAAGTACATATATCGACCTACAACATATCAAAATACAATGGTAGATGATCATTCAAAAACCTCGAAAATAATCCTCAAAGTCTGCAGTTCCAAACCTAAAATCTGAAATTTAAAAAGGTGAGTAGAAGGTCCTCACTTCGATTCTCCCTGGCAGCATTACCTACTACTTATGTTATCCAGTGGTCACGAGTACGAGATTAAATCTCCTCACCACTAATTGACACTCACTCTAGTTTTGCTAGGTTCCAACCTAACATGATACTAACATTATCAACCTTAAACCACGAGAGAGGAACAATGCACCACACTTGGTATTTTTTGGAGGAAAGACACGACCGCGGAACAAGGAAGGCGCGACCGCGGTGGAAAGGTTAAGGCCAACGCGACCGCTATGACAAATATGCGCGACCGTGGAATAGAAGTCCAGGCGCGCCTGCGGTTGGGGAAGGCACGACCGCGGGAGAAGTCCAGAACAGTTGTCGTGGCTTTTGTCGATGTGCAGAATGACACCACAACTCCTCGATGCTTCGTTGTTGTTACTTGTCATTAACCATTGTTGTGAAGGGTCAGGACAAAAAGAAGACGCTCATCACATAAGAAGGGATATAAGAGGAGGGAGACAATCGGGTTTCAAGAAAGGAAAGCGGAAGACTACGACAATTACAAAAGATCGGGCGGAATCTGTTATCACTGCGACCGCGGCGGCGCGAATGCGGGGCGCACCCACGGGTAGGCAAAGTTACGCAACCGCGGGACACGTCCGCGGTAACTCACAACAAAACACAAGAATGAAAATCACGGTTGCTACAAGTAGCGGGACTATCGGCAATCGCCACCTCGAAGAATAATTGTGAAATCGCCCAGACATCTAGAATAAATTAGGGTTTTATTTTTCAACACTAAAATTGAAAAATAAAAATTGTGGGTTACGAGATTCAAACTCCCGACCTCATGTCTAGAGTTAAAAACAACATTCAATTTCGACCAACTCAGCTACAATTATATAGTGGTAATTTGGAAACATATATTATATATTACTGGTTATCGAATATCCGGATTACAAAAAAATAATTTGTATCCTATCCGCATATCAAAAAAATTTAAGCATATCTGAGATAGATTTTCGTTAGATCATCTAAAATTCGGATAATTTCTAATCTAGTTGTCGGATCGGATTTTTTTTAACACCCCTACATATGAGGGATGTTTTTATTTAGTTATCAATGAACCTATTCAACAATATGTAAACAGATAATTCTCGACAACGTACTCGTAAATAAACGCATCCTTACCCGTTGCTTTATTTCTTCAAACATTTTGAAATTGCACTGGAAAAGTAACCACAATGGCACAATCACTATCACAATAGTACATAGATCTATACCCCTTGCTATAGAACTTCGTTCATAACAAGAATATGACGAAAAACAAGTAAAAGATTACACATAATGTCACAAGAACTTCACACCAACAATGTAATAATTTATTATCATGTTCAAACCTTTTACTTGGTAATTCGTATGCTGCGTAAAACCAAAGTATCAACCGTAAGACCCGGTCCGAACCCGAACATGACACCCCAATCTAATCCTTCTCCAGTTGTTGCTTGATCATTTTCATGTGAGTTCCTTCTCATTTCATCCATGACGAACAACAATGACGCAGTTGATAGGTTACCGTAATCGTTTAAAATCTTCCTTGTTGCCCTAAGTTTCTCTGGGTTGAGCCCGACTTTGGCCTCAATTTGATCTACGATTGCACTACCCCCTACAAGAATAAACAATTTTTAAAAATCGAACTCATAAATCTGAGGAGGTTTAATCCTAAAACAAATTGAGAATAAGATGTGTAATTCGCAAAACTTATATATTAGTTTATTTATTATATTATAATCGATACAAGACATTTCCACGTATATAAACTACTTACCAGGATGTGCAACCCAAAAAATCGAGTTCCAGTCCTTGATATTAAGAGACGAGAAAGCCTCAACGAGACATGCCTCTACATTGTTGCCTATTAGTGTTGGAATATTTGGACTTAAGTTAAGAATGAGCCCAGCATCACATATATGGCCTATGATTGCTCCATCGGAGTTAGGTACAATAGTTTGGGCGGTCCAAATCAACTCGAAAATAGGCTTCTCAAGGGCTAAATTTGGGTGTGCACCAACTATAGCCGCGGATGCTCCTTCACCAAAGAGTACTTGTTGCACAATGGTCGCAATGTTGGACTCCGTCAACCCACGATAGCCGTGGGTAATCAATTCCACGCACACTACAAGCACACGAGCTCCTTTGTTGTTTTCAGCGAAGTCTTTTGCGAGGCGAAGAACCGTACTACCACCGTGACAACCTGAGTTTCAAAAAATTTAGAAAATAAACGAAATCGAACCTAAATATGATGATAAAAATTAGTTCAAATCCTTTGTCCCATTATCTGTCTCAACTTCTTTGTCCAAGGCCCAGCTAACTCGTTTTACTGCACAAATGACCTTTTATAGTAGGTTGTTCATCAATTCGCAACCTGAACTTTAGAAGTTCATGGCCTGACTCTAATAGGGTTAAGTATCTTTGGGTAATTGGACAACACTGATTTTTCTTCTTCAAAAAACTGGATATTATAAATATAGAATATCAAACTAAAGTTCTAAACCTAAAGTCCAAACATCCAACTTGTCATACTAATTATAATCTGAATTACAAACGACTAGTAACGATAAGTCTTTCCGAGCTCCAAAAAGCGAGACACACCGCACAAAATAGGTTTATTCATCGGTTTGAACTTGACTTGCAATAACTTTTATATCCGATATCCAAGGTCATGAACAATATATGTCTGATGAGTCCACACACAAGCTCTATGGTGTCGATTTTAAAATTTCTCCTCCCTCCTCTCTACAAGAAACCTCCTCACCTGTACCCGCCTCTCTCTCAGAGAGAGAGAGAGGTTGGTTTAGGTGAGGAGGTTTCGTGTAGTGAGGAGGTGAATAGAAAATTTTGTCCAATATTTCATGTATCAACCGGAAAAAAAGAAAATTGTGTAAAATATATATGTATACGTACCTGGTTGATAAATCATAATACGTTTAACCGAAGGAGGTAAGTCAAGAAGCTTAGCAAGATGATAGTCATATCCAGGCATGTCGATGCCGGAATTTGTAGCCATGATAAGGTGAGTAATGTTGGATACAGGTTGACCCCATTCGTCAATGGCCTTTTGAGCTGCTTCTTGCCCTAGTTTTGGCACTTTATCGTTCGCCATTTCTTGCCTTACATTAAACGACGGTGTATCGAACCCAAAAACGTCCCCCTTTTCCTTCACAATCTCTTCTGTGAAATGTATGTAACGCTTCTCAATACCCGAGTTCTCAGCTACGAAAAAGATTAATTAACTCCACGTATTAGAAGCATATATAATAGTATACTACATATACAATAAACCATAAGTACGTTCGTGCACACATGGATTCGTATTAATATCAAAGTCCAACACATAAATCTGACGGGTTTCATCCTAAAAGCAATTGGCAATAAGTTTAATCCACCGATTTATATATATGCTAGGCTTGAAATGTCCTAACCATACACGAACCGTAGAGCGGGGTTGTGTGCATACGAGCGCACGTGCGTGTTAGGCTCAAGCCTAGGTTATAAACCGGACAGAGTTCCATCCTAAAACCAATTGATAATAAGAGAAGTAGTCCATCGACCTTATGTACTAGACTCGGAATATATGTCCTCACTTTAGATGTGAGAACTTATTATCTGACAATAATGTTCTTACAAATGCGCTTGAATTTGAGTTTGAGTTGGTCCGAGACGTGATCATGCTTGTTGATACGGAAGTAGGTCTCGGGGAAGTCGGCTTGGTAGATACAATTTGGTGGGGTGGCGGTGCCAATAGCGAGGATGGCAGCGGCTCCGTCGACTGATTCTGCCATTCCGATTTAGGAGGAAATTTATGAGTAAAGGCTTTGAGGAATGTGTGTTGATTAGCTAAGAGAGTAAGGATATTTATATACATAAGTTATACTAATCGATATCCAAATCACTTCAACAAGTACGGACAAGATGGAACTTTGTCAACATAAGTTGCTTACTTTGTTATAATTGTAATAGAGGATGACTATAAACAATTATCTAGTAAAATATTTTGGTTGCTTATAATTTTGTCAATTCGTTTGACTTAACGTGTATGTAATATATTACGCATATATGGACCTCCGCGTTATATTTGTCGTATGGTGCATTACACGTTCATCAAGCAGTTATGATAGATTTTGGTGGAAGAAGACCACACGAATGGTGGAGGTAGAACACACTCTTATTGATATTATGATATCCTTTATATAGACTTCACAAGAAAAATAATAACTAGTAATATGTAGAAAATTTAATAACAAAAATATTATCACAATCTTAATATTATCACGATCACAATCTTGATCTTGATCTTATTACGATCACGATCTCAATTGTCAATTTGAAAAAGAAAGAGAATGGAAAGCCAGAACTCATAAAACGTGACTGAACCTTCAGACTTGAAGATGTAAGCTTGATTGTTCTTTTAGATGAAAGAATATCCACACGATTACGATTACAATCTCGATCTTATCAAATTGTCCTTAAAAGAACGCGTGAAAACAGATTCTCACGTCAATTACGAGTAAAATTGGTGAACTTTTCCTTGTATTATCAATTTTTTTCGAGGTGAGATCCACTTAACCTATATGATTTTTTTTTAACCTAATGTGTGCGTGGTAACGTGTTTAAAAATTCACGTTATATCAACTCAAACTTTAAAAATTATCATTATTTAGATTTCTGTTCATAGTAAACAAACGACAATCGGCGTGATTGCTTGTGAAACTAGTTATAAGGATATATCTTATACAAGTGTAACACTATGAGAAAATCCACATATTTGCCTTTACGCGTAGCGTGTGATAAGTAATTTACAACTATAGGTTTGCGATCTATATATCTAAATTAAAACAAATGATCCCAATGTTGACATGAGGGGTTCACGACTTTTCTCGATTACGGGTTCACGATTTTTTGTAGAAGATTGATTAATTTAATTTTTAAAACTTGATTTTATTATTTCATATCGGTTATTAAATATCAAGTAAGAATGACAGTTTGAGAACTTATATAAATATAAATAGAAGATTTAAGATTAAATAAATTATACATTTCAGGATCTTTTGATAAGATAAGTATAATATTTATTCATATCGTATTAATATATGGTATGTGCGTCGTGGGTCGTTGTGAAATGCTCGTATGTGGAAAAAGATAAAATTTTAAGGGCATCAAACGAAACAAAATGAAACTTAGTGAGAATCAACCGGAAAAGGTGAAAATATGAGAACACCAAACGAAATTTCTCTATATTTTATAACAAGTGTCCGTGCAGAGCACGGGATATAAACTAGTTATAAACTTAAAATCGAGTAAAACTTTACAAAATATTTCAAGAAATTTTGAACATTTTATTTAGATATTCAATAACTTTTTTTTTAATTAAAAATTTGCAATGCATAATGAAACGTGTTACAAAGAGGTAGAAGGAAGACGGGCAACAAGTTGTGCCGTCAATCCTTTCTGGATAGCGAATCCGATCTTCCTAAAAACAACATCAGAAGACCTAGGAGACGTAACGTTGCCATGCAAAACCCGTTGCACCCTCTTCAGAATTTCAATAGCATCGGGCGCAAGGAAACCAAAGGTGTCGAAAGCGAACGGAAGAAACACATGTTTATTTTCAATACAAGTTTTCTCATGTTTGACCACCTTAGCAGAAGCGGCATTAAGTGCCGCCTTACCCACCGCAAAAGGCCCACTACCCAAACAAACAAGTGGAGAAACTCTAGTCAAATCGATGCAAATATTTTTTTTATTAGAGTATTTTTGTTTTTAACTTTAAAGTGTCCCAAAATGCATGTCTATGTGCCTCGTGGGATCGACGTCCGAAATTCTAAACACAAAGAAGATGATGACTACATTGTCAATTTCATTAGTTGGAAACTTGAAAATTGGATTACGGCCAAAATAATTAAAGATTTGGGTTAACCATTTTACCGGGCGAAAGTTACACCACGTGAAACATTGTTGACTAATAATAGTTCATTTGAATCTTAAAAAATTCAAACATAAAACACTCGATTTAGGAAATTTAACAACGAACCATTGAAATGTATACTCGGTAGTCGGTAGAGGTGTTTCGGATGAAGAGACGAGACCAAAAGAACAAGCCCACGTACACCCAAAGAATTTGTACGTCTGTGAAACTTGTAGGGTTTTACAGTTTTGAACAGGACCGGACAATCCGATCGGTCCGGCCGTTGAAAATTCTGGTCCAAACTGGTCATGCGTGAAGACTCCGGTAAGCCATGATCATCATGTGTGAAAGTTTCGGTCCAAGCGAAAGAACCAAAATTGGCCCTGTTTACGGTCCGGCTTTTGAAAATTTCGGACCGGCCGGTTGCACGACCCTAACAAATTCTATGGTCCTCCTCTATTGAGAGCCGGATACGAGGGCGTACGGTGTAAGATTCAAGGTCTTAGGGATGTTGTGTCCATATTAACCATGCTTGCAAAAAAACTTTCCATGAGGTCAAAAATTGCTCTGACACGAACACGCTTAATTTCAGAGTTATTAGTCCTCGCTCGACCACTGGAAAAGAAGAATTTTCAATGACATGGCTAGCAATTCATTCTTATAAGTGAATTACAAATCTCCATTCAAATGATGCGAGATCATAATTTTACTGGGTGTTACATACGAGGCGAAGCACCGTTTAGGGGTCTCAAATTTACAAGAGCCTCCATAGGTAAAATGAAATCCAATCATTTTAAAATTTCACATGAGTTCAATTATGTCAAAGTCCGATACAAAAGGTCGTAGGGTGAGTGTCGTGTACATCTGAGCGCACATGCGTTTTAGGACCAAACTCAACACATAACCCCGATGGAGTTCCATCCTAAAACTAACTGACAAGAAGAAGTAGTTCACCGACTTTAAATACGAGGCTAGAAATGCACTCACGTTACATGTGAACTTATTATCTTCGACACAATACAACTACATTTGATGATTTTTAATAATAGATTACATTTTTATACATTTTAATTTACTATTGGACCTTCACAAATAAAATTAGTGGCCAAAGTATTGATAGGAATACCGGGGGTTCGAGTCCCTCTCCATCCACGAGGTTTTTTCTTTTTTTCTTTTTCTTTTTTTGAAAAGTTATTGTATTGAACTAGAGAAGGATATACATAGAGTCGTCTTAGACCACACAAGATTCAAGGAAAAAAGAAGAAAATAGAATTACAGAAGGTGAATGCCAAGTTGATTGGCCCAAGCAAGAGTATAAGGAGATCTTTCCTTCCAGTGGTAAGAGATGTGGTTTTTTGTAGCTTGAATGATGTTGAGCGCACATGAAGTCTCTTGAGTAACTTTTTTGTAACACCCCAAGTTCTGGGAACTCGAAGCGCTACGGGTTAGGACAACACAATGGGTCCCGACCCTCAGAGTAGCAACAGCAAACGGATCTTACAACAAGGCACAGACGAATGAAAACCAAAACTCAATATAAAACCAAAGGTTTAAACAAAACAAAGCGAAAAACACTCGCAGTCGAGTTCAAAACAAAAGGAAAACAACAAAAGAAACATAAACCCGATCCCGTCCTATAATGTACGAGAACCCCGGATGGTCACACCGTCCGGATCACTCAGCAGCATCCTGAACCTGCGGAATATCTACAATGACGGTATAAACCGTTAGCTAACATTCTAGGTATAAGCAAGAGCGTAAAGGCACAAACACACATAAGGTAAGATAAACACATAGCATGCTTGCACACAACCGGTTATTATCTTTCATTAAGGTTATCCATTACTAATTCAACTTCTTTTGTCACACAAGAATCCTTTCGAAACTCGTCTCCACTTCCGTCTACCAATAGGAATAGATCAGTACTATCCGTTAGCTACGGGCCTGGGTTGCAACACATTCTAGTCTCCTGTGAAACTAGACAAGTGGTCACCGCCCGGTTATAATACAATTGGGCCACATAAGGTTATAAGGGTGATTCCTAGTTCGGTTATCCGTTATAACATGAATAAACAACACAAACAAGCCAATACAGTCCAACTAATACGCGGAATGAAGCTAAGTAAGTCCAAGGGACTTACCTCACTTGAAGGTAACACAAAGGCTCAGCAACAACTTGAGAACACTCGAGAAAGCTCAGTTTTCCTCAGGAAATGAGCAAGGAAAGCTTGTACGAACAAGTATCACGGATCAGGAATGAAACGGTTGCTAGAAGTCTATAACTTCTAGTCTCAACGATCTCTAAGAGATCTCCACAAGCTAAGGGCTCGACCCTTAGTCTTACAGAAGCTCAAGGAACAAGGAACAACCACAAGGAACCAAGAAAGGAACGAGGGAAGGAAGGAAGCAAGCAACTCACCAAAGACGGGAGTTACAACAGAGAAAACCGCAAGGGCGGTTGGGCAGAGGCGCAGGGGCGGCTCTGTGCAGGCGTGGGGGCGGATCTTCGTCAGAAGCTACTGTTGGGCTCCTCTTCGACAGATCTCACAACAAGGACAACCAAATTTCGCACTTTTGATTTCAACACGTCGAGACTCAACTCCAAAGAGCCTGAGAACAACAAAGGATCAACAACGGAACGGTCCACAAGAATCAAGGCTCATGCTTGATCCTTGCAGAAGAAGAAAAGAGAAGAACGAAGGAAGAAACCGAAACAGAAGCGAAGCAAGGTGCGGCAGCACATGAACGTGAAGAAGAACAAGGGAGGAAGAACTTACATGTTCAGCAAGGACACAAGGGAAAGGTTGTAGCACTATAGTGTCGAAGAAGACGATAGCAAGAAACGGGAAAAAGGAGGAAAGGAAGGAATATATAGGGACGGGTTGGAAAGATAGACGGAAAGGCGTCTAGGGTTTAGAAAGAAGATCAGGAAATCGGCCCATAGGATAGAATATCGGATATTCTATCTATGAAAAGAAGATAGAAAAAAGATCGGGCATGATCTGTCGTCATCCGTATGGGCGGATTACCTTGGCCGCAGGGGCGGCCTTCTTCACCGCGGGGGCGGTGAAGGCAAAATTGGGGTCTTACATCAGATCCCCCTAAACAGAAGTTTCGTCCCAAAACTTGCAAAAGACCAACGATCATAACAACACACAGAAACAGAACTGATCTCATATATTCCCACTCGGGGCATGTAACTCAAAACGTCACACAAAAGCGTACGCAACACAACAAAAGAAAAACCAAACAGCTGACTATGCTAACGGTACATCCAGCCAAGCATAAAACTCCAAATAGTTCCTCTGGATACTATCCATTGTCTCCCAAGTCGCCTCATCAGCTCCTCGTATCGATCACTGAATCTTCATCATAGTTATGTCCTTCGAACGTAAGCGTCTCGTACTACGCTCCAAGACAACCACCGGGTGCTCTACGAACGTGTGGTCTGGCTCGATCACTAGATCCGCATGACTGACAATGTGTCTCGGGTCTGGTATGTACTCCCGTAGCTGAGATACATGGAAGACTGGGTGAACACCCTCGAGTCTCGATGGCAAGGCAAGTCGGTACGCTGCCTCTCCCACTCGCTCCAGAATCTCGAACGGTCCGACGTATCTGGGGATCAGTTTCCCCTCGACACCGAAACATCTAACGCCTTGTTTCGGGGATGCTCTCAACCAAGCTAAAGTTCCAACTCTGAACTCCAGAGGTCTGCGCCTCTTATCTACATAGGATTTATGTCGACTCTACGCAGCTAACATCCGCTCGCGGATCACTGCTACACGAGCCATGTCATCCTGTATCTGCTCAGGTGCTACTCCGCTAACACTACTTGGCTCATCCCAACACAACGGTATACGGCATCTCTGCCCGTATAAGCCTCATAAGGGGTCATCCTGATCGATGCGTGTCAACTGTTGTTGTATGAAAACTCCACTAAGGAAAGGTGATCTGGCCACACCTGTCCCCAGTCTAACACGTAAGCTCTCAACATGTCCTCCAAATTCTGGATGGTCCGCTCAGACTGACCATCAGTTTGAGGATGATAAGCAGTCGTGAACTATAGACTCGTACCTAGGGCGGCATGAACATGCTGCCAGAACCTCGATGTGAATCGTCCGTCTCTATTAGAAACTATAGTCCTAGGTACTCCATGAAGTCTCACTATCTATCTCGTGAACTCCTCTTCCAATCGACTCACCGACCACGTTTCCTTGATCGGAATGAAATGTGCGGTCTTCGTCAATCGATCTACTATCACCTAGATAGCATCAAAGTCTCGACTCGGTCTCAAACCGGTAACGAAATCCATAGAGATATCCTCTCACTTCCACTGAGGGACGGGAAGTGGGTGTAGCTCGCCTCCTGGTCTATGATGCTCGATCTTGACCTGCTGATAGGTCGCACACTGAGCTACATATCTTGTGACGTCTGGCTTCAGACCTCCCCACCAGAAAGAGCGTTTGATATCCTGATAC
Source organism: Fagopyrum esculentum (assembly GCA_033239045.1). Classification (NCBI taxonomy): domain Eukaryota; kingdom Viridiplantae; phylum Streptophyta; class Magnoliopsida; order Caryophyllales; family Polygonaceae; genus Fagopyrum; species Fagopyrum esculentum. The sequence continues at coordinate 6,220,764 of BSUD01000003.1, forward strand.
ATCTTACTCATTATATTTTTCCTAACTCCTAGCGAACCCACAGTGTATGGGACGTTTCGTAGTAAGGATAGTATTCCGAGGTCGAACACAAAGACTGAGGTGAAATCGAGTCAAATAGTGACTAAGGATAGTGTAAATCTAAACTAAGAAAAGATGAGAGAAATAAATAAATGAAAATCGCAATGTTTTTAGGGTTGGTTTTGTGGTGATCAAACAAAGATCACAAATCATGCAAGAATTAACAAACTACTAAGAAAACAACGCAAATAAGTAAACACAAATAAGAGATAGGAAATCAAGGAGAAAAGCGGATTCTAGGGGTTAGAAATTCCGATTATGGCATAGGACTCAAGCTATCTAGTTATTCTTTGGATTAACTATAGTATGTTGGGAGTGGGTGTTTCTAAATCGGGATCAATCACCGGGTAGGTCTCATGGTCCACTAGTCCGTTCCTAAGGTCTCATCACTAGGTAAGTCTCAAAGAGCCCTAGGATAGGATTTCTACACAAACCGGATTTTCGTCTAGGGATCTAACCTCTCCTTACCGGGTAAGTCTTGGGAAGGCAAATCCTAAGCATCAATCCTAGCACACTCAGTCCAATAGCGGCTTGTGAGGCTCACTACTACCTAGAGTTCATCATCTTCGGTATCTAAGAGCAGAAATCACTGGGTAGGTCTCTTTCCTTACTTAGTTTGCTAACACTAGGTCACCCTAGGATAGATCTAACTCAACAAACACTAGGATTCAACAATCTAACAACCTAACACTCAGATTTATCAATGCAAGCAAGTCAGACGAAATCACGGGCAGTTCATCAAGAACCACGGCCGTGGAATCTACTAGAACAGGCCGTGATTTACAACAGAGGCTAGGTTCGAGCAAATGAATCATCCAAAGGTATTTTTAAGTCTATCCTATCATAGTCCAGGCCATAACAATCAATTCCTTACCCTAGAATCACATCTATTTGGACAACAACATGCATCTCAACAATCAAACTCATCAAGCATACAATCATGGAGTCCATATCAAGAAGCTGAAATGAAAGAGAGATGAAACAAGTAGAACAAGAAAAACGAGCTAAATAAATGTTAAAAGAGAGACTTACAACCCTTCAAAGGAAGGTTTGAATCGTTTCTTACAACCCTAGCAATTGTCTTCAATAAAACTCACTCAAAATCACGCACAAACTATGAAAACTACGAAACTAGTGTGCTTCTTCTTCTTCTCCAAGTGAGAGTGTTTCTCCTCCTCCAAGAGTAGCTTCAATCCAATGGTGAGAGTGTGGAAGAGAATGGAATGATGGGGTCTTCCCTCAACAGCCTGCAGGACCACTTCTTATACACCATCAAGGGCAAGGGTCGGTTATGGAGATCGTGGGACAGCTGTCACAACTGTGCAGGGAGAACCACGACCCATTTCCACGCCCGTGGAAGTCCCAGTGGACGTGGTTTTGGTGATTCAGACTTTTATGGATCATCAAGCCACGAGTTGGTGCAAGGCATGCACCAACAAGGTCCCATGTGTTCTCCTTTGATCCTAACTTGCTTCCCAATGGGTCCAGAAGTGCGTCATCACGAGGAACGATCCTCGAATATATCGATTAAGCTCCAAAAGCTCCCAAAATACCTATAAAACATGCAAAAGTCCGTGTAGACGACTATCTCGACAAATATACAAGAATTGAGTGTAACGTCATGAACTAGTGCTAAACCATGCATGAATGAGCGGGAAAACTATCTAAATGGGTGCCTAAACCTACGTCATAAATCGTGTTATCAAAAATACCCCATACTTAAGGTTTTGCTCGTCCCCGAGCAAGTCCCAACTATAGACTAAGAGATGACATGATTTATGCATGCAAAAAAACCACAAAATCTTTTTGGAGTTGTGCTTCTAATATTGGATCACCTTCATAGTCATGTTTCATGGCAATGAACAAGCAATCATGTATCAAATAAATGAAGGCACGGAAAAATAATTATACTTAACTCGAAAGCATGCTTGAAATGTAAAAATGAAGAAGTCAAGATGATCATGAGCATATCCAATCTAGATCACTAAGTCTTACACACATGCAAATAGGTCACAAGGACTTAAGAAATATACGGCCAAGAAACGTTGTGACTAGGTGGGAATTTTTCTAGGGCCATGTGGTGCAAATCCGGGAATGGAACTAAACAACCACAACTTCACATTTATACTTCATCCACCAAAGTGTATTTTTCTCTTTCTTTTCTTTTTCTTTCACTTATTTTTGAGACGATGGCATTGGTGTACAAAAGCCGAAACCTTGGTGATTAGCGGTCCTCGGGATTTTTTTATTTTTCGAGGTGCATCCACACCGGGCACACATACCAAAGCTCGTTAGGACTATTGGTTTATCCGACTTTGGCAAGGCACAAACACCCGATTATGTGAATGGTGCCGAGTTACTCGTCATCAAAACCAACGTCCCCAAACCTATATTTTTTCTACACTTTTCACAACAAATTTAGCACTTCATTCACAACATTCATCCATCAACAACTTCACCCCACACTTGCTTTTCCACACTCAACACACTAGCTTGTAGGGAGTGGTGCCAATCGGTGTCTTAAAAGCGGTTCTATAAGCCCACAAAGCATCATCGAGCTTCATAGCCCAATCCTTTCTCGTCCTAGAAACCGTCTTCTCAAGAATTCCTTTTATCTCCCGGATGGAGATCTCCACTTGGCCACTAGTTTGGGGATGGTAAGGTGTCGCCACCTTATGAGTCACCCCATACTTGGTCAAAAGTGCTTCAAAGTTCCTATTAGTGAAATGCTTCCCTCCATCACTTATGATCACCCTTGGTGTTCCAAACCTAGGGAAGATCACTCGGTTGAAGAACCGCACTACAACCTTGGCATCATTTGTGGGAGAGGTGATTGCCTCCACCCATCTCGACAAATAGTCCACCGTCAATAAGATGTAAAGGTTGCCACATGAAGAAGGGAATGACCCCATGAAGTCCACACCCCAAACATCAAATATCTCCACCTCTTGTATGTTGTTCAAGGGCATCTCATTCCTCCTTGAGATGTTGCCCGTCCTTTGGCAAGCATCACAAGCTACCACAAAATTATGCACATCCTTGAACAAACTTGGCCAAAAGAAACCCGATTGCAACACCTTAGCACATGTCTTGTGTGAGCTAGCATGGCCTCCACATGGCAAGGAGTGACAATGGCGGATCACACTCTCCACCTCATCCTCCGGTATGCATCTTCTAAAAACTCCATCCGGCCCTTGACCGATGGTATTTCTATGGTCGTCTATACCCAATCAAAAGTAAATCCCGACTTAGCACTAAGAACAAGTATAGTGGATAAGTAAGGGTCGAACCCAAGAGAGGTAAGGTGTTTTAGATGCAATTATCGATTATAGAAATAAGTAACAAAAGGGGGGGGGGGGGGTTGGTTGATTTGATGCACACAAAAACTTTAAGAAAACGATTAACGCGACAAGTAAGACAATGATGGGTGAATCTACACTAGGTTGATTCTAAGCATGCAATTGTTACTTTGGTATGTTTCTTTTACAAGTTTTTAAGTAATCTCCCGTCTCGATCGTATATATGTGTTGAGCCAACCGGCATCAACACAACTTAACAGGTTAGTGTTCCGTAAACCTACAAGAACAAAAAACAAGTTAGCTTTCAAACAAAGACCAAGGGATATAAAGAGAAGATTAAAACCGTTAAACTTATCTTTATATTTGTGTTCCTTTTCTTTAAGTAATTACAACCCGTTATTACTTAAAATTGCTACTAGATTAAAGACTCGAACCCGGAACCTATTAATCCTAGTTGTTTGCATGCACTTTAGAACCTAAGGTGATCAATCTCAAGCAATAGTAAACCTGCAATTAGACAATGGAGATCAAGGAAACACAAAGCATTACTGAATAAAAACTTAAAAAGAACTTACAACCAAGTAACAACGCAACTTCAAAACAACCCAATGTAGCAAGGGAGTTAGCAACTCATTACAACGGAAAACTCAATTCTAAAATGGATTTTTGTGTGGAAAAGCATGGATGATTCTAGCAATCAGTCAAGGACTATTTATACTACAAAAGACACTAATTAGGAGTAAATGGCCGGCCGTAAACATCTACCTTTAATGTCATAAAGGTGGTGTAAACATCCGGAGTAAAACTTCTGGCGTTAAACCGCAGGGGCGGCCTTCAGGAACCGCAGGGGCGGTTTAGGCAGAAACGGTTGATCTTCTTCAAGACCGCAGGGGCGGTTAAGTGATTCCGCTGGGGCGGATCTTCAATGCTCTTCAACGTCTGACCCTTCGTATTCCTGGCGTTTCCGATGCCAAGCCGCAGGGGCGTCCCTAAGTCAATGCAGGGGCGGTGACACAGCCTCTTCATCTTCCAGCTCCCAGGTTGAGGCGTAGGCAGCGCCGCAGTAGATGGCGCAGGGGAGCTGGTCTTCGTTTCTTCAATGGAAGACACCGCAGGGGCGCCAAGGAGAGGCGCAAGGGCGGTGACACACTTCATGGCAAGCGCTGGCAAAGACGCAGGGAGCGCTCTGGTGAAAAGCATCACCCGCCGGGGCGGCTGCAAGGACCCGCTGGGGCGGTGAGGCAACAGAAGCTTTGCTTCATGATCGGTCTTCATTCTTAAGTGCTTATAACTCTTTCCTTAGCTTCTTTTAGTCTTCTTCTTCTGGACCAAGGAGTTAGTAGCATAAACCGACACTAATGCAATAGAAAGACTCTAAAAACTACCCTAATTGATAGTGATTCCATCACCTATCAAACTCCCCCATACTTAGACCTTTTACTCGTCCCGAGTAAAACAAATGACAGGAACTAGACTCAAAGGCCTCCATAAGCATGGGTAAGAAAGAAAAGACAATGAAAACAAGAGAAAATCCAAGAGAGAAAGAAGGAAAAGAGAGGAAATGTGAGAAGAAAGTGAAAGACATACTACCATCCTTATCGCTCCAAGAGTGGCCTACCCGGACAACTTCCTTATGACTCCCCTTCTTATGTCGCCAAACACCGAAAGAAAAACCTACACTCGGTGTCGCTCATTTTGCCAAGGCGCCCTTTTGGGTTTTCACCTTGCCACTCTTTTTCTTTTCTCACTTGAACTCACATCCCTCAAGTCCAATTTTGCACCAACCTAAGGTTGGTCGGACTACCTTCTTTTTGCCTAAACCGCCCTTTCGGGTTTTCGGTTTATCTAAGGATTTCATGCCTCTTTTCAATCTTTGGCTTTTTCTTTTTTTTTTACTAATTATCAAATTGAATTCAAAAATGCAAAAACAAACTTAAAAACAACTCAATAAAATTGTACATGCAATGATATGTCCCTCCCCCATACTTGAAGTACACTTTGCCCTCAAAGTGAAGTTGAAGCAAAGATAAATGTGGGGAAAGGGAAGAGAAGTATACCCCTCAGTGGGATGGTCCAGCTGGACCATCTGGACCATCCTCCGGCGGGTACGGGAAGTGGCTAAAGAAGTGCTCCTGCCGGCGGTAGAGCGTGTCAATGCGTCCCTCCTGAACCTCCATCCTCTCTCTAAATGAAGACTCATAGCTGGATTGCCAAGCCAGTTGTTGAGTCTTCAACTGCTGCTGGTGAGCCGCCTGCCAAGCATCTTGAGGGCGACAAAGTGAGTGGTCATAGAGGAGGCGAAGCTAGACTGCCACGCCTGCTGCTGCTCAAGCATGGACCGATGGTACTCAGTCTGCCATGCCTGGTGTTGTGTAGTCAAAGTCGCCATCTGGGCCTGCATACTCTCCATGGTCTACCTGTCGTGAGCTGCCGTCGGCATCTCCTCATCAGTGGCATGGGCCCGGCTGGAGCCTGTTGCATATCTCCCAACAATATCGACCTGAGGCCGTCTCGGAGGAACTGGGTCAGCTGGTACATACAGGTCGGAGAGCTCGTCTCCCAATGGAAGTCGTCGGGGTAGGTATGTGATGTGACTCTCATCTGCAAGTGAGATCCAAAACCGATGCTCCCCGTCTTTCCTGAGAAGCCTGCACCTCCTCACATATCCTCCGTATAAAGTGGGGCCTCCAGTCTGTCCTCCAGGGCATCAATATCCATCACTCATGCAGCTAATAAGGTGATGATTCCGCCTCCCACAATGTCTCGTGGCTCATTCTTCCTAATCCGCTTCAAAGCGGTAAGGAAAAGGTATGGCCAATTTGGTACCCAGTCGTTTGTGGAGAGGCAAGCGTATAGCAATGAAAGGTCCTTGAGAGCGACCTTGTTTTCCTCCTTGTGTCCACAGAAGACACTCATGAAAACCTTCGAGATGAGTCTCAAACAAGGGTGAGTGAATTTGTTAGAGTACTCACCCCTTGCACGAAACTCAGACTTGGTGGCGGCCTGCCAAAACTCCATCAAATCAGGTGTCGGGATGGGTTCCCACCAGTCGTCGGAGGCAACAATAGTCACCCCGAATGCCTCCTGCAGTCGGGTGTAGTCCAAGGTGTACTTCCTCTTGTTGAATTTGAATGATAGTCCAACACACAGGTGGTCCTCTACTTCCATTTTGAATGTAGCGATAAATTGGCGGCTGAGCTCGGGGTACGTTTGGGCGGTCGTTATCAGGAAATCCCCGAGCCCAGCGTTGTTGAGGAATTCCAGCATGCTCTCCAACATGCCCAAATGTTCCAAGGTGGGAACATCTAAGAACCGAGTTGCATATACTTCCCGGCTTTGAGCAATCCTATACCGATCCTTCTCACCTTCCGATAACTTGTATTTCGTCTGATCCTCCATCTCTTGCAGTTTAATCAAGCAAAGAAGTTAGAAAGTTCAGAAATTTGATCAAGAAACGAACCTACTGACGTGATTTCCGCAGGGGCAGCTGAAGTAGGCGCAGGTGCGGCACGACGCGGGGGCGGAGGCTTGCAGGCGCAGGGGCGGTCGAAGAGGAGAGGGCGATTTCTGGAGTTTAGCGCAGGTGGTGCCGATGGGGTTGTTTTGGCGTCTTCTTTGTTGTTGCAGACATCGCCAGAGGTGGGGTAGTCGAGTTTGAGAGTGAGAGGGTTGAAGTGGTGTTTGTGTGTGGTGGTGGAGAGGGTTTGTGTTGCAAAGTGTATGGTAACACCAGGGTGCCGGAGGTGGCGCAGGGGCGCGACGAGGTGGTTGGTGAGAGCTTCCGGAGGACGCAAGGGCGTGGGAGGTGAGGCGGCTAGGTTTCGAAGGATGAATGGAGAGGGAGTGAAGAGTGCGGTAGATGTAGGTTATTTTTGGGAAGCGTATTTTTTTTCTTTCCTTAACAGAACTGCAGGGGCGGTGTTTGTCAGCGCGGGGGCGGTGACAAGGAAGAGGGAGTACGCAGCCTCAGCGCCGGGGACGGAGCTGAGGATGTGTGTCAAGGGTGGCCGCCGCAGGGGCGTAGGTGTGTCACCGCGGGGGCAGTGACAAGCAGATCGCCGGCGCAGACTCAACGCTGGGGGCGATGTTGGGCAAGGATGTCACCGCGGGGGCGGTGTCACCCAGCCGCTAGGGCGGTTTTCTTGACAGAAGCTCCTCTTCTTTATTCTTTTGGGTTGCCTCCCGAATCAACGCCTTTGTTTTACGTCGTTGGCTCGACGTAAGGATTCTACCTCTATGACTGAGCTTCCTCCAGTATTACCTTTGGGTTTATAACCGTCTGTGAAGGTAATCCTCCGGAGGACCTAGTTTCTATTCTTGTAATGGCTTCTGCCATTTGACCAACCTGCTTTTCAAGGTTCTTGATGCTAGATTCTGTTGTTTGGACATGAGTAGCAAAGTGTTTAGTCAAGACCTGCATCATATCTTCAATTGATTGGTACTTACCTTGACGGGGTTGTTGTTGTTGGTTTTGTTGATCCCTCCAACGAAAGTTTTGTTGGTCACGCCAGTTTGGCATGAAATTTTGTGCATAGGGATCGCTCCTAGGTCTTTGCTGTTGTGGTTGTCCATAGCCCATTGCATTCACCTCAGCATCGTCATCCTGGACTTGTGGACACATGTCTGTTGGATGGTATGGGTCAACACATACTCCACAAGCTTTGAGCTGTTGTGGGGTTCCCATAAGTGTTAGCCTCTTCACCATTTCTTTTAACTCCGCAAGCTCAGTGGAAATCTCGCTCTTTCCGGAACTCACTGCATGAACTCCTTTCTTTGTCGGATTCCTTCCAAAGTTCCGAGTACCTTCCGCTAGTTCCTGTATCTTTTCCAAAGCAAGGTCAGGAGTAGAGTTAAGAATATTACCTCCACAAGCCGCATCGACGATCCTCCTTTCATTGTCTAGCGAGCCATTGTACAAATACAAGACGAGATCTTGAGTTGAATATCCGTGAAAAGGACAGCTGGATCGGAGGCGTGCAAACCTTTCGAAGTACTCATAAAGAGTTTCGTTCGCCTCTTGCTCGATGTTGTTTATAGCTTTCTTCAAGCTATTGGCCTTCTTGGCTGGAAAGTATTTTTCCAAAAACGCCTTGTGAAGGTTCTCCCAAGTGTTGATACTCCCTGATGGAAGGTGGTAATACCAATCATCCGCAGAATCTTTGAGTGTGAAACCGAATGCCCTCATCTTGATTTGTTCTTCGGTGATTTTGGCTGGCTTTATGCTCATACACACGGTATGGAACTTCCCAAGATGCTTGATGGGATCTTCACCACTTAGCCAATGGAAGGATGGAAGCAAGTTAATGAGGCCCGGCTTGAGCTCAAAGTTGACTCCTTAAACAATAAAATTAGGAGCCTTCCCTTTAATGCCCACTATTTATTGGGTTGAAGCTCTAAACGTCACGTGTTATGTTCAAAATATCATTCCGTCCAAAGCTATGTCAAATCTCACTCCCATGTACCTTCTTTATAATAATTCCCCTTCTATGACCATCATCACCTTTTGGATGTCTATTTTTTTGAAATTTAACTGCTAAGACTCCTCACAAGCTTCCCCCGTAGGGCCTTGCCACTTCCCTCTTACGGATTTTTGATCAAGTCTATATCTCCACCCTCCTCCGAATTCACGCTAAGGGAAGATGCTGGAGAGAGATAATTAATATCGTAATTATTTTTTATGTACAATTTGACATTTCTACCCCTAAATTTTTACCTTGTACTATATATTCTTGATAAGTGGAAAGCTCCCATTGGCGGGGACTCATTTTGATAATAAGACTATTGTCTAAGACCCTCCACAATGGAGGGCCGGGGGCTACTAAGCCCCCTCCATGTCATCAAAATGATGACATGACCGTGGAGAAGGCTTAGTAGCCCCGGGGGTCGACGCCAATATTGGCGTCGACTCCTATCCGTCTTTCATTTTTTTCCTGTGTAAAACGATGTCGTTTTGGCCAAACTGGGCCTAAACAACGTCGTTTTGCCTTATTTCATGGAGCAGGCGCGCCATGTGGCGCGCCCTCACTGGCCGAAATATGACCGATACATTAACTTACAAGTAAAATAGGAGTGCACTCCGCGACACGAGTATGCATCACCAACTAAAAGCGGACTTAGTTGAGCATATATGACAAAAATTTGGTAATTCCGGTGATAATATTAACATTTGTAGTTTTATTTTTATTATTAAGTTGTTCGTTGTTTAAATTACGTTTTATGTTCTTGTTGTTTTTTTTTAGTATTTATTTTTTGTTATGTTGGTTGTTATTTAAATTGTGTTTCCTTTTTATTAAGTTGTTTGTTATTTAAAAATATTTGATATGTTGATTGTTATATATATTACGCTTTATATTAAGTTGTTTGTTATTTAAAATTTTGATTTAGCAATTTTAAAATATATTTACATTTTGAAAATTATGGATAATGTTTATTTATAATAATATTAGTAATGTTATTTAATAATAAATGATATATAAATATACAATTCATCAATTTATTAAAATAAATAAAATTAGTGAAAAGTAAAAAATTAGTAGCCTCGGGGCTACATGGTGTGAGTGAAAATAAGTGAAAAACTGAAATGAGGCTACTAAGCTGATGGGGCAAGAATCTTGCTGACGTGGTAGAAAAAATTTAGTAGCCCCGGAGCTCTCTATTGCACATGACAAATACTACTTTGTCTTCTAGGGTGCAAACCCTAGTAATTAGACTTGATTATTTATGGATGGACAAAATAAGCTGGTTCGGACAAAGATAGTATCCTAGTCCGGATAATATAAAACATAAAACTAAAAAGTAAATTTTATAATATTTAGTGCAATTATAATCTTATGCATGATATAAAATATTTTAGATAATATATTACATTAAGTTGCACATAAATATATATTATAGCTTTCAAATATATATATATATATATATATATATATATATATATATATATATATATATATATATATATATAGATAGATCCTATGAGAACACCCCCTAACGTGAGAACATCAGAATAGATTCGTAATTATTATCAGTTTTGTTACAAATGTGTCATATCGTTTAATGTATTATTCGTAGTTATTATTGGTTGAGTGGATTATTCGTAGTTATTGTTGGATTCCTAATTATTATTATTCGTAGTTATTATTATTTTTGATATCTACTCTAAATCTCAACCCTTAATACTCACATCCAACGGTGTACGATTGTTCTCATGTTCTCACGTTAGGAGTGTTCTCATGGGAACCACACCCTATATATATATATATATATGTATATATATATATATGTATATATATATATATATATATATATATATATATATATATATATATATCAATGAGATAAAAAAAATTGTTCAACTGGATATCGGATCCGGATTTTTGGATGGGATCAGACTCATAATCCGACTCGACCCGACCTGAATACTCAAATTTATTATGTAAATTTCAAAAAACATTGTGATAAACCATCAAAATTGAAAATAAGAATTAGTTTATAAAAAACAAATTGAGATATTTAAATTATCAAAAATCATTTTTGTTACATTTAAATTTTATATTATAAATTGATTAAATATCATGATGAAATAAAATTTAAACAAAAATAATTCACCTCATACCCATATTATTTTCCAAAGCTTTCGATATGATCGATCATCAATTCATTATAAATGCTTTTGTAGGATGGGATTCCCTTCTAAGTTCATCCGTCTTGTTGATGCCTGTATTGCTTGTCCAACCTTCTCGATCAACATAAATGGCACTCTAATGAGACATTTCAAAGGCACCAGGGGGCTTTGTCAGAGATGTCTGCTATCCCCACCCCTATCGACATGGCCCTGGAGGTCTTATCCTCAATGATCCACACAAACACCTCCAATCCAAACTTCAACATACACCCCAAGTGTTCCTCACCCAGCATCACTCACCATTATTTTGCTGACGATATTCTACTTTGCAGGGGCTACATTGATTCAACTAACATCTTGAAGAATTTTCTCTCTCATTTTGGTAACTACTCTGGGCTACACATCAATACAAGCAAATTTACCCTATACCTTGGTGGAATTCCTACGCAGGACCATAACAGCTTTGCGAATAGCATAGGACTGCCTCTCGGCTCACTTACTTTCACCTATCTTGGAATACCTATTGGTAGCAAGCGGCTCAGAAGTACTAATTACCTCCCCCCTCATTGCAAGGATCACTCAAAAGATTAACTCTTGGAGTGCAAGGAACCTCTCTTTACGTTGGTAGGAAATAAATCATTTCAACTATCCTCATTCCCCTATAGTACTAATGGTGCTCTGTCCTCCCCATTCCCCAGGTTGTCATCTCAAAAATTAACAGCTCGCCTCGCTCCTTCCTTTGGTCGGGCAAAGAGTCCAGCCCTAGAGCTCTCATTGCCTGGAATGTTGTCTGCTCTGCTAAGTCGGATGGTGGGCTGGGGTTCAAGGAGCTCTTATCTTGGTACATGGCCTGCATCTCAAAGATGATCTTCGAGCTGGATACTCACCCCTTGTTCATGACCTCTGGACTTGCTAGATCCACAATAATATCCTCAAGAGCCATTCAATATGGACATGTGAACTGAGCTACAAATAAAGTTACACTTGGAACCCCATTAACAAAGTTAGAAACGAAATCCAGACTACCCACAATGGCCCCAACTTCTCTTCAATTACAATAAAATTCGAATGGAAACTTCTCTACCTCTTCCGCCTAAGACATTCTCAAACCTCAGCAGCCCTCCCAGCAAACCTACATGCTTGATATCATTTGGAAGAAATCAAACATTCCGAAATGTAGTTTTATCTTCTTAATTGCTAGTCACCGTAGGCTACCCACCCTCACCAAACTTCTCTCATGGAGTATCGTTCAGGATGATACTTGTAATCTCTGCGAAAGACAACCTGAAGACGAAGACCATCTATTCCACAAATACAACTTCTCCCATACCCTCGACCTCATATTTAGATGGACTCGTGTGCCCGCCCCTTATCCCTACAAGAACAATTTCTAGACGTGGCTCAGCTCCTCCAAACCCCACAAGCATGGCCTCATTGCCCACATCCACCATCACTTGCTTCGTATACTTCATATGGAAAGCCATAAATGATCTTATCTACAATAAAAAATGTAAGACCCCAGTTTTGCCTTCACGGTGAAGAAGGCCGCCCCTGTGGCCGAGGTAATCCGCCCCTACGGATGACGATAGATCGTGCCCGATCTTTCTTCCGTTCTTTTTATCTTCCTTCAATAGATAGAATATCCGATATTCTATCATATGGGTCGGTTTCCCGATCTTCTTTCAAAACCCTAGACGCCTTTCCGTCTATCTTTCCAGCCCGTCCCTATATTCCTTCCTTTCCTCCTTTTTTCCGTTTCCTGATATCGTCTTCTTCAACCCTAGAGTGTTGCAGCCTTGCCCTTGTGTCCTTGATGAACGTGTAAGTTCTTCCTCCCTTGTTCTTCCTCACGTTCATGTGATGTTGCAGCTTGCTTCGCTTTAGTTTTGGTTTCTTCCTTCGTTCTTCTTTTTTCTTCTTCTCCAAGGATCAAGCATGAGCCTTGATTCTTGTGGAGCGTTCCGTTGTTGATCCTTTGTTGTTCTCAAGCTCTCTGGAGTTGAGTCTCGACGTGTTGGAACCAAAAGTGCGAACTTTGGTTGTCCCTGCTGTGAAATCTGTCGAAGAGGAGCCCGACAGTAGCTTCTGACGAAGATCCGCCCCCGCGCTGCATAGAGCCGCCCCTGCGCCTCTGTCACGTGCCGCCGTTGTGCCTCTGCCGAACCGCCCCTGCGGTTTTCTCTGTTGTAACTCCCGTCTTTGGTGAGTTGCTTTCTTCCTTCCTTCCCTCGTTCCTTTCTTGGTTCCTTGTGGTTGTTCCTTGTTCCCTGAGCTGCTGTAAGACTAAGGTCGAGCCCTTAGCTTGTGGAGATCTCTTAGAGATCGTTGAGACTAGAAGTTATACACTTCTAGCAACCGTTTCGTTCCTGATCCGTGATACTTGTTCGTACAAGCTTTCCTTGCTCCTTTCTTGAGGGAAACTGAGCTTTCTTGAGTGTTCTTTGAGTTGTTGCTGAGCCTTTGTGTTACCTTCAAGTGAGGTAAGTCCCTTGGACTTACTTAGCTTCATTCCGCGTATTAGTTGGACTGTATTGGCTTGTTTGTGTTGTTTATTCATGTTATAACGGATAACCGGACTAGGATTCACCCTTATAACCTTATTTGGCCCAAGTGTATTATAACCGGGTGGTGACCACTTGTCTAGTTCTACAGGAGACTAGAATGTGCTCTTGCAACCTAGGCCCGTAGGTAACGGATGGTACTGATCTATTCCTATTGGTAGACGGAAGCGGAGGCGAGTTTCGAAAGGATTCTCGTGTGACAAAAGAAGTTGAATTTGTAATGGATAACCTTAATGAAAGATAATAACTGGTTGTGTGCAAGCATGCTTTGTGTTTATCTTATCTTATGTGTGTTTGTGCCTTTACGCTCTTGCTTATACCTAGAATGTTAGCTAATGGTTTATACCGTCGTTGTAGATGTTCCGCAGGTTCAGGATGCTGCTGAGTGATCCGGACAGTGTGGTCAGCCGGGGTTCCCGTACATTAGTAGACGGGATCGGGTTTATGTTTTTTTTGTTGTTTCCCTTTTGTTTTGAACTCTGTTGCGAGTCTTTTTCGCTTTGTTTTGTTTAAACCTTTTGTTTTTTTATTGAGTTTTGGTTTTTATTCGTTTGTGCCTTGTTGTAAGATCCGTTTGCTGCTACTACTCTGAGGGTCGGGACCCATTGTGTGGTCCTAGCCCGTAGCGCTTCGAGTTCCCAGAACTTGGGGTGCTACAATATGGTATCAGAGCTCTAGGTTGACAACAATGGCACTTGAAATCTTCTACAAGTCGGATGGATAAATAACTAGAACCCACAAGGGGTCTAACGTTTTCAAAAGGGGGTTTATGTTTTTAAACCGTTGCTCTGGAATAGATGTAGGGGTGACCACCACTACCTCCACGGATCTCAGCAGTGTAGTTTCTTATATGTTGACCTTTATATGTGCTTTTCTTGTATTTGTGTTTTAGCTGTAGCGCGGCCATATATCTATATATATATATATATATATATATATATATATATATATATATATATATATATATATATATATATATATATATATATATATATATATATATATATATATATAGTCTCATATATCTATCCTTATATGAGATGGCGCGTACTAGAGCTACATCTGCTATGGGGCGAGGAAGGGGTCACCCACCACTTCCACCTGCCGTCCGTGGACGAGGACGTGCAGGAAGACCTCCACTAGCTAGAGGTCGGGGCCAAGTCCCAGTTGTTGATCCGAATATCGCTGAGGCATTCGCTGAAGAGGTTGCTAAGAGCATTGTTCCGAAGGCTGGAAATAGGACCGCTGCTAGGTCTGGAGCACAGAGTGTGCCATCGACAGTGTCCACACGAGTGTCTATCGGAGCTTCTGCATATCGCGACTATGTGCAAAGAGTTGAGGAGGCTATCAGGACTGGAGGACCAGCACCAGTGCCGCCAGTTCTTGCGTGATCAACTGAGGTTTTGCATAGAGTTACACAGGTTGTTGCCCCGCCTACTAGAGTTGATGAGGTTGTTAGAGCGCCGGCTGAGGCAAAGGAGCCAAAGCCCGACAGTTGGAGGTGGAGTAGTGGCTAGGACAGGTGGATTCTGCTATAGAGGCTATCGGTTGCCCTGAGGGATGCCGAGTCAACATAGAACAGATGCTGCTGAAGGATCATGCTCATTTTTGGTGGAGAACCATTCACAGTAAGGTCACCAGTTATGAGCAGATGAAGATGGTGATCAGTGATCGCTACTGCCCTGCAGCTATGAGGAGAGACCGTCTTCAGGATTTCCTTGAGGCTAGATTCGAGGATTTGTCTATTGCTGAGATCATCATCAAGTTTCAGGATGAGTTGGCTCTGCTAGGTCCATCTACACAACCTGATGATCAGCATGCTTACCTTTTCTTTCGGATGTTGAGAGATTTGACACGCTCTTATCATTTTGGTTTCCGTTGTGAGTCTCTGACGGACTATCAGGATAGAACTTCTGCATATGAGAGAGACCGATCGGGTCAAAGGAGAGCTTCTCAGACAGGAGGTCCGATCCTGAGAAGAGACAGAAGACTAGATCAGTCAGTGCTGGAGCTGGAGCAACTGGGTTTGGGCGTAGTCAGACACCTGGACGTTCTGGTTTCCAGTAGAGTTCTCACAGAGGACGGCAGTGTCATAAATGCGGAGTAGCTGGACACATCCGAGCTGATTGCTAGAAACCAGCAGTGACTTGCTTTTCTTGTGGCAAGCCCGGACATAGAGCTGCGTTTTGCCGTCAGGGCAATGCGCTATCTCAATAGGGTTCTTCACCTGCCAGTTAGAGCTGATACTTTTCGGGATCGGACCGAATCCGGGCCGGACTTCTTCCAATATTTTGCCCGGTTGTCCGGGCCGGATCCGGGCTAAGCCCGGGTCCCGGGCTTCAAATCTTCCGTACCCGTCCGTCAAGCCGGGCCGGGTAGTCCGCCGGGTACCCGAATTTATTTTTGTACTATTAAAAAAAAGCTAAAAATACACTTGTTTACTTATTTATTTAAATGGTTGATTAATATATTGAAAACAAAAGGAGAAGGATTTACAAGGAACCAAAAAAAGGCAAAAACGTAACTAGCGACAACAATTAGATCTGTATAGAGGCTTCCAATCCTGATTCATGATTAAGAGGGGAGGCTTCCAATCCTGATTCATGATTTAGAGGGGAGGCTTCAATGCTTCACGATTCAGAAAACCAGATCATTGGAGGCTTCAATGCTTCACGATTAAGAGGGGAGGCTTCCAAACCTGATTCATGATTCAGAGGGGAGGCTCCTAATTTTATTGTTTAAAAGCTCTTGAGTTTTTTTCAAATTGAGTGAAATTTCTGAATGGAGACTTAACATAGTGGCCAAAGTATCATATTTATTTTAAAAATGGAAAAACCCATACAAAATTGGAAAAAAAAACACATCAAGAATAACTAAATTATAATTGTAACCACTAGCACTAGTTACAGGAGATGTCCATAAATCACTATGTAAAATAACAAAAATCTCACTATTACGGGATTGAGAGGAGCATGCAGGACACTTGAGGATCGTTCTTCAAGTCTTACGGGATAGAGAGCTTTACGCCAAGCTCAAGTGAGAGTTTTGGATGTCCGAGTAGCATTCCTTGGTCACATCGTTTCAGTTGAAGGGATCAAGGTAGATCCGGCGGAGATCGAGTCAGTAGCATTTTGGCCGCCTCCTAAGAACGTCAAGGAGGTACGCAGCTTCTTAGGATTGGCGGGCTACTATCGGCGTTCTGTTGAGGGCTTTTCAGTTATTGTCCGACCGCTCACTTCCTTGTTGAGGAAGTCTACGAGATTTGTATGGTCCGAGCCGTGCCTGCAGAGCTTTGAGGAGCTGAAGAAGAGGTTGACCTTTGCTCCTATCTTAGCTCAGCCAGAGGCCATTGAGGACTTTGTGGTTTACAGCGATGCATCCAAGCTTGTCTTAGGATGTGTTTTGATGTAGAGTGGTAAGGTGATTGCGTACGCGTCGAGACAACTGAAGACGTACAAGGAGAATTACCCTACCAACGATCTTGAGTTGGCTGTTGTGGTTCATGCTTTGAAGATTTGGAGGCATTATTTGTGCGGAGCTACATGTCAGATATTCACAAACCATAAGAGTCTGAAGTACATATTCACTCAGCGGGAGTTGAATAACCGCCAGCGCAGATGGTTGGAATTGATCAAGGACTTTGATCTTGAGATCTTATACCACCCGAGGAAGACAAATGTGGTAGCTGACGCCCTTAGTAGGCAGACCCCCGGGAGATGGCGATCGCTAGGCTAACAGCTCAACCAAAATTATAGCGAGATCTTGCATGGCTAGAGATGGATATTCACTTTTCGGATTCCAATAGTCAGTTGACCACCTTAGAGATAGTACCTAACCTGTTGGGTGAGAACCGACAGAAGCAGGAGAGTTATCCAGTTTTGACACAAATCTGAGACTGGATGTCTCGAGGAGAGGTGCCACAGTTTGCAATTGGTGCCGACGGGATCTTGAGACGCCAAGAGCGTGTATGTGTGCCTTCAAATCGAGAGCTGAGACAGAGGATCTTTCAAGAGGCTCACTCTTCACCTCACTCAGTGCACCCCGGTGCAAGTAAGATGTATCAGGATATCAAACGCTCGTTACTAGTTTGAGACCGAGTCCAAGCTTTAATGTTATCTGGGTGATAGTAGATCGACTGACAAAGACCGCACATTTAATTCCAATCAAGGAGACATGGTCGGTAAGTCGATTGGCAGAGGAGTTCACTAGACAGATAGTGAAACTTCATGGAGTACTTGTGACTATAGTCTCTGATAGAGACAGACGGTTCACTTTGAGGTTTTGGCAGCAAGTGCATGCCGCCTTAGGTACGAGTTTGCAGTTCACGACTGCTTATCATCCTCAGACCGATGGTCATTCGTAGTGGACCATCCAAACTCTAGAGGATATGTTGCAAGCCTGCGTGTTAGACTGGGGACACGTGTGGCCAGATCACCTTCAATTAGTGGAGTTTTTGTATAACAACAGTTGGCACGCATCGATCAGGATGGATCCCTATGAGGCTTTATATGGACAGAGATGTCGTACACCGTTGTGCTGAGACGAGCCGAGTAGTGCTAGGAGTGTAGCACCTTAGCAGATTCAGGATGACATGGCTCGAGTAGCGGTGATCCGAGAGCGGGTGTTAGCAGTACAGAGTCGACAGAAGTCCTATGTAGATAAGAGGCGCTGACCTCTGGAGTTCAGAGTTGGATCCCAGGTTTGGTTGAGAGTATCCCCGACACGAGGCGTCAGACGTTTCGGTGTCTAGGGGAAGTTGAGTCCTAGATGCGTCGGACCGTTCGAGTTTCTTGAGCAAGTTGGAGACGCAGCATATAGACTTGCTTTGCCACCGAGGCTTGAGGGTGTTCACCCCGTCTTCCATGTGTCTCAGTTACGGGAGTACATACCGGACCCGATGCACATCGTCATCCATTAGGATCTAGTGGTCGAGCCAGCCCATATGTTCGTTGAGCACCCAGTAGCTGTCTTAGAGCGTAGTATGAGACGCTTGCGTTCGAAGGACATACCAATGATGAAGATTCAATGGTCGATGCGAGGAGCAGATGAGGCGACTTGGGAGACAGAGGATAATATCCAGCGGAACTATCTGGAGTTTTATGTTGAGTTTGATGCGCATTTAGCATATATGTGTTTCAGTTCTCGTTGTTGTGTGCGTACGCTTTTGTGACGTTTAGAGTTATGTGGCCCGAGATACGAGTTGTGTTCATCTTTTCCGTGTTGTTTTCGGGTTGTTAAAAGTTTCGGGACGAAACTTCTTTTTAGGGGGATCTGATGTAAGACCCCAGTTTCTACCTTTACCGCCCCCGCGGTGAAGAAGGCCGCTCCAATGGCCAAGGTGTTTGTCTCCGCGGGGGCGGTGACAAGGGGCCGCCCATACGGTTGGCCTCCCTTGCGGCACAGGCAATCCGCCCCTGCGGATTTGCCACAGATCGCGTCCGGTCTATTTTCATTCGTTTTATCTTCTTTCCATAGATAGAATATCCGATCTTCTATCTTATGGGTTCGCATCCTTATCTTCTTCTAACCCTATAACGTCCTTTCCATCTATCTTTCCAACCTTTTTCTTTATATTTCCGTCTTTTCTTCTTTTTTCCGTTTCTTGCTTACGCTTTCTTCAACCCTCGAGTGTTGCAGCCTTGCTTCCTGTGATCTTGTTGAACGTGTAAGTTCTTCCTCCCTTGTTCTTCATCACGTTCATATAGTGGTTGCATGCCCATCCTTCTGTTTCGTTTTCTTCTTTTGTTCTTCCTTTTCTTCTTCCACAAGAATCAAGTGTGAACCTTGATTCTTGTTGGCATCCCCGTTATTGATGTGTTGATGTTCTCAGGCTCTTTAGGTTGAGTCTTGACGCGGTTGGATCAAAGGTTCGAGCTTTGGATCCCTTGTTGAGAGTTTATGTCGAAAGAAACCCCAAGTGTCTTCTGCCAGTGCACCGCCCTCGCGGCTGCACATCCCCGCCCCGGCGGTTTCTTCTGGTTCTTGTGAGTTGCTTCCTTCCTTGCTCTTCTCGTTCTTTTTCTTGGTTCTTATGGTTGTTCTTTTCCCCCTAACTCCCTGAGTGTTCTGTAAGACTTAGGTTGAGACCTTAGCTTGTGGAGATCTCTTAGAGATCATTGAGACTATAAGTTATAGATTTTTAGCAACCGTTTCGTTCCTGATTCGTGAGGCTTGTGTGAACAGGCTTTCCTTGCTCCTTTCCTGATGGAAACTGAGTTGTTCTTTGAGTTGTTGATGAGCTTTTAGATTACCTTCGAGTGAGGTAAGTCCCTTGGACTTATTAGGTTCATTTCGTGTATTAGTTTGAGTATTTTGGCTTGTTTGTCTTGTTTATCATGTTATAACGGATAACCGGAATATGATTCACCTTTATAACCTTAATTGGTCCAAGTGTATGATAACCGGTCGTGACCACTTTTCTAGTTCTACAGGAGACTAGAATGTGCTCTTGCAACCCAGTCCCATAGGTAACGGATAGTACTGATCTATTCCTATTGGTAGACGGAAGTGGAGATGAGTTTTGGGAGATTCTCATGTGACAAAAGAAGTTGAATTAGTAATGGATAATTTAATGAAAGCTAATAACCGGTTGAGTGTGAGCATACTATATGTTTATGTACCTTATGTGTGTGTGTGCATTTACGTTCTTTCTGATATCTAGAATGTTAGCTAACGGTTTATACCGTCATTGTAGATGTTCTACAGGTTCAGGATGATGCTGAGTGATCCGGATGGTGTGGTCAGTCGCGGTTCTCTTACATTATAGGACGGGATCGGGTTTATGTTTCTGTTATTGTTTTCCCTTTTGTTTTGAACTCGGTTGCGAGTCTTTTAAGTTTTCTTTGTTTAAACCTTTGGTTTTATATTGAGTTTGGTTTTCATTTGTCTGTGCCTTGTTGTAAGATATGTTATGTTGTTGCTACTCTGAGGGTCGAGACCCATTGTGAGGTTCTAGCCCATAACATAAGTTGGGGTGTTACATGGGCATAGACAAACCAAGACTGTGTTTTCCAATTTACGTAGCTCTCAATCCAGCGGTCCGGCAAGTATAGAAAAACTCATTAAGAGTTTTAAAAATCCGTAAAGACCAAGATAAACTTTCTCTTGTGTTTCTTCAATTAAAAAATTTACAAAGACCGGAACTTTCTAAAACAGTTAGCAATCCTCAAATAAAGTATAGGTCATCCTCTAAACCAAGTTTTTTTCAATAAATCTAGTAAAATAACTTCGCTTTTGGCTCTTCACTTATTTTATCTAAACCAATTAAAAACACCACTCTTTATAAGGTAATTAAAAGGTATGAATGAAGAACTTTGAAAAAAAGAAAATATAACAATCTCAATTCATAAAGATATATGCAAACAATAAATCAAACCATTATAGGATCATTCAATCCTTAAATTAGGAGAAAGTTAAGCCAAGCATGATAGAATATAAAGAAAAAATAATATATTAAATCAAAAAAGACAAAAACTTACAATCGTACGTTTGTAGTAGGGCGAACGTTCAAATCAAACTAACAATTATCTTGACGGCTAGAATAAGGAGGAATCAACATCTGCGGGATGAATCAGCGTATCTAACTCTAAGGTTGAGGTATGCTTATATAGGGGGAGAAAATAGGAGTCTAGGGTTACACAATATATCCCTTCTAAAGTAAAATCGGGGTTTAGGAAATCCTTTTCGCAGCGGCAAAACGGCCTCAAACGGTTGTTGGCCGTTGGATGGCTGTTTGGCAACGCTGATTTGACAACTTTTTGACAGTTCTAGTAAAACTTAATTTCCATTGCTTTGGTTGGAACTACTTGACCTATGATACTACGTTCAAAACTCTTTTGAATATCTACAACTTTGCTGTTAAAATGATTATCCAAATCCAAAATAAAGATGGTCAAAATTAAAAATCTCTCAAAGGTTGTCATAAAATGGCATCCAACTCCAATGGTTTTCACTTGGCTTCTTCAATCTTCAGTCGATATTGATGTTTTCATGTATTCTCCGGCTCCAAGGAATATTGAATTCTCGTGCTTTGGTGTTATCATACCATCATACTCTATAAATGACCATGGATGTCTGAAATACAAAATAAACCGAAGTAGACACCGAAATATGGAAAGTGGAGCTTTCTACACTAAAACGAAGCATAAACGAGTTATATAGCCATGAATATGCATGATTATAAAGCCTAAAAAGTGTTACATTTGGTAGTCATCAAGGCACAAGTACATACCCTCATGATGGTTGCCCAACGTCAAGTCCCAACAAATCCAAATGATACCTGGGTTCGTGCTTGCCCGTCCGACGGACATCGCAAGGGAAAGGGTATTATGGCAGCGGGACCTTCTAACGGTCCACGTCTTGCCTCCGTCATTGAAAGTCAATGTCATTTACAACATGACGACAATGAAACTCTTGATGAGGACGAAGAGAACCTTAGGCCTTCTCTAGATGACTTGTTATATGTATACACGGAGAACCAACGCAAGCGTTATGAGCACCAACAGCAACACTATGGTACTTCCCCTTCTCTCTATAGTGCACCCTGTACCGGGCGTCACACCCGGAAGTAGCCCCGGTACCGTAGCCAACCTAACAAGATAAGCTTACTCATGATCCCTCCGGGCTACGCCGCCAACGCCCCATCCGTCAACCTAAATACCAAGTGTTTTACGCATATGACGAGCAATATGACTTTGACGAGTTTTCCGACGACGAGTCTGACTTGGACCTGGTGGTACATGTTCGCCCATGGCACTCGTCTGTCCGACACCAAGATCGAGGAAAAGAATGGTTGTCTTCTCCTGATTCGACAAGGCATGCACAACCCAACAATGGACGTCAACGGCCTCCCGGTGATCACCGGCGAGCGCATCTCAAAGATGCCTACATGACACCACCCCACCCGAATCCCTACAAAGCTCATGAGTAATGTAAGATTAAATATATTATATAGATTTATATAGGTTAGATATTACTTAGGATATATTATATAGATTTATATTGATTAGATATTACTTAGGATACCATGCTTTTTGACATTTTTGTTCCAAGTTCAAACTAGTTGTTGTAGCATGTGGTGGTTTACTGGTTTACGATTACTTGCTAATTAAAATGAAATATAATTAGGAAAGCGTGTATTATATTTTCATGAATAAAATATGGAATTGGATAATTATAATTAATTTAGAATATAAACTTATATTTAATTTAAATAAAATTATATTTACAGTGAAATTAAAATCTAATATAATTGAATAGAAGTTGTTTTACTTTTTTCTTTTAAAAGAAATGAAATTACTATGGAAGTAAAATATAAATAGAAGTTGTGATAAAAATAAAAGTTGTATCTAATTTAAATTGAAGTTATTATATTTTATTTTAACAATAATGAAAAGTAAAATATAATCTAAAAAGAACTATAAAAAAAATTGGTGGCTTTAATCCCAACGCGGCGTGTAGGCAAAACGAATATGGTCGCGACACGTAAGATGTATTACCTCTATTATAGTATAGTACAGGTGGCATTGACCTTGCAAGCTACTAAACATTTAAAAAGTTCTTTTTTAAAAAAAATAAATAAATAAATGAGATCACAATAAAGATAAAATATAATTTAAATAAAATTTGAGATCAAGATATTTATTAAATAAAAGTTACATTTAATTTTAAGTAAAAGTTATATTAGTTTATTTTAATAGTAATGAAATAAAATATAATCACATAGAATTTTTTATAATAAAAATAATAAATTCAGTGACTTTAATCCTCAGCGCGACACGTAGACTAAACGAGCGTGAGTGCGACATGTAGGCTTATTTCCTCTACTTTAGTATATTACTAGTTTTAATATCCATGCCCTGCACGGGTTAGACAATAATTGTGTGTCAAAAAATTATGTGATAATTCATTATGTTGAGAATTGATTTAATTGTTATGTGATACTTGTTGTAAGACTATATTTTTCACATTATGAATGGAAATCAAGCAAGAATTCAAATCTTACAATAACAACCGGAAAAGAGGAATACGGGGCAATATCCTTTGAAAAACTCGAATGTCAAACTTATTAGTATCAATCCTAAAAAAAATTCAGATTTATTAAATTAAATTTTAGAGTACTTGATTCAGGTTTAATTATAAATTAAAAAATATAAGTTTCAAATTTTAATATCTTTAAAATTAGGTTGCAAATTATAACTATTTCGATTTTTAAATTATAAAAAATTAAAGGTCATTAATAATATGAGAGAATAATTTAAAATTATATGGTAAAATATTTAAAATAAATTCGTTTTTTTCCATATATTTTTAATATGAAATTTATTAGTTTTTTTACAAATTATTTTAAAATATTTGATTTTTTTCAAAAAATATTAAAATTGATTTTTTTAAATGAAAATAACACTTATATTAAAAAAACAAGTTATTTTAATTCTAAAATTTTATTTATTCTAAAACTATGAAGAAATTTTTTTTTTAATCATTTAAAAAAATTATTTTAGAAAAAAAAAATAAATTTTATAAGTTTAGAAATAAATAAAGGTCAATTGAAATTTAAAAATATAAAAAATATTAAGATCTTTAGAAGTTTTAAAAAAAAATAAAGGTTATATGTTCAATTGAAAATATAAGTAAACAAAATGAAATTACATTTAAAATTAAATTCTTTAAGTTTAAGAAAGTATAAAGTTCGATTATAAATTAAAAAATATAAGTTGTCAAATTTTAATATCTTTAAAATTAGATTGCAAATCTTAACTATTTTGATTTATAAATTATAAAAAGTTAAAGGTCATTAATAATATGAGAGAATAATACAAAATTATATAGTAAAATATTTAAAATAAATTCGTAAATTAAATATTTAAAAAAATTTTGTTTAACATTGTGGAACCTGAATTAATAAAAAATTGACACGTGGAAATTTAATGACGTGAATTCGCCAAACGGTGTCACGTGTAAATTTGATGAGTGGTTGCACGAGACTGTGCCAAGTGAAAGTTCATGGGCTGCTTTAGTATATAGATAGATATAGAAAAAAATTATGGGCAATTTTGGTAACTAGACCTTTTTGAAAAACTAGAGCAGTAACTAGGCTTTTTAATGTTTCAATTAAGTAAATATACCCTAACCTTTTGTATTTATTTTTAAACTCTACACACTCTTCTCTCAAGGGGTACATTTACTAAACACAAAACTAGAAAAAGCCTAATAAACCAAATTGTTTCAAAAATTATTCAGTAAGTATTGTGTGGTTTTTAAAAAAACCCCTAGAAAAAAAACTCAAACTATTATTTAAATTTATTCAGTAAGTATTCGGTGACTTTTATTTATATACTTTAATCAATTTAAAAAAATTATTAATATCTTTCAATAATGAATTGTTAAAAACTAGTTATACATGTTAAATATTAAATTATATTGCTTTTTATTTATTTTATTTTAAAAATCAAAATACTTTAATATATATGTAAAACCCCTAGAAAAAAAAACTCAAACTATTATAAATAAAGTTGTAATTATAAATTATGTTCCATCGTTTTTACATTCTACTCTTCATGTGTTTGAAACCCTTATTATAAATAAAGTTGTAATTATAAACTATTATATTTTGTTAATGAATAAAAAATAAAGAGATTTAGTTTGTCTAACTAGCCATGATACACGACGATTTAAAATGAACAACGTGCATGGTTGCACAATACTACTGTTCATGTGCACAATTTTGCACAAAAATGCAATAACATGCATGAATGAACCATGCGCCAGCAGCGCCACCATATGGTCAAACAAAAACTTTGATTCTCCCAACTGAAGGCGTTGTTTGTATTGATACACAGCTGCTACAAAGGATTTGGGCTCTTCATGTTCAAGAACGAGGAAAGTTTTTTATTTGGCAACTTCTTTTTGGCGGACGTCTTACAAATATGGAGAGGACAAGGCGACACATGGCTATTGATCAGAGTTGCAAGGTGTGCGATGGACATCCAGGAGGATCTTATCCATCTTTTTCGGGATTGCCAGGGGACTATGCAGCTATGGCGGGAGTGTCATGCAATGGAAGTGATGCCGGATTTTTTTGAGCTACAGTTCAATGCTTGGTTAAGAGGTAATATTCTAAGTGACCATTCGTATAATATCCATTATGCTTGGTGCGATATTTTTGCAGAATGCCTTTGGAATATATGGAAGTGGAGGAATCGTATGGTGTTTGATGGAGCGGTCTTCCCAGACAAGATGAATTTCATTGTCCAGAAGACGAAGGAGTATTATCTTCTACTCAAGAAACGTGCTGCTAATAACGGACAAAGTTATCAAGTTACCATTAACATTGCATGGAATCCACCGCTTGAAGGATGGGTTAAGGTTAACACGGATGGATCTGTTCAAGCAAGTGGAGCGTCAGCGGCGGCTTGTGTTATTAGAGACCACAAAGGTGGGTGGCATTGTGGAGGGATTCGTAATATTGGAACATGCACAGTTCCATTAGCGGAACTGTGTGGTGTTTATGATGGGTTAAAGCTAGCTTTGGGGTCAGGGTTTAAAAAAGTAATGCTTGAAACTGATTCCCAACTAGTTACCATCCTTATTGGGAAAAACCTTCCACGGTGTCATCCCCTTTCTAGCCTGGTACATTTGTGTCAAGGCTTTTTACAAAGACCTTGGTTAATCCAAGTTCGTCATATTTACAGACAAGGTAATTGTGTAGCTGATTATCTTGCTAGTTTAACTTTTTCTTTCGAACAAGATTTTCATGTATTGTTTGACCTGTCGGAGGGTGTTTTACATTTGTTTTGTGATGATGTTAGGGGTAAGGTTATCCTCGTGTGATGAACACACAGCCATATTTATTAATAATAAGCGCGACTAAATGCGCGGATGCCACTGTCCCTCTTTCCTACCAAAAAAAACAAAAACTTTGATTCATTTAGATCAAATGAAAATCTCACTTCTTTTCATAACCCTATATATAATTTCAGCTAGATCAAATTTCTTTTAGAGAATCTCACTTCTCTTCATAACCCTATATATAATTATATGTATATATATGTTTCTGGATTATATTAAGATATAATATTCAAATTTATATGTATAAAATATATATATTTGATAATTTTGTTTTTATATAATTAAAAATCTAAAAATATATTAATAATAAAGATATTTGTAAAACCATGATGATATATACATTATCCGATTATAGAACCCTATTAAATTAGTATAGTAAAATAGTTAAATTGAGAAATAATGAATAATATGGGTTTGCTTTCTTATATTATTTTTATTACAAAAATATTAGTCATTTAAATGCGTGACCTTATTTTTTATTTGGATTAAAAGAATATTTAAATATAATATTTCTAATAATTTATAAATATTATTTAAAATTATCATTTTTGTAAGGGCAATTTTAGTAACTAGGCCTTTTTGAAAAAGTATAGTATTAACTAGGCTTTTTAATGTTTCAATTAAGTAAATATATCCCAACCGTTTGTATTTATTCTCAAACTCTACACACTCTTCTCTCAATGGGTACATTTACTAAACACAAAACTAGAAAAAGCCTAATAAACCAAATTGTTTCTTTTTTTTTTTTGGTAATATGATTT
>BSUD01000003.1:6248710-6263274 GCA_033239045.1 Fagopyrum esculentum
TGCAGATTCACTTGAATACATACAATTCAAGCAAACAAAATAAAAGTAAAGTACAAGCCAACAGATGTATATTGAATTATCAAATTCTTAATTGTGTATACCTATTATGCCACTATATAGTCCGAATCATTAGCACCATTAAATGCTGCAAGCTGTCATGTTTGGCTTTGGTCATGCTCATCCCATTTACTCACACATACACCCAGAAAATCCACCATTTTTGGAGTCTCGTTAATACCTTGAGAGTTTATCAATCTCCAATCTGCACAAGTGTAGTCATATGAAACTCAAAGTTACAATAAAATAAAAGTAAAGCAAAGGTCAAGCGATGCAATACCTTGGCTATAAACCAAATCTAGATCTAGATCCATATATAGATCTACATCCAGATCTAGATCTAGATCTTCACAACTGAATCCTCCATTTTTTCAAGTTGGACCTTCACTAGTTCGTATTCAACGGCCTTGTAACTCTTCCTCCTCTTCTACATCTCAGTCTTTCTTTTTAGCTCTTGGATTGAAACCTTCATCCTTCCAAATGGGGCAAATCAGGACCAGATCGGTAAGCCATACTAGTTGAGCTTATGACAGAGAGGAGAGTTGCAGGGGATGGAGACGAAGGAGCGACTGCGAGACTGTCTTGGGTCAAAGATAGAGTCAAGACAGTCTCGCAGGGGTGGTGGTGGTCTTCGATAGAGAATCTGCGTTGCCGCTCAGATAAGAAGATGAAGAAGACTCAGATCGAGGTCGAAACTCGGTGGTGTTGAAGCGAGAGAGAATCTGCGTTGCTGCTCAGGTGGGTTAGGGCGAGAGAAGCGGAAGAATGAAGGAGAGACTAGGGTTTGGACGGTAAAAAAATATGGAGGGGTATATTTACTAATTGGAAAACTAATAAAAGCCTACTTAGTGTACAATATTAAAAAAAAGCCTACTTACCTAATTAGCCCCAATATTAATTGAGTGACCCATGTGGCTATGTCAGATAGCTTGCTGTACGGCATTGTCAGATCTCCGTGACCGGAACGAAACAACGTACAATAAAAAGATTATGAAGAGTGAGATAAATTGATTCATTACATTTTTACCAAAACAAAGACAAATTTATTCATATGGAAGGCGAGTTTGGCAACTTCGTCAAAGTATGGCTAACGGCGTTCATCTCCGCCTGTTACTGTTACGGCCTTTCCAAGTTTACCTCCCCAAACGCCGTTCGTCTCCTCCTCATCCTCCCCGTCGCAGCCTTATTAGCCGCCTTACCATTTTCTCTCGCCACGTGTCACCTTGCCGGAACAGCCTTTTTTCTTTCTTACGTGGCTTGGTAACTCAAAGCTCCTTCTCTTCGCCTTTGGATCCGGCCCGCTTTCTCTACTGGGTATTTCCTTCTCGCAGTTTGTTTGCACTCTTCTTTTACCCATTAAGCTCAAACCCGGATCCAGATCCGACCCGGTTGAGTGCTCTGAGTCGAGATATGGGTTTTTTGTGGGTGTGATTAAGGTTGTCGGGTTTGGATGCTTGATTGAAGCGTACAAATATACGGACAAGCTGCCGAGTTATGCGTTGCCGTTGTTGTACTCCAGTCATATGTACCTGGCCCTGGAGATGATTCTGGGCCTTAGCTGGGCCTTGGCTCGGGTCGCTATCGGGCCTGAAGTCGAGATTGCTCCTCAGTCTAATGAGCCTTATTTGAGCACCTCTTTGCAAGACTTTTGGGGAAGGAGGTAAATTTTACTAACTCAAATATTCATTTTTAGTTCAAACTGTACAATCAATTAATTTGCAAATTTGTGAAATCGGTTTGACCGAACCGTGAATCCGGTTCATACCTTTGAACAATTTACTTGACGTTAGATGAATATCATCAAGAAATGAATACGATTCCTTTGCTTGCAGATGGAACCTAATGACATCAGACACAGTGAAGCAATCTGTCCATAACCCGATACAGAACTTTGCTTCACCGCTCATCGGAAAACAATCAGCGGCGTTAGCGGGTGTGCTTGCATCCTTCTTAGTCTCCGCCCTAATGCACGAAATCTTATACTACCATTACTCGCACGTAAGTCCAACGTGGGAGGTTACATGGTTCTTCATGTTGCATGGAGTGTTTCTAGCCATTGAGGTGGTTGTCAAGACGGCGGTCTCCGGCAAGTGGCAGCTGCCCCCAGCCGTTTCGACGCCATTGACACTAGGGTTTATGGGAATCACATCTGCGTGGTTGCTTTTCCCTCAACTCACTAGAAATAACGTTTATGAAAAGGCCGTTGATGAATACTATATGTTTGCAAACTATGTAAAGACCAATGTGTCATATTGGCTCTGAAATGGACTATTGGTCGTTACCGCCACCTCGGAGCCGCCGTTGTTGGTGGCTCTTTAAGAGGATGGTTACTATAAGGAGTGTATGCGATTGTTTGATGTATCCTATAAATGTAAGGTTTGATTTTTATCAACATTAATGTAATAAATTAGCTATAACTTATTTTCATTTCACACAAATGGATTATAAACATATCAAATTTCGATTAGAAACCGACTTCCAGATTATCAAAGGACCTCGCGTCCTAAAACATACGACAGAATTGAATAAATCTAAACTATGATTGAATCATCACGGTAAAGAATCATCATGATCAAGAAAACATTTTGGTTTATTTATATGCATGTGTTGGCTAAGTAGTACAAAACTACCATATACGACGGCATACCTCCTTTCTACTTGTACTACTTGAATTGCAGTTGAACTTCACAGAATGAACACTAACCCTTATTAGAAGATTGTGTCAGTAGTAAGCTTCCTCTTAGGAGGGCTTTTCTCTGCAATCTGCTTCTGCAAGTCCATGAAATCTGAGCCCCTGTGTGCGAATAATCTCCGGAGATTAATCACTGATAGTTCGTTGAAGTTTGCAACAGCAAGATCAGCTTGTCTCAAGTTGTAGCTGCAACAAAACAGTCAAGCAAAAAGATAAAAAGTAAATTGTCTGATGTAAAATGCTAAGCATCATAGTATCTGATTACAAGCAGGAGTACATACGCAGGGTGAGCCCCAATTAATGCTATAGCCATCATTGTGCAGTTGTGAGCAGCAGTCACCCCTCTTGGATCATCCTCGAACACAACACATTTTGATGGTTTTCTGTCCAGCTGCAAGGAATCTAAACAGTTAGGGCTCGTCTATCAATATCAAAGACTCTTGATATCATGTATGGGTATTGCCGTAGCGGTGTGGTAAAGGATATGAATATACGAGTATGAGCACCACACAATATGAATGGACGGAAACTCTGTTGTATACATGCCTCTAATAAGAAATACGACTCTGAAATAGAGATAATGATCCAAATGAAGAATATTTGTAAAAAAGATGCTATGACTCAAAAGTAAAATAGAATGGATTCAAGTGATATTACCTTTACAGCTGCTGAAAGAAACCGATGTGCGATAGAATCCATATCATCCTCCTCAGTTATAAATGCCTGTAATGAAGAAGAACACAGTTGGACAAGGAAGCTTGTGTCAGCTGGCCATTTCAGTTGGAATAGTTTTGCAATAAGATTCCACAAAATTATTAACCTTAATGAAGGATGTAGTAGAACTATCCCCTTTATGAATTTAAGAAGTCTTTTAGGGAAAAAGAAAAAGATCTAGGTAGCCATTGTAATCCCAGAGAATAGAGTTTTTAAAATGTTAAATGAATGAATAATATCACAAGAATCTTCAAAAGCCTTGTACAGTTGAAAGTAAAAGAGATACATATAGACTACTATAAACCTCCAAAGTCCACACAGACCCCCATAATACTGTCACAATTCCGTTTCCATTTGTAACCACTAACCGTCAACTAGTTTGAGGTTCCACCCACAGAATTTAAGAACTAATATTTCTGGTAAATAATTTGACACTAAATTTTTGCAGAGAGAAACAGGTGTAGTTAAGGAGGAACCTGGAAATATTTCTTGATTCCCATCCTCTCTAGAGCTTCAAACATGTTTCTCCTATCAAGACTTGAAACAATCGCACATGGAATGCGAGCTGTTGACATTGCTTCCAGCCATTCTTCAAGCCCATCCAAGGGTTTATCAAGCTAAAAAAAGGGGGGAACATTGTTAACCAGCCGCTAAAAAAGTAAAAAGAGCAAACTTGAGCTTAGTCACCTGGAGAAGATTATCATAGTATAACTGTGTAAGACGTAGCTTCAACGAGTCCACTTCACTTTCTGTTTTCTTCCAAAGCAGAACCTGAAAGTTGAAATATCCATGGTCACATTTTAAAGACCGAGATGGGAGAAAATACATCAGCTAAAAATATCACAATTGGGATGCAGCATGGTAGAATATAAGGATTTACACTGTAATAGGTATGGAGTCGATCTAAATGATAAACTGCAGTGTACTATTGACCAAACATTAGAAGAGAGAAGCAGGCAGAAGAAAATTCAAAAAAAATCAAGCTAGAGCATGAAGCAATTCTGGACAGCAAAGCATATAGCATCATTGCATCATGAAAACTATAAGAAACAACCAGGGAAGATTTCATGCAGCTTCATTGTATCACCACGTGATTGTTCGAATAAGAACAACGAATACAACAGAATGGGTAGCAGCTTTGGATAATGCAGCAATAGATTGTGCAGGCCTGCAGGGGAGGTTTCATGCAGCTTTAGTTGGGAAGCCAAGCAACTTAAGCAGAGCATGGTGTTCTCACTGGAGATTATCTACTATTTTCTATTTAAATAAATAATATCAAGAACTCTCCAAGAGGATTCAAACTCGAATCTCCGAACTAACACTTAAGGAGTCTAGCACCACAACCACTACACCAACTGAGTATTGGTGCATTTGGCATGTTGATAAACTTGAAAAGTGAAGAAATAATTGGAGAATTTTGTGCTGTGGAGTGTATAATATAAGCAAAACAGCATAATCACGTCATTTTCCAGGTTTATTAGATTTTATTCCTCAAAAATCCTTTGTCTTTTGAAAAGCTTAACTAAGCCTTAGCTAAGCTTTTGAAAATGCCTTTGTTGGTCAGAATTTTGTGCTGTGGAGTGTATAACGAGTTTGTACTTTTCCCAATGCCTTTATTATGAACTTCCTTTTTGTTGGTCAGAAATTTATTAACAACTTCCTTCAGCTGATAAGATCAACACAAGCATCTATGCAAGGACTGGCAAAAGGTTACTTTAATACATATTAAAATTTTCTACAACAATATCTATCTAATACTGGAGAAGTTCCAATAATTTAAGAAAGAGCTCCAGGCTCCAGCTTGCTAAAATCTTCAGGCAGTAAAAAAAATGTGAACCAATCCTCTTAAAGGAAAAATGAAATAGCCAGTTAAAAAATATACACAACAAAATCCAAACCTTATTTAGCACATGGTCAACACCTGAGTGAAGAATTTGTCTTTGGATAACACCACCCTCAGGAAGTTCCTTTCCTGAAAAGCAATTTAGCAAATCATGTAAGTTTTATAAGAGGCCAAGCGCTGTTACTCTGTTGTTAGTTTTTTCTTTTTTCAAGAAAACCAACTCAAGGAAACTGTGATCAAGGATGTCACGGTATCTCAAGGCCAAAACCAACATCTTGATTCAAGTGATACTGATTTCAGGTCACTATATTTATCAACCGTATTATGTGAGAAAATGAATTTGACGAAATAAGATTATCATTCCAGCAAGAGGAATCCATGTTGCGTATTGGAAGAAATATTCAAATAGGTCTGGTTATGACTGTTCTTTTGTCATGAACATGGTTTTTAACTTGAAGAAAAACACAAACATTATTCTCGTGAACACAAATTAGACACTATAGAGACCAATGGACAAAAAACAATTCCAAAATTAGTCCCTTAAATGGAACTAATTAATCCCGTCAATGGATATGCCGCCAACAGGGAATGAAATCAAGTGTCAACAGAGAGAGTTTAAATTCAACTTTGAAAATTTGCAGGTTTAACATAATTTACCACATTCATAGTTGACCGAGCGCTACAATTATTCGAGTAGGAACATAAAATCTTTCAACGGACAAAGGGACAGACCTTCTTCAGAGGCAAGCTGTTTCCAGGCATTCAACTTTAATGCACGAGTATCCGCCTGACATATGTTCAGTAACCATTGGCATTTAGCAACGGAAGTAAGAAAATTGAGATCTACAGGATACTGCAAAAGCTTATTTGTAAATATCATTACAACTTCTGAAACATGAAAATGAAGAGGGGAATAAAGGACTTGTCCACTTCTCTAGCAGGTAGGAAAGCAAATGAGGCTTCTCTCATCAATGGAATCTGTCGTCCAATTACTCTCTTATCATTTTACTATCATACCACCTTCTTAATTTACCCTTTTACCTTGTCCCGAATGTTTATTTTTATGATTATCAAATCACTAAACCAAGTACTAATGCTAAATGTCTAAACGGATAGAGAATTACCACCACATTATCCCAAGAGAAAACAAGCCCAAAAGCTTCATCAGGTTTCATAGCATAGCGAATCCGTTGTAGAAAACCCTCTTGCAATTGCTGATTCAGATAATCCTATCCAATAAACAACCAAACACGTAATCAGATGCAGTCTTACCACCACGAGAAAGTTTTCATACAAACCAACAGATGAAGGAAATGATTTGACTCTTACCACATCAACCTTAAATAGTCCATCCTTACGAAAAGTCTCAAAACCTTCTCCATATTCAGCGCCAATTACCTGATTAAGAAAATTGCACAAATAAATTTCCAAAATCCTAGAAAACCCTAAATTACGAAACACAAAGAAATCACGCGAAACATACAATGATTTCACCTGAAATTCCAACGCTAATCAACTCTCAACCAATCTTAAACAAAAGACAAATTAACGCCAATAAAATCGCGAAAACACCAACCTCCTCCATGAAAACTTTGCTAGGAAAGC
Source organism: Fagopyrum esculentum (assembly GCA_033239045.1). Lineage (NCBI taxonomy): Eukaryota > Viridiplantae > Streptophyta > Magnoliopsida > Caryophyllales > Polygonaceae > Fagopyrum > Fagopyrum esculentum. The sequence goes on from BSUD01000003.1 coordinate 6,255,622, forward strand.
AAGGAGAGCCATCAACGGAACCATTTTGATCAAACTCGCATGAATTTCGTATCACTACGCGCTGCTTCGCTCTGTTAGGCTGCTTTAATCTCTATTTTCATTTTTCCGAACAAACTCAGTAACATGTAAACCACGAGATACAATGAAAAAAAAGAGAAGATGAAACAATCGTACCGAAAGATTGACGGTTGTAGGGAAAGAAGACTCGGAGAATCGAAGAGGAGAAGCCCTAACTGGAATCGGAGAGGATGATGAGCTTCTGATAGTGCACTCCATGGTAGCTCACCCTCACCTCAGCCTCAAGCGAAACAGTTAACAACAAATCCCCCAATATTCATATGAGGTTCTGGATATCTCTGTTTCTGCAAAAAATACAAAATAATCATATAAAAATATTAAGATTTAAGAAGAAGAAAATATGAAAATAATAACATTGAATATGCGCCTTTGGTAAGCCAAATTTACAAAAGACTGTCAAATTCTTTAAATTGCAGCCAGTCAACAAAAATTCGAATATTGTATGAACTTTTTATAAGTTTTTTTTTAGTCATCTATATACATATGTGATATGTCATATGTGTCATGAATTGCTATTAATAATTAAAAACATCGAAATTAACGAGACATAGATCCACCAAATGGCCGTTGCAATGGAACAAGATTAATTTGTAAACCTTTTCACAAAGGCGATGAAGCATTCATTTCAAGAATAACATTATGTCTTTCAAATAGTAATGATCCTTTCTCTTTCAAAATAAAACAATTCACCCTTAAGTTATATTTTGCAATGACATTCAATAAAGCACAAGGACAAACATTAGATAAAATTGGTGTGTACTTAGGTGAACCATGTTTTGCATACGGTAAACGATATATATAGCTCTCTCAAGAGTTAAACGAAGACAAAACAAAAAAACCAAATCAGAAAACCTAATTCTGAAATACAAAACAATGTTACTTTCAAAAACAATCGAATTATTTATGAATGCTATTTTCATGAACAATCCAATTATTTACGAATGGAGAAAGATTAAACTGTGATTTTGGGGGTCCTTCTTTTGGATTTCCACCATCGTCAACAACTCAAAGATGACAGTTACCGCTAAGGAGCTCAACGTTGAAGAATATACGTACTGAGAGTTGTTTAACATTCAACGCAAACAAGCGCGACATACCCATAACACACACAATTGAACACACAACTGAGAAACATGACCATACTCATACTTCACAACTGAAGTCTACCACATATGCATCACCCGCATACAAACAACATCAGGGATCCCGACGCGCGCTCTACAATCTACCACATTTGCATCACCCACAAACAAGCAATATCGTCGGACTCGACGCGCGGCCAACCTAGTTGTAAAAAAAATCTGAAAATATACTCGTACCAAAAAAAACCAAATACTCCAAACTGATTATTTTCTATTATGAACCACAACTTTTCCATTTTATAAAAAACATGACCTTTTAGGTCAAATGGGTCAAATATATCTCGATTTTTGGTCAAAACTTTGAACAAGTTTCCTTTGAAGACAATTCACTAAGAAAAAACATAACGCATGACGCCTCATATTCATCCAAAAAACCAAGCAATAGATAATTAGGGTATATTTAGCAGCGAATTTAGAAAGTGCAATTCATTTGAAAATACATTATTTTTTTCTAGTGAAAATCAAGTAAAATATACATTGTCAAACACTATTTATCACTGTATTTGAGACCACACACATTATCCAAATCACCACAATAATGCTCTCTATTACAAAGATACACACAGCTCACTTATATAATATGAAAACTAGATTTACAGCAAACCCAAAACAAAACAAATAGTGAGAAAAAATACCCCAAGAAAGCATAACCAGAAACTACATAAACGAGCAAAGCAACACTCAATGAACAGAACAGAGAAGAATATATATATATATATATGCAGTAATCACCAAGTCACCATAGATTTAAAGCTTGGATCCTGCTCTTACTCTGCTTGGAGAGCGGAAGCGAGATACGGACGAACCCAAGAACTTTCCTCTTCGAGTCACCGCGATCATTGGCATGGTTCTTCTCGGTTTGCCTACTACGAGGTGGGGTACCAGAACGATGTCTATCGAGCATTTGATTCAACGACACTCTCTCCCCGTTTCCTCGAGCTTCACTCTGCCGGTCAATGTCGAGATCATCTCTCATTACCAATTTCCGGCTAAGTATATCGCCTATGGAAGTTGTTGGTCTCGGGACAGCTTTCCTTTCGGTGTTTACACGAGTTGATTCGTTTGTGTCCGGCATTGTTGAGTCCCTACGACGCTGAGACCAAAAGAAGTTCTTGAACTGAGGAGGGTCATTCACTGATGAACGATTGAACCTCCTCGGGATTTCTTCTATATTCTCGGCTTTATTTGCTTTCTCGGCAAGAGAGTAATACTCTTCAATCGAAAGACTGATCCTGCCCGGTTTCTGCTGAAATGCCGCCTCATTGATCGACAATGCCTTGATCTCTGCAAGAGCTAAAGCTTCAGTAGCTTTAGCAGCCTCCTCTAGCTTCTTTGCAGCAATCCACCTCATTTCAATCATCTTCAGCCCGGTTTTCGTCTGTTCAATGTCGGACATAGCTTTCAATACCTCGGCTTTAGCAGCCTCAGCCGTCTTCATAAACTGCTCAGCTTCGTAGTTCATCTCTCTCAGCTCCCTCGAGATCCCTGTTTGGAAACTCACTCTTACCGGGTCAGTCCTCCTCTCGTCTGCCCTTTTCAAGGAGCTTTTCTTTTTCTCCATATTCTTGTTCACATGCTCAATTGAAGCTCGGATTGATTCCAGGTCATTCGTGCTTTGGCTGAGGTTTTGTTTTGCCTGACTCAACTCCGACATGACCAACCCGGCAGGTGAAAGCGGAAAGAAGCTCGAACAGTCTACAGAGTTCGTTTTGTTGTTCTTTGCTTGCATCTGAAACTCAGATGCTTCTTTTGGTAGTTTTAGCTTGAGCTCTTCGATAAGCCTTTTCGTCAGCTGCAGTTCCTTTAGGATGTCGAGTGTTTCTTGTTGCTTCGTGTCTAGATCTTTCAACATCTCCGCAGTCTGCTCCTCTAGTTTAGAGATATCAACTTCCTCAGACTCATCCTGCATGAACATATATAATGTGTTGACCAGTGAACTCCAGAGGTCAACCGAAAGCATGAACAAACATTTTTGTCCAGATTCGAACAAATTGCTTAACACGAATCTTTATGTAAAACTATAACAATCATGATTTCATATAGTTTCTGCTGAGTTTTGTCAAACGAGTTTCCTTCACCTCTAACTCAATTGCAAGACGAATTCAAGTGAGCTTACTGCTCAACATCAGAAATTATGTAATTCATCAATCATGAACAACAAAAAGCCTCATAAACTCCATCAAATTAACAAAAGTACAATTTATCGGCTAAATTTAAACAAATTATAAACCTACAATCTCAAACAGAAAATGCAATCAATTATACAGCAATCAAAGGGATAAATTACGAGAGAAAGCAACATACAGAGGGAGAAGAGTGACTGATATCTCGGGGAATCCAAAACCCACGACCTCCAAACCGGATAACCGCTTCCTCCACCGACCCGAAAGGAGCGGAAGTGTCAATTTCGACCCGAGGACTCGAAAAACTGTTGAACCCGGACTCTAATTCGGAATCATCGTAAGTTTGAGTCGAAGAATCCATGGTTTCCGACATTGTTATCTGCTTAAACTTGCTGGCAGTTGAGAATTTGTAAGAATTTAGAAGAGTAGAGGGAGGAAGAAGAAGAAGTGATGATTATGATGAGGAAGGCGAGGGTTGATGATGAGAGTCAGAGAAAGGAATCCCCATGGCCATGGCCGAAAATAAAAAAGGCGGAAAGGTCCCCTCCTCCCTCCCCATTTTCCACCATTTTCACCCCTTCACTTTTGCTTTTTTACTTCTACTTTCCCACACCGCTTTCAGAAAGAGGAATACAAAGAGAACGCGAGGAGGGATTTTTTTTTTTTTTAAAATTACTTAAAATTAAATTATTATAGTATTTTTAAATTATATACATAATTTGTTAATTCATAATAATATTGTTGATTTGATACACTACAAAAATGCTTTAAATAACTATGGGTGTACGAAAGAGCGTGTGGTTCATTTAAAGTACATATAATTTGTTAATAGTTTTATGTGATTTTATAATTTGTTAGTCTATTTTAAGGATAAATTTGTATAATTTACCCCGAAGGAGTAAAGATCACATATTCACATTGTCCAAAATGGAATTTGGTCACTCTTTTGTCTAACTATCACATGCGTTTAATAAGGGATGTTATTGGGTCCAACAGCACAAGGTTTTTTGTTCTTGTCATAATAGTTAGAATACAATATTTGGTGCAACTGGTTAAGAATTCAATTTTTTTTCTACATGTTTTTTATTTTTCCATACATGTTTTATAATATTCTTTTTTCCTCTTTTGTTTAATTTTATTTGTTTATAACGATCTTGTTTTACTTTTTATCTATTTATCGTCTATTTTATGTTAAAAAAAAAAGTTATCAGTTGAAATCCCTTTCTACTATGTTCTTTTTCTCATACATTTTTCCCCTCTTTTGTTTAATTTTTTCTCCGAAAAACTATTTAAAGTAAAAAAAAAAAATATTCTATTTTGCTTTTTTATTTTCATTCTTTCATGTATTTTTTTATTAAAAGAAGTATTTTTTTAGTATTTTTTCGGTTTTTCCTAATAACCATAATTTTTTAAACACATATTTCACATGTCAAATTTAATTTGCAGTTGGAAAAATAATACAGAACTCAACATATGTAGTTTAAATCAACATAAATTAGAAGGGGAAAAAATAGTTTAAATCTAAAATCCTATTTTACCAAATTAATGTCGAATGTTTTTTTTCCCTTAAAAAATGGCTAATTTTCTTATGAATATTTTAAAAGGATTGTATATGAGTCGAACATTGAAATGCGAATTAAAAGGTTTCATGTAACTCGTTTAAAAAATAAACGGCTCAGAGTATAGCATTATCCAAATTCGGGTACAAATTAAGTCTACATTTTAAGTGAATTTTTAACGTATTCGTATTCAACACGTTTAAAATGAAAGAATAAAAACAAAGTTGGATCAGCTAGTCTAACCCTAATATGATCTTCTTTTTTAACACATATTGATTTATATTTGTGAGGCGTAACGTTATTAGAAAGCTTTGGAGTTTGGAGGCATGTGGTGTGCTATGAGACAAATTATACGATATGAGTAATCGTTATTGACCAATAAGGCTATAACGCAGGCATAAGTGATTAACCTAACATGTTTCATCAACTACCGGTATCAACTTCATTATAAATCGTTACTTCCTCACCTCATGTGCGGGTCCGGTAAAGACACGGACAACAAATGGGTGTAGGCCGACTGTACTAAAACCGGTCTAGTATCCAAAGGGATAACATGTCTATTTTCAAAGGTTTATGAAGTACTCTTTCTATTGTTAGTTAGATTTATGCCAAGGTTTATGAAGTACTCTTTCTATTGTTAGTTAGCTTTATGATGGAACTTCATTCAACTTTATTTGACCCTATATATAGAGAGATTCTGACTCATATGTAAACACCTATTATTTACATGTAAACACCGAATATATGTGAGTATACCGCCGAATATATAGATTCAGGTCCGGTGAATCTTCTTCCATTAATAAGATGTTTTTTTTATCGTTTAATATCCCCTAATATCAGTCATCTATTTAACGATCTAACGGATACAATTTATTCTCATTGAACACTATAAATTTTATTTACATGATAGTCAAACTCTCTCTCTCTCTCTATATATATATATAGATAGATTTGAATGTGCGGGCAAAAACCTTCCCGTTATCTAAGTTATCTCTAACCCATTGTTGTCCCATATAGTCATGTTGCCGGTTCCTAAACCGCCGGTTTAGGTTTGGCAAAAGCCAAACCTAAACCTAAACCGGCCAATGAGGAACCGCCGGTTTAGGTTTAACCTAAACCGGCGGTTTGGCACATGACTATATATATATATATATATATATATATATATATATATATATATATATATGTATAAATGTATAATATATATTAATTAAAATTATTTTATAACTTTATATTTTATACATAGATTTTTTTTTTTACAATAGCATTTAAATAGAATTACTAAGTAAATAAAAGAAAGCAACTAATATAAGTTATATAACATTACTAACAATAATAAAAGAAAGCAAACTCAAATTTTTTATACATTGAATTTTTTTTCATTACATTTGCTTTTGAATAAAATAATTACATAGTAAAAAAAATTACTAACAATAATAAAAGAAAGAAGCAACTAAAATAAATGACTAACTAACATACAAGTTATACAACAAAGCAACTAAAATTTTTTTATACATTGAAATTCAATGTATAATAATTACATATTAAACAAAATTACTAAGTAATAAGTACTAACTACAATTCTACAACAAAATAAAGCAAGCTAAATTTTTTATACATTCAATTTTTTTTATTACATCTTTACATTAGTATTTGAAATTTTGAATATAACTAAATGAAAAAAAAAAAAAAAAAAAAGGAAAGGGCTTGAACCGGTTTCCCGGTTGCTTACGTATCCTCTTGGGGTTTAAGAGGAATCAAAGCCCACGTAGTTCTCTTACCTTTACTTACCTTTTTTCGGACTTCCGAGTTGTTTTCGTCCATTACCTTTGCGACTCGGACTCGGAAGTAGTGGCCGGATCATCGGAGTTGGAATCCGATGATCTATCATAAGTGGGTGCATTCCGTTGTAGCCTCCTCTCCGCCCTTATCCAATCTTGAACACAAACTTGAGCCTCCAATTTATCGGGCTTCAATTGACTCCTCTTGTAGCTTAGCATGTTTCCTCCTTGACTAAAAGCTTGCTCCACGGCCACCGTTGATGTTGTTGCACAATCTTGGCTAATGTTGGATACTTTGGGGCCATCTTCTTCCAATATTGTAAAACTTCAAAACTATCAATATCACCATCAAAACTAAAAGGAGTAGTTAGAAAATCTTCAAATTCCGCACTTGCGGATGAATGTCTAGGTGTTTTAGTTCTTTTAGATAAAATTTGTCTAGCTTTAGAAAGAATAGAAGGAGAAGGAGAAGAAGAAGTGGGTGGAGGAGTTGTTTGTGTAGAAGCACTAGCACTAGCACTAGTTTCAAATAAAGTAAGTAATTTAGCAATTTCAACACGAACATTACTAATAATATTATTAACGTTCTTAATAGTAGATAAACCTAAACATTCATAATAAGCATTTAAAAATTCCGTAACACCATCAATTTTAAGTCTAGGATCGAAAACGGCGGCAATAAGATAAACTACGGGAACGTCATCATAATATTTTAGCCATTTTGTTTTCATTTCGGTTGCCGCATATTTAAGTGATTCTAAAGCTAAACCGGTTTGTAAAGCCTCGGCAACATTTACGGCTATTTCTAAAAAACAACAAGAAGTAGGAATGTAAACATAACTTAATGTATTAGTAGCATCACTAAAAACTTTTAAAACACTACAAATATCAAAACAAGTTTGCCAAATACTTTCATCATCTAAAATAGACCAAGAAATATATTGTGAAGAAAATTCTTGTAAAACATTTT
>BSUD01000003.1:6263284-6276154 GCA_033239045.1 Fagopyrum esculentum
AAGTTGATCTCCATTTTCTTCTTAATTCGGTTGAATGCCAAATATGTTCAATTACATCGGTTATAGGTTCTAACATTTCATGTAAAACTTTTAGGCCATCTTGAACACTTAAATTTAAAATATGACATGCACATCTTTGGTGAGTAAAAGAAGTTTTTATAAGTTGACCCGCATTTCCTACTAAATGGTTAACGGCGCGGGTGTTAGCGGAAGCATTATCAAATGAGTATGAAAAAACACGGTTTTGTAAATTAAATTCTTGTAAAACCGTTTTTATTAAATTAGCAATGTTGGCGGCACTATGTCTTTCATTAAAATGTCGATATGCAATAACAAATTTATGCAAGTACATATCATTATCGATAAAATGTAAAGTGATGCCCATGTAAAAATGTTTTTGTGATAAAGTACTCCAAACATCACTACAAATTGAAACTTGATGCGAAAAAGATTGTAAAACCGTAAGAATTTTTTGTTTTTTTTGTTCATAAGAATGTGAAACTAATTTCGAAACTTGTTGACGAGAAGTTGGTTTATAAGCCGGTTGAAGATAATTAGAACAATATTCTCTTACATTAATAGATTCCGCAAAAGAAAATGGAAATGCTTCGGATGCAATTAAGTTGGCTAATGCTAAAGATTCATCAACATGATTATAAGTAAATAAAGAAGATTGAGAGGAAGAGGATGCAAACCCGTGGGACAATTGAGTTTGTCCCCGTGTTATTCCGAGCTTCTCCGGATGAGTCTTTTGCATGTGGGTTTGCAAAGTCCCGTATCCGCCTTTCGCCTTCCACTTGTACACCTTCGGACAATAATTGCACGAAACTTGGCAATAATCGTCCATCACCGGACCCTTGTTGTAATGTTTGGTGAATATGTCGGAGGTGAGCATTTTCGGTGGAGGGGCTTGTCGGAATGGCCCTTCACCTTGTGGAACTTGTGGAGCTTGTGGCATTTCCGATTCCGGCGGTTGAATCTCGCTTTCTTGTGTGCTAGGAAAGAAAGCGGGAGTGAAGTCGTAGTCGCTTGGGAAATTCGGGTTTGCCATTTCGAAAGATCGAAATTACGAGAAAGAGAATACGAGATGGAGAATTGGAGATTGAGAGTAGTAGTAGATAGATGAGAATGTTGGTGTGATTTAAATGAAATAATTGTATGGTATTTATAGGAATAGTGGGTATTAATTTTTTATTTTTTAGTTAAACTAGTATTTAAAAATTAAAAAAAAAAAAAAATTTAACCTCCAACGGCTATTATAGCCGTTGGAGTGAACGTTGGCAAAAGCCAACGTTCAAAATGTTGCAAAGAGACGTTGGCTTTTGCCAACGTCTCTTTTTTTTGGCCAAACCGCCGGTTTGGCCAAAAAAAATAAAAAAAGGCTCAAACCGGCGGTTAACCACCGGTTCGAACCGTCGGTTTAGGTTTTAGGTTGAACCAAACCTAAACCTAAACCGCGAACCGCCGGTTCAACCAAACCGGCAAACCTAAACCGCCGGTTTGGTCAAACCGGCGGTTTGAGCCGGTTCACAAACCGCCGGTTCGGCGGTTTGGTTTGAACCGGTAACAACTCTAGTCCCATAACTTCATTATGCAAGTAGTAAATAAGTGTGCTTGCATTCAACCCTGCTTGTATTGAAAAGTATAGGAATTCATTTAATTTTAACATACTTTGTAATAAAAATTTATTTTAGACTTTTGACATTTTGAGTGGTGACGATTAATGTTCTACGTCAACTAGAATTATCTAGTATCTTGAATACATTTATCTTCTAAAAAATACAATAAGACATCTAAAAAATATGTATAAATGCACAAACAAATATATCATACATCAATATCAATAAATAGTTCAATTTGGTTGGGTTGAGATATCCTGATGTAGATCTAAATTGTTTGTTGCCATCAAACTTATATGTTGACGATAAGTTTATCATTCTTTGTCGGTATATTCTTAGGATCTACGAATGTTGTTGAAGAATAGTAAATAAGAAACTTAAATAGATACACCTTCAGGTTCGTCTAAGATCGGGCTATTTGGCCCTGAACCCCTATTCTATATCAAAATTTTAAAATGTATTATAAATAATTTCAACTATAGTACTTTATCTTGTGTAATGTCTTCATTTTATATATTTAATACTATTTTTTTTATATGTCTTAAAATCCAAAAGAAGTTAATAGTCCGATCAAAAGCTCCGGTTCGGACGGGTACATGGGCGAAAGTTTAATGAGAGAAAAGGAGAAGTAGGCTAATTATGTATTAATGTATATTAACTAGTCTCTTTTGTAAAAATGTAGATAAAGTAGGCCCCAGTAATTTTATGATAAAGATTAATTCCCAAATAAATTGATACTCCTGCGGGAAATAAAAATGTTGATGTGGCAGATTTTTAATAAAAATATGTTTATTTAATATGGTCCCCTACAAATCAGGATATTGTTAGGAAAGCAAATATACCTTCCTTGTATACGTGATCCCAGAATCACGAAATTCCCCATTTCTGAAGCCATAACCACCATTTCTATAGAGTTATTCGTTTACTGTCATAAACATTTTCTCTATTTTTTTTTTGCGATTACTGCCGATTTATTACGTTTTGATGATTTGTTTCTTCAATTTGCTTTGAGTAATTTATGTATATTGTTAATATTATGTATTTCGTATATTTATATGTAGGTGATTTTTTATGTGCTGAGTGTTGGTAATGATGAAGGGGACGAACATAATTTATGTATCTGTTAATATTATGTAGTTGTTAAATTTATGTGGCGTTGATTTTTATGTGTTGAGTGTCAGTAATGATGAAGGTGACGAATATAATTTATGTATCTGCTAATATTATGTAGTTGTTAAATTTATGTGGCGTTGATTTTTATGTGTTGAGTGTCAGTAATGATGAAGGTGACTAACATAATTTATGTATCTACTAATATTATGTAGTTGTTAAATTTATGTGGCGTTGATTTTTATGTGCTGAGTGTCAGTAATGATGAAGGTGACGAACATAATCTTAGGTGTGTATGTGTACATAAGTTCGGTTTATGTATCTGCTTAAAATTATGTAGTTGTTAAATTTATGTGTCGTTGATTTTTATGTGCTGAGTGTCGGTAATGATGAATGTGACGAACATAAATGGCTAATTTCAAAATTATGTACATAATCTTTTATGTGCATAAGTTCGGTTTATGTATTTGCTTAAAATTATGTACATAATCTTTCATCACTGTTAATTAGAATACAAAAATATCACAGAAATGGCTAATTTCAAAATTAAGTTCCATAACAGCCTAAAGCATATCTGTTCTTCTTTGTGTGGTCGGATTCCAAAACTTAATCGAATATACATCACAAAATCATGCTTCATAACACCATGCAAGGCCGAGTAAATGAAAGGCCATGTAGTTATATATCAACAATGACGGTTTTTAGTATGGATTTTAGGAAAAACGTTCATCAACTGTTTTCGGTTTGAACCAAAACCAAAGCCATAAAAATGGTATATTGTTGAGAGAATTTGGAATATTTACAAGGATTGATTGTTGTTACACAAAGAATAGATTAGACAGGAGGTTGAAGACGGTCGAAGATCACGATTTGAAGATGGAGGTTGCGAATGGAGAATCTGACGATACAATGGAGGTTCCGAATGACGCTTAATTTTTGGGATGAAATGTTTAGTAAAGAGATGAACCGCCGAAACCGTATCTTTATCAATCATGCTGTTGCCGTTTTTTTTTTTATTTTAGTATCTTTAACTTTTAGGCAGTTATTATGCTACATTACTAATTTGGCCTTAAATAGCTACCTTATTACCCATGATTTATAATTTCATTTAGCTTTATTTTTTGGAAGAAAAATAGAGGGGCCTATTTTGTATCATGGATACAAAAAGGGCCCTTCTATACCAATTTTCTCAAGTTTAATCCCGAGTCCGATAACAATCAACAAAAATTGTGAAATCTCACCCAAGTCTGTCCAATTTTATTTTTTTTGAAAGGTTATAAGTAACTCTTGGTTCAATTGGCTTTGCCGCACTACATTTGGAACGGAAATAAGTCGTGGACCATTGCTAGATGATACCCTCCCAATATCAGTTTTTAGCACCACATCCACTATATCAACTGAATATTGGTAGTCTTATCCAAATTTAATTAATAGAAGAACCACTCGACATGAATAAATGGACGGTTATGAGCATTAATTTGTATTTAAAATACAAAAATAATAAAATCAACATTGTTTATCACGTTATTTCTTAGATCAATAACATAAAATAAAAACAAAAAGCATTTCAAAGTTATACACTTTCATATGTCAAGACTCTCGTGTTTTATAATGTCGTTTTATAAGTTTGATGCATGTTTTGTGGCATTTGTGGCATTTTGAGAGGTTTGTCTATGAGGGAGCGTGAATTTGTGATTGTCTTCTTCTATCACGAGTCCAAAATTGAGGTGTCCAAATTTGTTCCCCAAACTTCGTACACGTGTACTTCATTCGATGACGGATGTTGTGCTCGTCGCTTCCCGTTGACTGAATCATCCTCCTTTTCATTGAAGTCTCTTTGCTTACGATGTATTTTTGTGTGCTTGTTTTGTTTATTGTATTGTGGTTTTTCATGACGGTTAGTCCATTTGCCAATCTTTTTCGATTTTCCGATCCACAAAACGACGTACTTTTTAGAGTTTTTGAACCGCTTTCATTATCAAAAAAAAAAAAAAAAGACCACTACGCCTAACCATAGTCCGCAAAGGGTGTGTACGGACAACATGGACCGAGTCCCACTCAAGCCTCTTAGAGCATATGTAGAGTAGATATCCATTCTAGGTTTCTTTAATCATTTTTAAAAAAATTTTTGTTGGAACAAAAAATATGTGTTATATTTAGTTTGTTATCAGGAAGCTTTATCTCTACTCATCACTTTTCTCTCCCCAAATCTCATATATGAGTAAATAAACTCAAAGTATCTAAAATGTAGATGCTCTTATACGGCCAAAAATTTAAATTAAAAAAACTTAAAAAAAAAAACTGTGTAAAAATATAAAGTGATCACCACTCTAACACATTTTTGTTGTTATAAAATAAATCTTATTAATTATAATAAATGTTGTGACTGAAATTTAAATAAAATATTTACTCTTCACGGTTCGCCCGGATCTCAATATGAAACAGACTTGAACTTATTGTACGGCTCGAGATCTATGTCTAGCTCAGAAAAAAAACGAATAAAATTTGGTTAAACCGGTACAGAATAAAATTTGGTTAAACCGGTACAAGTATAGACCGAATCAAAAGATGTCAGGGTCTACCAATTAAAATGGCATAAACATCGATGTCTTTTAACAATCAAGACAAGCCTAGAACAAGCTAATCACTATTAGGCAAGGACCATCAATTGTTATCTAGCGATAACAAATTTTCTAGGCGGTCCTCTAGAGGAGTTACCCTAAAACTCAATGATTGTGAGTTTTTTTCTCACTCAAAAGAATGTTAATTCCATAATGATTTAGGTTAATATAAATTGTAATTATGTTTTGAACACTAATTTTTAAAAGTGTATGGGTTAGCCATGGGTCCGGTTTGAAATGAACTGTCGGTTTAATCGCCGGTATAGTTATTTTTTTATTTTTTTTTTTCAATTTTCAAAGGACTAGTTTGGTCCAGTTTGCCATTTTTATTTTTTTTTAACAAACCGTCAAAACCGACGGTTTAGGTTAGGCCTAAACCGCCGGTTTAATTTTCCCGGTTTAGAAACCTAAACTGCTGTCGGTTTAACAAGGAGTGGGAGAGACAAAGCACCAAAGCAAGTCATCCAATATTGTTGACACTTGACAATATGGCTTTTCATGATTTGGGGCTTCGGTTGATTGTATGGGTTTGTGATGAGTTATTTTATATTGAAATTATACCACCATAATGAAAAAAACGGGCAAGTATTTCTTTCTATTTTATATATAAAATATTATCCCAAAATCTATGTTTGATCGTGTGTGGCAGTGGTCATGTTCGAGGCCTATGAAGATTTTTTATATAGTTGAGACCGTCATCTAATCCACATTTTTCTAGGTGGTATTTTTTCCCCTGTTGTGGATTTTTGTTGTTCTGCAACCCGATGACGGGACGTTGCGGTATTTCGTTTACCTAGTTTTCTTTTCATGATTTTGTCATCTTTGAGCTTTCATTGCCATTTTCTTTGGTTTATTTTCCGTCTTTAGGATATTTTTGGATTTCTTGTTCTTTTTCAATTGCTATTTTTATTGCCTACTTTCAATATTACGTGGTTCCTTGACGGCTCATTTGCCCTTTTTTAACCTCTCGATACAACAGCTACATCTAGCGTAGTCCAACTTAGGTACACTGACATTTAAAAAAAATAATCCCAATCTCCATTTTATCTTTACCCGTCCCAGAAATTTCCACATGACATTTGAGAATATGCGGTCCCATTTAAATAGGGGCGTGTTATATACACAATTTTGAATTTACTCGGTACCGTAAACGAACGCTTTGCGCCGGCGCTTAACTTTTTTTTTTTTAAAAAAAAATAACTTTGAGCGCCTTCACATGGCGCTGCCGCTCATATGAGAGCAGCCTCCGTGCAACTTGGTCCCGAAGCGCCGCCGCCGCCCTAGCGTTCGATTGGGCGAAATCGGCGACCAACTTGCTACTCTGCGTGCCGCCCCCAAATCCCGAAAATTGAACCCCAAATCCAACCCTAAACCCTCCAACAAGACTCGTCCCATGACCAATTTGGTCAATTCCAATGGAGATGCCATTAACAACTACGAGTACGATGTTGGTCATCCCCAGCGACAATTTACACCATCGAAAGCAACAGAAATTTGTCATCTGATTCCTCCCTGTTGCTCTCTTCCCAGCAACAGAAGCTCAAGGGCGTTGGAAACAGAGGGATTTTCACCAAGATCCGACGAGCCCCTGAAGATCTGATTCCTCCCTCCCTGCTGCTAAGAGACCGTAGAGCAACTAAAGATCCGACGAACCAACGCCTGCAGAGGAAAGCAGCGGCCGACAAGTTCACAAACAGAGATTTTCCTTTCTTTTTTTTTTTTTTTTTTATTTGGCCTTTCTTTTTTTTCTTTTTTTTTTTTTTAAAATTTGGGCGCGAGCGCCAAGCTGTGGCGCTCAAAACCCCATTTTTTTTTTTCACTGAATGCTTTCCCCAAACGGTGGCGCAATTTGAGCGCCATCGGAAAGCTTTCGTATTTGCTGCTCGTAAAAACGAGCATCGTGTGTTTAGCTTTTTCGTTTAAATATCTATCCAGCTAACCAACTTACCAACTAAATTTCTTTGCTTCAAAAGCTTTTCAATTTGAGTAAAATACCCTTGAAATTTAAATTTTTTTATATGAAAATTACCCTAAGTTACTAGTTTATTTAAAACTACCCTTGAAAATCATTTTATCAGCAAAGTCAATTTTCCCAATAAAGTTCTTTAACTAAGTAAAAAACCAAATAGATTACTTAAAGGTATTTACGAAACTTCAATGAAAATATAGTTAAGCAGGTAAGTTTACTAATAAAACAGTTTTTAGTGACAATTTTTTAAGAGTGATTTTACGTAATTACCTTATATTTAAGCAATTGTTAGATGTATTGATGAAAACTTTTTATTGGTCATCATTACACAATTCGGGTGCGTAGTTATGTTTTTCACCTTCGAATTAAAACTACCCTTACGGTGTGTAGTTGGAGTTGACCTGAAGCCGATGTAAACCGTTGAATTACGTTATTGGGATATATGCGTAGTCGTATTATTATTTAAAAAAATAATAATTAATCACTCCAACTACGCACCCCATAAACATAGTTAGAGTGATCATACATATATATATAAACTCCGTATTTGGCCGCTAGATGCTCAACCGTAGAAGAAATCGGGATAAAAAACAACTCTCCTCAACCGTAGAAGTAATCGGAAAGAGTTGGGTGCGACTGAAGCGGATATAGATCGAGAACAAAATCGAGGTTAAGGAATAAATCGGGTAGAAGAAACCATACCTGACGCGGTTGTGGAAGACGGGATCGACGGGATCAGTAGTTGAAGATGATGACGGGATCGAGAGGTTGGAGTTGAAGACGGACATGGTTGTGGGAGACGGGCGCATAGTTGGAGCAGCTGCGGAAGATGGGCATTACTATGGAAGATGTAATCGAGAGGCTGAAGAAGACGCTACGCTTATGGCATGAGTAGTTGGAGTGCTTAATTGTTTAAAAATATATATAATTACGATTACGCACTCTAATAGCTTAATTCAACGTCTCACATCGGTTTCAACTACGTCATAAACGTAGTTTTAATCCTGAGGTAAAAAAACAGAATTACGCATCCGAATTACGTAGTTTTGATACGTCTAAAAATTCCGTTTATTTACATGAGAAGATATTATAGTGAAATTAATTGCATTAAGTTCCCAAATCTAGGGCTGTCGGCTAGTTGGCTGGCAATAAATTAAAAAGGAAGCAAAAGAAGAGGGGCAACCAAAAAATCAACCGCAATTTGTGGAGTGAACAACGCTTTTTATTTTTCCCACTAAAACCTTTGTTTTCTTTATTTTTGAGGATGTTTATTTATTGAAACAATTTGGTATATTAGGCTTTTTTTAGTTTTGTGTTTAGTAAATGTACCCCTTGAGAGAAGAGTGTGTAAAGTTTAAAAATAAATACAAAAGGTTGGGGTATATTTACTTTATTTAGCTTTTGATCCCAATATTTATAATATGATGCGTTTTTTCTTACTCTTTTTCGGATTTTTACAATTGGTGTTCTTAGTTTTTTTTGGCATGGTAACTAGGTTTTTTTTAAAAACAATGATAGTAACTAGGTTACTAGGCTTTTTAATGTTTCAATTAAGTCAATATATCTCAATCTTTTGTATTTATTCTCAAACTCTATACATTCTTCTCTCAAGGGGTACATTTACTAAACACAAAACTAGAAAAAACCTAGTAAACCAAATTGTTTCATCTCTGTCTTATGTTTTTTTAATGTTATGGCCATTAGTTTTTTTATCCGTAAACATGAGGTTTGGTTTTTTTTGTTTGTTTGCTTAGTATTCTTCGGTAAACCCTTTTCGGTTGATAGTCTCTACATTTGTTATTATTAATTGATATCCCCGGAGTTTTATTGTTCATCAATATTACTACCTCGACTTTTCAACAATATTGCTCTATCAAATAGGCCCATAAAATAATTTTATTTATTAAATATACCTCTAATAGAATAATAATGGTGAGTCAAGTTAGGGTGATAAAAATTAGAGGAATATACTAAACAAAATCTCATTAAAAAAAAACCTATTTCATCAAATTTTGTCTTGATTGTTTTGATTCAATGTCCTATTTGATCACAATCACGTAAAAAAAATAATGAAAAGTTATGTATTTTGTATTTTTTATGTAATTACGTTTTAATATTTATAACTGGGTTCACTTAATTGTTTTTATATATTTTTTTAAAGTTAATCACTTAATTTTGACTGTACAATAAATAAGTGTTTATTTAGAAAAAGCTCAAATGAAATATAATAAGTTATATTTTATTAAAAAAAAACTACGAGGGAATGTATGAATTTATCTAAAAAAATATAATAAAAGGGAATTTAAGTGAAAAAACAAGATAATTTTGATTTTTGTTTAAAACAAGCTTGGAGGGCAATTTTTTTAAAGGTTGATCAAATTGTTTGTCTAAAAAACTACTTTTTTATTAATATTTCATTTCATTTTTAAAAGATCACTTTTTATAATAATTTTTAAAATAGTCATAATTTATCTTGTATTTTCTATACAAATTTAAATACACATGCAAGTATGTAACAATCCTTAGTCATAGGCTAGTATTAATACTATAAGTATTAATACTATAAGTATTAATACTATAAAGACCAAAATGTATGTGTAACGGTCGTTATTCAATACGTAGTGTACCATAACGCTCAAAATTAGTGTGTGACGAGTGAAATATATGTATAACACTAGTATATATACTATAACGATCGATGTATGTGTGTAACGGTCGTTATTCATAGACTAGTATCAATATGTAATCTACTATAACGCTTAAAATTAGTGTGTAACGAGTGAAATATATGTATAATAACACTAATATGCTATAACGACCAAAATATATGAACTGTTGTTATTCATAGACACTATTATCAATACTTAATGTTCTATAACGTTCGAATAGTGTGTAACGATCAAAATACATGTATAATATATAATACTATTATAACATAACAACAATAACTTATAGACTGGTATCAACACGTAATGTACTATAACGCTCAAAATTACTGTGTAACGAGCAAAATATATGTATAATAACACCAATATCTTATATCTATAACAGTCGAAGTATATGTGTAACAACGTTATTTGTAGACTAAAGTTAATACTATAATGACCGAAATATATGTGTATGGTAACAAATAACGTTTGTTACTTTTTTTTTAATCGGTTATCATTCAATGTATCTCACTCATGAATGCTTATAGTGGTCCTAAATCATGTACGTTCAATTTTTAATCTGATTGATGTTAAATATTTCTAGTTCTTACTCCCTATTGTAAGAGTGGTTATCACTTGAACCTTACCCTGTATACATAATACATAATATGAAATTTTCATTAATTTTTTGTTCACGTTAGGTAATTAAATGAAGTTAGGGCATCAAACCGGAAAATATTAAAATTGGTGGGCACTAAACGAAAAAAAAATCCGGAAGACACCAACCACAAAAACTAAACAAAAAAATCAAACCGAAAAGCACCTAATAAATAAAGGCAAAACTAATTGTTAATAGTTGAAACGACCAAACCTTCCGGACATCAAATAAAAAAGAAAAAATAGTTCGTTTTCTATTTGCATTAGGTTTGTGTATCATTTCAATTCTACATACTATCGACGACACACTTTAAATATTATAACTAAAATTTTGTTACAACACCAAATATAACTTATTAATTTAGATTTAGTGAGGAAAATATTAATGAAAACTAAGTACAATAATTAGTAGATTAGTTTAAAAGCATATATTATGTGTCATAACAATTTGTTTGGCTTGACTTACTCATGTAACATCCGACGATGTTCAAATCAATTTGTACAAACAACAACAAGAAGCACATTCTTGTTGAAAAGTCTTAATCAACATGATTAACATTATCAAGAGTTACTAATGGTAGTAACATGGCCTTCTTATAATGGAGGATGAATATTAATAATTTGTGTCTTTATTTAATCCAAATTTATACTTTATTTCGCGTTGAGTAAATCTATTTATGGAATAAACATGCAATTATAAGTATAAAATGCTCAATTTTGAAAATCTAGTTTATTGTGTTTGAATGTAATTTTGAAACTTATTATTTGTTGAAATGTAGGTTTTTTTACTTATTACTATTATTACTTATTATACTTTTTGTTTTTAATGATATGCAAATTTACGTCACTGTTTAAAATTGATGGGGTGGAGATCGATTAATTCCATATAATTAATTTATCAGATTATAGATGTAAATCAATCATTAATATTTTAATGATATACATAAGCAACTGGGGCCCGTTTGAAAGCTCTAGGAATCATTCCCGGTAACGGAATGATTCCGAATCAATAAAAAAATACGTTTGGTTAAAGGTCTTTTATCACATGAAAGTAATCCCATCATTTCCATTTCCATTTTTAACCCTTATCCAATTCCATTCCGTTTCCATTCCACCGCTCCAACCAAACGGGCACTTAGTCTTTTAACTACAGGTTACTAAATAATTGATACTTTGGGCTATCGGGTCATTTCCGGTCGGGTTACTTTGGGCCGGATTACTTCAGGTCGGGTTATTTCGGGCTATCGGGTCACTCGGGTCGGGTCACTTCGGGCTATCAGGTTACTTCGGTTCGGGTTATTCGGGCAATCGGGTCATTCGGGCCGGGTTACTTTGAGTCATTTATTACTTCGGGTTAAACCGGTTCAAGCGGATCGGTTCCGGACATTCTTTTTTTCAAAATTTTCGGGACCGTATCGGGTTCGGATTCGGGTCAGGTCAACTTTTGACAGCTCTAATAAAAATGCTACAGTAAATGGTAAAAAAAATATAATATAAAAATTATTCTATTGACATATATTAAAAATAATTATATTTGAATTATAATTATCATTGAAATGATAGTTTAGCAATAATCACACATAAAAAAGTTATATCTTTGGCTTTTTATCCCACCAAACAACCACTTGACAAGAAACAAAGTTAGAGAAATCAATCAACATATGCATGGTAAAAATTTCCAAACCTTCGTAATTGTGAGCGTCACTTCTTCATTATTTTTTCAATTAGGGTTATGGTAAATTAGAAATTACTTACCCAATTTCCAAGCCAATAGATGATTTGACACATAATTATTCGACTTTTTTTGCAAGTGAAAAGATACAAAGCACTTATCTAAATTAGTTGCGTGAGGTTCACGTAAAAAAGTTTTTACATAAAAATCGAAGGGACTGGAATTAGGGTTTTGTTACTTTTTAAACGTTGAGGTTATACAAAAAAGTCGAGTAGAATGATTTTTAATATATGATTTATTTTTAAAAAATATTCGTAAATCATAAAATGTTGGTTGATTACCGAACATTAAAAACTCCATGTAAGATAAGCAAGCCAAAATAATTTTTAAAATTTTCATGAATTACACTTACCATGAAATGATCAAATATATATACTTGGCTTAACTTTTTTTTTTTTTTTAAAATTACAATATAGAAATATTTCATCTAAAGAAGAGTAAATAATTTATTGTAATTCCTGTATTTTACATTTCTTAATTACCATAAATTTATCTTCTTGGGTTTTTCAATTAT
>BSUD01000003.1:6276164-6388748 GCA_033239045.1 Fagopyrum esculentum
ATATATATATATATATATATATATATATATATATATATATATATATATATATATATATATATATATATATATATATAAACAAACACGTGTATTTAATTTTTTTCCCCTGAGTTATCTTTTATATATCCCGAAATTTTTAACTGCAAACCAAATAAACCTAAGGCCTTATTCGGCGTAGATTATATAGAACTTTACATTTGTTTGAAGACTACATGGTGTTTGACTTTGTAGATTTTTGAAGAGATTAGATTTTTGAAGAGTTTTTTTTATGAGCTTTTTGGTGCGATTTGCAAAATTTTTATAGATAACTTTTTTGATAGATTATCAATTTTTTTACAATTTTATCTATCTTTTATATTTTTAACAATTTGCATTATTTTGTCCTTTTTGACTTTTTGATAAATATACTATACAAATCTACTTTTACCAAACATCATTTAGCTTATTTGTTAAATTTTCGGAACTTATAAAGCTTTTTGAAACTCTACTCATAAACCTACCCAAAAAGCTAAAACTACTAAAAAATAATCTCGTTTTACCGAATAGGGCTAAGCGTTGATACTCTTAACTCATAACTTGTGTTTACCTATTTGTAGGGCTTAATATACTAAATGGGCCAAGGGCGCAGCCCACATAGCCCAACCATGAAAATGGAAATTAAAGCGAAAAGAAAAAAAAAATCGCCATTGGTTAGAAACTCAAAATCAGGGGGAAACAGTCTCGCATAGCAATCTCACTTCCAACTTCAAAGTTCAATCCACCCAAATTCCAACACTAACCATCTCAATCAGAGAATTTCTTGCTAGTTCCATGCGCTCCATAGCTTCTAAGTTCTACAGCGTAAGCTTCTTCTTCTAACTGTAAGAAATCGATGAACCCTAGGCCTAGGCATATCAATTGTTCATAAGTTGGAGCGAATTCAATGTGTGCAGATTGTTTTTTTTTTTTGAAATTTGAGTTTGCCTTATCAGTTGTGTATGTAATTGTCACACGCTCATTTTCACAGTTTGAATTTTGGTTATTTTGATTTTGCTGTTTCAAGCACCTGTGCAGAAGAAGACCTATAAATCTGCAGTCTCGTAATTTCTCGTCGTCGAAACCAAAAGGTCAAAGATTTATTCCCGTTTATTAGTTTGGGTTTAAACGTCTTTGTTCATGGAATTTTGAAGTGATTTGTTATGCTTCATGATCATTTAGATGATTTGTCCATTGAAGAGGATGCTGAGAGGAAGATAGGATGGGTTTTGAAGCTAATATTTGCTGGGACTGCCGGGACTGTTGCTTACAATATTTTTCCTTACATGGGTACTCCACATTCATTCATGAAATTTATACTATTATCATTATATCTTCTTGGGCCATTGATTTGATTTGTTTCTGGTGCAAATTTGTGACAACAATTGATTACTGATCCAGGGGATAATTTGATACAGCAGTCTGTGTCACTTCTGCAAGTCAAAGATCCCCTGTTTAAAAGGGTGGGAGCATCCAGATTGACGCGATTTGCAGTAGATGGTAACTGCTATTTCATTTGGAGTTCTTAGTTTTTCTGAAATGTTGTGTAAATGTTAAAAAGAGAAAGATGTTAGATATCCTCGGAATCTGTAATCCTCATCTGCAATACTTATCAATCTCAACTTAGTTCCTTAATGTCGGAGTCTCAAATCATTCCCAAAACATATTGATCCAGACAAGTTGATGTTTGATTGTTGAAACGTGCTTCCTTCCATTGTTTGCGTGAGCTGCTGAAACTTTAGAAAGTGAGTCTATGGAAAAATGCAAATAGGGGATATCCGGATATGCTTTGTTCCTTGGATTAAGTGTACTTGTTTTCAGTAGAAGAAAATTTTAACCATGATGTGACGAAGACCTCAACTTATATCGACTTGGTTATACCTCTGCTAGTCTTGTTTTAATTTCTAATGTATTTGGAGGTGAAATATCCATTATATTATTCTTCAATTATCTTGAATAGAGCTTGTATTGATGACCACTCTTTAAGGAGGAAATGTATGGTTATGATCAGGCAATACATATTCATTTCCTTGCGGCATATTGTATTGAGGCTCTACTGAGAATATGCGCCCGTGAGCTAACATTCAACAGAGACAAATTTTATATGATGGAGTATTTTGGAGTGGCTGAATTTCTGCCTAGAGAACACTTACATGTATGTGGCATTGATGTAGTAATATCTATCAATGTACTTTTGAGTATAACATGATATATTTGCAATGCTACAGATGAGAGAAGAAAGATAATAGTGGATATGGGTGGAGTACCAGAACTAATTAAAATGTTAACAGCTGCCAAAGATGACAAGACAAGGAAGGAAGCCTTGAAAGCTCTCAACGCCCTCTCCGGTTCAGGTTAGAATTTTTATTATGACAACCTTTGTTGGGAAATTTTTCTTCCAAATTTATAATGACAAAACAACTATTTATAGGATGCAATTCTTTGATAGCTAATTAAAGTTAATGCACATCCTCTAAAAATTAAGTTACTTACATCATTGGCTTATGGGCTTTTAGGCCCCTAAAAGCTAATGAGAAAAGTGAAACGAAACACTCAGGTTTAGTTGTAGGCTTTAATCATTTGCTTTAAAACCTAAACCAACACATCTTTATAAATGTTATAGCTCCCATCCACAGTATACATTCATTATATACTAAAAAAGGGCTAATATGGGAGTTCTGAAGGACCGGCTTGCTTTGCATATCTGTAATTTTTTCATACTCTAGGACTAGTAGTCTTGTCTTTTGACGTCAAGTGGTCTTTGCATCGGTAGCTATTCATGACATTGCTAAGTGATGTTAAGTCATGACTAGGCTCTTAGCAATGCATCTTGCCACAATGGGTTTTGGTAACCTTGTTAGTTGTTGTATTACTCCTTCTGTTTTAGTTTGTAAAAAGAGTTGCTCTATGATGATTGCCTTCGATTTTCAGGTATTTGTACTTGTACTCTGTGGTTTCTCATGATATGGAAATTTACTCCCCCCCAAAAAAAGAAGAAAATTTCCCACTGCTTTTGTTAATTTATGTTAAAGGCATGTTTGACATCACACTGTTTACATTATCAGGCCTTAGTATCAATTGTTAGCTTATCAATTTCCACATTCTCTCATTAGCATATCTTACCAAATACACCCTAAAACACTCCTCTTTAGTAACTTATTAAATTGTGAAGTTTGGTAGTTCTTCCAATATGCCCAATTTAATCGGTATGAACTCTATTCGTATGATTATCTGTACCAGATTTAGTTCTGAATGATCTATACCATGCCGGAGCTGTATCAGCCATCAGATCTGCTCCCGACTCTGAGGACGTCGACATATTAATATACAAGACAAAGTTGCTGAAAAGATTCGAGGACATGAGATACGATGTATCATCTTGAATATCAAAATCTGTTCTCTAATCTCTAGCACGCCATATGTGTATGAAAAAGCTTGAACCGAATACCGGGCTGGAAGCAAACATATTTATCACTGCGGATCTTCTTGTTTAGTTACTCAAGTGCTGATTCGCCTTTGCTTATAAAGGATCTCCCTTCCTGAATGAGCTCGATTTTGAGAAACAATATAGTTTAAGGCTTGTTGAATGAATGATTCTTCATTTTAGAACTCGAATAAATGAGCTTTGTTTACTGTGTGATGTATTTGTACATATGAATCTAGCTTGATTCCTGCAGGCTGCATTCACCATGGATGACCCATCAGTTAGCGAAACTGGACTGAGTTCTAGAAGGAGCTCGGTCTGAATCGAGCTTCTGTGATGAATGGATCTAGCCTCCAGGGATGATTCATGGTCGAGAAACCTGTTACTTTCGGTGTCCTTATAATATTTTAAAATTTTGAGATTATAATAAACTATCTTAATATGGAACCCTTCGCCGATTGGTTGAGTGTCTTAAAATAAATTAATCACGAGGACCACAAGTTTAGGGTATTTTCGGTTCGGAATGAGTTCGACTCGATCCCGTCAGTTTCTAAGCAAGTTGAATTAGTCTCGGATCGTTTGAATAGTATCCTTAAATATGACTAGATAACTCAATTTGAGTTTTATCAAGCTCGAGTTGATTAAAGCTCGGCTTGAGCTCTTCAATTAATTGAGCAATCGAATGTGACCAAATTGCTGACATCTTCGAATGGATTGTCACTACGTTCGTGATGGAAGTTCAACGAGGAATTATCTGCACTTCTCTCCGATTTGCTGACATCTTTACCAAACCTTTGGAGAACAACAACACGACTTCCTCTCTTGCAAGCTTGATCTCGTATCCTCTCTTCCACCTTGAGGGGGTATACGATACACTATATAAATATATAGAATAAAGGGGTTGCATTTATAAATATAGTTGGGTGGTTAAAGTTGTTACTTATTATGAAAGGGTATTTACCATAGTTGTAACGACTTCAAGTATGATTCTAAAACACAATATTCGTATACGTTAATCGAATATGACCACATTTTAAAGTTTGATTAAAATTTAGACTCGGCTCAAATTCATCTTAATATAAACGAGCTAAACATAAACCTCGAGTTGGCTCGACTGACGATGTAACCTACATGTAAACAACATAGGAATTGTTTTTAGTTATTTTGCTTATGTTATCCTTCGTAATAAGATTTGGCATTACTTAAATGAAACTTACACGTCGTTAGCTTTTAAGATTTAACGTATCGGGAAGAGTCGTCTATATTCTCTGCATGAGAAGGGTCATTTCATGCATGATTATATCATTTAATATATAGGGTTAGTTTTGTTGATTGGTATTTTTTTTCATTAAAGGAGGTCCGAGTATTTTAATTACTTGTAAGTGATAAAAAACTATTTTTTTAAAAAAAAAGTAAGACTAGACTTGTATTTTTTTTAAATGTGTATTATGAAAATTATTGAAATTAGGGCAATTTTGGTAACTAGGTCTTTTTGAAAAAGTAGAGTAGTAACTAGGTTTTTTAATGTTTCAATTAATTAAATATACCCCAACCTTTTGTACTTATTCTCAAACTCTACACACTCTTCTCTCAAGGGGTACATTTATTAAACACAAAACTAGAAAAAGCCTATGTTTCTTGAAATTATAACATTTAAATCAAATGACCTATATAAATAAGGTTTCTGTTCATGTATGAGGAGGTTAACCTAGTACAAAGTTACGGGATTTTAAAGTAAATAAGGTTTGTTAGTTATATTTTTAACATTGTTATATTTTATGAATGATTTTAAGCAATTCATATTTTCACTCAATTTATATCAGTATCTCACGAGCTTTACGGGTTTTGGTGAAACACACATGTGAATAATTATTAGAATATTCCGTGGAAAATAATAAGTTCACACATTTAAAGTTAAAATATTAATAAACCTAATATATACTCCCTCCGTAACACAATGTTTGTCATTTGAGAGTTTGACACATGAATTAAGGAATAGTTAATGACTTTAAACAATCAAATAAAGTTTTTAATTGTTTGGGTGATAAGTACAATCTTTAATGATTTTATTCATGTTTCCTTAAAAAACTCATTTTTCAATAGAGTTTAGCCAATTAGAAAGTATAAGGAGTTAAATTGAGAATAATTAGTTCATTGATAGTAGTGTAATCATTCTATCTATGCATTAATATTATAGAAGTGTCAAACATTTTGTTAAACTAAACTAATTGCTCAAATGACAAATATTTTGTTACGGAGGGAGTATGATATAAGTTCGGTTGGTTAGTGATTGATTTTAGGATGAAATCTTACTAATTTTATGTGTTGAACTTGAACTTGAGCTTAAAACGCATGTAATTTTATATGCATACGATCTCCATTTCACATTTATTTTGTGTCGGACTTTATTATAATAGCTCATGAAGTGTGGTATTAATAATTTAACCTTTTCTCATTGATACATGTTTTTTATACATAAAAAAGGTTGAATTATTCAACTAATTAATGGTTTTGTTGTTTGGTGGGTTGTGAAAGTAGTTAAATTTTGATTAAAATATTTATGTTAGTAATGACAATATGTATATGGTAGTTTAGTGGTGAGAGAATGTTATGACAAACCAATAGCCTGCAATCTTTGTGGAAAGAAACCAAAAATGGGAAAGGATGTAACAAGAACACAAACACATTATAATATTTGCCTTCATTGCTTAATTGGCCCTTGGTAACCTAACTAGGCAATATTTGATTTTGTGGCCTTTGATTCATGTTATAGATTTTGTGGGCTATAACTTTGCCTCTATATATGATTATAAATCAGTGAATCTTAAAAAATCAAAAAGTCAAAAAAAAAATTATAGGCTAAGTTTCATCAAATTTAGCACATAAACTTTTTAAAAGTCCACTAATACTGAAATTGCTTTTGTCCGAAGACGCTTAACCTTTTTTTGTTTACTCGATCACTG
This sequence comes from Fagopyrum esculentum, assembly GCA_033239045.1. Lineage (NCBI taxonomy): Eukaryota > Viridiplantae > Streptophyta > Magnoliopsida > Caryophyllales > Polygonaceae > Fagopyrum > Fagopyrum esculentum. Next base: position 6,282,567 of record BSUD01000003.1, read on the forward strand.
CCAAAAAATTCTTTTCAAAAGGTAACAACTCACTTCATTACAAACAAATCATAAATCTCCATTCAAAAAATGAAGCAAACAGATAACTTTATAGGGTGTTACGTATACAATATATTTCACTAAATGTAATCATCAATTACATTTTTTATAAAAAATATTTATGTAATGACTATAATGTCCTTTGTTATTTTTTATTATTAATTTGTATAATAAAGTGTCTTGTTTTATGTAAAAGATCTAAAGCATTTTTTAAAAAGAAAAATAAGAAAAATTTATAGTATTAAAAATAAAATTTTAAAATAGGGTGTTTGTACAAATAAAATCTTTATTAATTATTTCTTAAAAAGATATGTGCCTAGGGTATTTTGGACAAATAGTTATAATATTTTACAACTTATATAAATATAAGACAAGTTTACTTCTTATTTTTAAAAAGGTAATTTTTCTAAACAAAATCTAAAATAATGAGAAAAGTAATAGTAAAAAAGAGAACATTGGTGAAATAAGGTACTTTTTGTATCTTATATACAAACTAGACACCCTAATTTTATCAATTAAAAATAAACATAAATGAGTTGGATAATCATTAAAAAAAAGGAAGGAAATTTATTTTTCTCTCTCCTATTAATATTCTCCTCTTAATTATAATAAGTAAAAGATTGTGTGAAAGGTAGGATTCGAACTCTGGACGAGTTCCCCACCCCCGCCCTTATACCAGTTTTACTAATCAAACTTCGTGTATTCTTTTGATGATACACAATATTAATACACAATTTTAATACATAATTTCAATTACACAATGTTAATACATATAACACAAATATCAGCTACATAAAATGCATTGGGCAATTTGGGCATACATATTCTACACTCCAAGATATGTTATCCATGTTTACTACATAATTGTAATAGTTGTGTAAAAAGTCACAAAAAATATGTATTCATAACGGATCCACAAGGAATACACATCTACTACATAATTTTGTTGAGTTATGTAGAACATATCTTCATCGACTTTCGTCTTATGTAGCACCGACTTTCATTTACAATCCTCCATTGTTGATCGTAATTAAGAGCTCTGATATATATATCTCGCTTAACAATGGAGAGCTTCAGATAATACGCATATTAGTATATATTTATAACAAATCAATTAGGAGAGATTCTAGGAAATTTTTAAAAATTATTTCCTATAATAACCTATCAGCAAATCTGTTACAATATTTATTGGGAAAACATTTAAGTTTTTATGGGAGAGAATATCTCCAAATTAGGTAAATAGATGTCATTATTTTCAATTAAATCTTTTTATACTTAATTCTAAGTGCCTACTTTGTCTACACATTACAAAACATACCTATTATGTACACAAAAATACGTTATGTACCTACTTAACCAACTCATCCAAAAGAAAATCTAATCACTAATTTATATGTTAGTGGTCATAACAGTTTAGTGCAGGCACTAAATTAGTTTCTCTTACAAAACTAGTCCTATTTATTGAAGCTCAATTTTCCTGCTAAGGTTGTATTCTATGAATATTTTTGTATTGACACGATTTACCATATTCCACAAAATTTAAATATAGGTTTTATAGCGGTGACATATGTTGTAACCAATATTTTAAATATGTAGTGTGTCGGGTTTTCCGGGTAAATTTATGGTGGACTCCGGTTATCGTCAACACCGGAAAACGAAAGCATTGACTTCATCTCTGCAATCAATGAATCGTGGTGTACTTATTTGTTAAAATTGGATTCCGAGTGAATGAGATAATGATGTTCGAAATTACGTGTACGAAACACAAAACTTGGCTATCCCACATCGACTAAAAGGAGTAAAATCCTTGTAGTATATAAGAAGAAAAAACATTTAAATACCGTAGTCTTTGGATCACTACCCATTTTCATTGGAGAGCAAACGTAACTTACCGAGCCTCAGCCTTCTCATTACAACATCGATTTTTCTTTTTAAATGTATGGATATTTTTGCTTTGGCACAACTGATCATTTATGTATTAACGTTTTTCTTAATTTATGTTGTAATTTAAGTTAATGATTTGTTTAGAATGATTTTGTCAAAATAAATATAGATGGTATATCATTCATAAAAAAAAGTGTAAAATAGCTCTTGAAAAATGATTTTGAGGGCCCGTTTAATTTTAACTTTAAAACGAAACTAATTTATACCGTACACCCTTATTTATGATTTTTTTTTGAAATGATTCATTGTGGTTTGAAGTAATTGAAGTTCTACAGAAGAATAAAATAGGAAGAAACAAATGCATTCCATTAGCCATTAGGAATGATTCTAAAAAAATCTATAAACAAAGCGAACATATAGACTCGATTATTTTTTATTCCGTTTACGTTTCCGAAATTACCATCAAACGAGATAAATGTCATCTATTTTTGTTTTAAAATAAAACTATAAGAGTCAAACATACACCAACGACTCCTTCAAAACAAAGGTTGTCAAAATTCCTCGATTAGTCGATTATTTCTGGCACCTCAATTTTGAAATTAAAATATACAATAATTTTGGTTTGGAAGAAACTCGTTGTAGTCTTTATGACGTTGAATTCGGTGTTAATTACGTCAACAAAAATAAAATTGTTTATTGTGTATGTGTAAAGTGGGATTAATAGGCGGCTTACTGCAATTGCATGAAGAATTTATTTATTTATTTAATTTGTTTGTTGCTGTCGCTTGGGCCCTCGCAAGGCCGCTTAATTATTCTCTCGATAAAAAATGAATCTATTTCAATGCCATATTTTTTAAAAATTTTGGGCAGTTTTGATAACTACGTCTTTTTTAAAAACTAGAGTAGTAACTAGACTTTTTAATGTTTCAATTAAGTAAACATACTCCAACCTTTTGTATTTATTCTCAAACTCTACGCACTCTTTTCTAAAGGGGTACATTTACTAAACACAAAACTAGAAAAAGTCTAGTAAACCAAATTGTTTCAAACAATTTTTTATACTATTTCATTTTAAACTAAATCTAAAACCCGACCCGATTTGCTTGCTTAAGCTCATATCGATATCTAAAAATGATAAATATTTCAAATTGACCTGCCGAAAACCGAACTTATCCAAAACAAAAATAATTAAAATTTGAAATGTTTAAAATCCAATTATGTCCTATTGGGTTAGAATGAAATGACCCGGATAATTAATCTGGGCCGAAATGAACGGGTAATCTAATAAATCTGATTAATGCCAACAAAATTTTTAGGTCTATTGAAGGTTGAAAAATGGGGAAAAAAGAAGATGAAAATTTTCAGATTGACTATACTAAATCAATTTGACTCGAAATCAAAACTACTTGAACCCAAAAAACAACGTGAGATTCCGAAGTAATCGGACCCAATAACCCAAATTTCAAAAAAACAAATCCTTGATCTAATTGGTCAACATACATGATTTCAACTCAATCGAAATACTTCTTAAATACAATCATCCAAACACTTATTATAAGTAAAAAAATTATGCATCCAAACGCCTAAGTTCTTATGTCATATTTACTGTAACATCTATGTTTTAGAATTTTTGTACGCCTTTCATTTCTTTTTTGGCCAACTCACTCAATCATCTCATATACTTCGACTCATTTTATTACAACATTCCTATTTTATTTATTTTATTAGTTTACTTTTTTACTACTATGAACTGCATATATACTAAAAATTTATATTTTTACAACCTAAATACAATTTTTCATTGGATCAAAACTTTCGATCATTTTATATTTATTTTTTAAATATATAATGTGTGTTTATGAATGTTTATATAAATAAATGTTAGATAATGGTATAAAAGACACTCCCAAGTCCCAACCACCATGCTACCTATTGAGCAACTGAACAAGTATTTTTTTTTTTGGTTTTTAAATTTCAAGTAAAGTTTATTTTATAATAAGAAAATTGGTAGTGCATGAAGCCTGCCTTTGACAAACATTAAACAAATTGGGGCAAATCTAGTAAATTATCAAAGTTTAAGCTCAGGGACAAAAATTGTATATATAAAAATTGTTTACTTTCCAAATGATACTTCTACTCAGCAATCGGCTCAAGTGGGGAACTTAATCTTTTCTTCGACATAAAGCTTGGAAAATGACGCTTCCCACCTCCCATTCTAAGTGACCTTATTAGCCCCACATGGTTCACTATGAACCCCAACGTAGTACTAATGTCAGCCACGGACCTGAAACCGAACCTAAAATCGAGAGTTTTTCTCATTAAGAATTTGGAGCGGGTGCTAACCTATGTGACATTATCAGAACACCAACACCTCGGTCGTACTCGGTATAAGTATTTGTTCTTTTTTAGGTCTTTGGTCTTTCAATCGGTCAATGTCATTTTACGTATTGTGTATTCATTCACCCCTTCGGTTAATTGGTTGAGCATCAAGCTTTGCTTGAGAAAGTAATGTTGCATCCTTGTTGGCTCACTCATATCTTTAAATAATATTTAGACCCTTCTAATTTGCAGTAAGTAAAATAACTTTACCTATTTTGATACTTAATCATAAAATCGTATAAATATATCATAACTATTAGTAGACATCATGATTACGTTAACTTTAAAAACGTGAAAAACGTCATTATCTTTTTTCACTCTTCCACTATGTATTTCATTTTTTTTGAAGAGGTACGTAGGTCATCCGGTTCGATCGGCTTAACCGTTCTACGTCCGAATCGGGTAGTAAATCGTGGTCCATTTGATACCCTCTCAATATCAGTTTTTTCATACATGATGCCAGGAGGATTTAAACTCAAATTTCTAAACTAACTACTTAAAGAGTCTAACACCATATCCCACTAGACCAACTGAATATTGATAACTATGTATTTCATCACTTAAACCTAGTAATAAATCTTGTGTTATATTTATAGATAAATAGAGGGTCAAAATCAAAATCCTCTATAAATAAAATATCAACACTTGATATCTCTCTCTATATATACTATATTTAGAAAATATGAAATAATATCTTATAGTGAAATGTTTATTCTTTTTAACATAAATATATAAAGTATATTTTAGACGGGCCACCCGACCCGACCAAATTTCTCTATAAAAGCCGGTTCTCTTCAATCTGTTTCTCCCACCAAAATCCCAACAAAAAATATCCTTTTCTCTCCGAACAATCAGGCGATAAATTCTCTGTTACTTCATCTCGTGGTGTTTCCGGCGAGACTCAAGAGCTGGCTAATCAGGCGATAAATTCCGTTAATGACGGAGAAAACAGCAAAGGGCTGGTGGTCGCCCTCTACGTCGCCTTAAACAGCCGTGACGTCAACTCCGTCCACCGTCTCCTCGCCGCCGATCTCGAGTGGTGGTTCCACGGCCCTCCCTCCGACCAATTTCTCATGCGCCTTTTGACCGGCTCTAACGCCGACGAATCTCAACCCTTCATTTTCACTCCTCTCTCAATCACAACCGTTGGCTCTCTCGTACTCGTCGAAGGCTGCGATCATAGCTGCTCAATCGCTTGGGTTCACGCCTGGACCGTCACTAATGGGATAATTACCCACGTCCGTGAGTACTTTAACACCTCCGTTACAGTTACTCGTCTCGGAAACGACGTCGTTTCCCCTCCGCATTCTTCACCTGAAATTACCACTGACGACGTGGATCATACCCATTGCCAGCCCGTCTGGGAAAGCCGAATCTCGAACCGGGTCGGCAAATCGGTTCCCGGCTTGGTTCTTGCTTTATGACCGCTTGAACCGTTATAGTCCGGTCTGTAACATATTATTTTAACGTTGTTTCTTTGTTTTGGTTTGGTGTTTCAAGTGTGGACATGTACTTGTGTTCGTTGTTTCCTCGTTGTAATGTAATATTACTATGGTCGTCCCCATACACAATAAATTATGGAATTTGGTCTTTGTTTTTATTAATTTGGAGTTATTTGGTTGGATTTCAAATTCTGATATATGCATTTTAATTATTCATATTTATATGATAATAGTGTGTCATCTTCACAAGTATTTTATCATCAATACTAAATTATAAATTATGTTTTATTATAAATTTTTATATATTATATTGTCGTAGTGAAACATTATATCATGTAGTTAACTTTTTTGAGTGAAATGAAAATTGAAACACTATACTTTATTTTCGTTTCATCTACTATATTACAAAATATGAAATAAGGTCATGAGATTTTGATTATAATATTGTTGTACAAAATAATATTTATGATATTCATAGTCAAATCTTCTTGCTCCTTTATTCTAAAGGAAATTGTCGGATGGTACAACTAGAAAAGAAACGGAAATTGGGGACTCTGTTTGGATCGAGTTAAGTAAAGTCTGAATACCTATAAAGATCTAAAGATCCTTCATTGCAATCCCACGAGTTATGTGCTTAATCGAAGGTGAAAGTTCAAAGCAACATAAGGAGGAAGGCGATTTGTTCCATTTTTAATGGTGTTGGACAGTTGACAACTATTCGTGTTTAGGATTTTCATCCTATAGCTTAATAGAAAATATAAATTTAGAATTTTGATTCGAAAAGTTTTTTCATGATAAATTTTACAAAAAAAAAAAGTTAAAATTTTTAAAAATCGAGATAGTTGTCAACCTAATTTCTTAATATGTAAATAAAAAATAAATAACATTTAAAAATCTACACAAAAGCTTCTATTCATTCATTTTGTTCAAAGTTAATAATAATTTTGTCCTAAACAACAAGTAACTTTTTTTTTTTTAATATTGTAACCAATATCATTATATTCAATTTTTTGTCCTATTGAAAATATAATACATTTTATTTATTTATATAATAATTAAAATAATCGCATGAGACAGTATATGATATAGATTTCTATTATTACAAAAATATATACCTATATTAACTGAATCCATTATGAAAGATAATATAAATTTGAATTTGTGACACTATAGTTGGTAACCTCCACATACTTGGAGTAGACAGAAGGAGGTGTCTTTTATTGCCCCTATATCAATGGATGATGATCGAGTGGTACCAAAAACGTTATTTTATATTGCTTAATCTTCATTAATGACAATGTTTATTAATATATATTAAAAAGGTTTACACCAAAAAGACATTAGATTAATAACGAAAAGATCTGAACAACACAATTATACTCACAACTAGATGAATATCCCATCCTAGTGGTGGGTCGCAAACCTAAACCTAAACCGTCACAATCCAAACCTGCGGTTTAGCCGGTTTATTAAAAAAAAAAAATGAAAAACTGGACCAAACCGGACCAAACCGGCGGTTAACCGACGGTTTGATCTCCAAACCGCCGGTTTGGTCCATTTTTTTAAAAAAAATAAAAAAAAAATAACCAAACTGGCGGTTGGCCAAACCTAAACCTTAACCGTAAACCCACGGTTTGGCCAAACCGACAAACCTAAACCGCCGGTTTGGGCCGGTTCACAAACCGCCGGTTTGGCGGTTTGGTTCAAACCGGACCTAACTCCATCCCTTCCTACACAGGTTACAAAATATGACTTATATGTTATTAAAAATTTAATGTATATTTATTAATTATATGCTGTCATATGTATAATTTTTGACACCGTATACAAAATTTAATACTCTAATATGAAATAAGTCATATAAGATCTGACATCTATCCGATGAAATTTGGCTATGATCCGGTTAAAACTTAATATTCGAATATGTATTTTTCTGCATTTGTTATTAGATTTTTTTTATAAAAGGTAATTCAATGTTAAATAAAATAATTCAAATAAAAGTGTATGAATTTTTTTAATAAGTTAAAATATATTTATTCAGACATATGGATATCCATCTTAATAAAAAGATCCGCATTTGATAAAGGGAGAATATTTTGAATCGGGTTAAATGATAACAATGTTTACGGATTTCGTTGAATTGAATTTCCACTATATATTTTTTCTATCTCTAAACTTATATACTGTATAAAAGTAAAAACACTTAATGTAACGGTCAAATATTGAGTATGGCCTAATCGAGAATTGAAGGAATTAAACTGGTTTAACGGAATTAAACCCTAGAGAATATATAAAATAAATGAAAATGAGATTAATTAACGAAAGTCAAGCAATGGAAAATCGTGATTTTAAGTTATGAAGGATTCCCGAATATTTCGTAAAAATATATCAACTTGGGTATGTCGGTGTAGTTTTTATAAAAAAAACTTTGGGTAAAAAGTGTAAAAATGAAGATTACAGGGTAAAATGTATAAAATTGATACAAGATAAGTTTGAATTTTGCAGATATGTAGGTGGAAGTATAGGGGTGATCAGGAGAGATGATTAAGCTCAATTCCATCATCATCATCTATGTATAATCTTGTAAGGTAAGCAAAGAAAGTTACCAAAGTACATATACGTATACCACACAAGCTTCTTGCCTTCGATGGAGTGTGAGGGAGAGCTCTAAGAGCTGAGAAAACAAGTTAAAATAAACATCATCATCACCACCTTGTAGTCACCACTTCCACCATCTTCCGCCACCAGCAAGAGGCCAGAGAAGTCGCCGGAATCTGTAAAAAAAAGGACAATTCATATAAGGTATGAATATGAAGGTATTGATTTGAAAGATACATTTAAGGTATCAAAACTCCATAAATGTTCATCAAATTTTAACCACATACACTTTGAGATGTTAGGAATAAGAATATATGATCAGATTTTGGTTTGGTTGCATGAGTTGTAAGTTATAGCATGAAGAAGATAGGTCGAAAAAACTGACTGCGGAGTTTTCGATATGAGCTGTCAACTTGCGGCAATTGTTTAAATACCTTCCCATGGTCCAATCTTACTGAATTTTTTATATGTTTCAGTAGTAACATCCTCATGGATCATATTAAAATTTAGAGTCGATCCAATGGTGGGATTGAAAGGTACATGAGTCTTATGTCAATGAATTTTTTCGGGGAACGAGTTGAACAACTCATTTTTGTGGTTGAGTTTGGTGGAAAAAGATCATTTTGGCTATGTTACGTATGTTTGAAAAGGTTAAGGGGTTATTTGGTTATAAGGTATTGATAAGGATATATTTTGGTGTATTTTTGAAGGTACGAGAAAGGAGATATAGTCCGGTATGAGAAACAAACTTATGATTTGATCGAGAAAGCTTAGTTTTACCTTACTTGCAAGGTAAGTGTATATAAATTACACTTCCTTAATATATTTTATGTATTTAATATGCCATGATTTTATTTGTACATGTACGTGTATATATAATGTTTGTTATGATTGTATGTATACTTATATAATTGAGATGATGACGACTTGATATTATTTATGAGAGCATACATAAATGTTGATAAATGATAAAGAAAAGTAAGTAATGAAGGCAAGCATGAAAATGAATATTATTAGATGGAAGTGATAATACAGGTAGATGATTAAGTAACTAAGCCCAAGTGGCTCCCGCACCACATGGGGAGGAGAGACATATAGAGGCAGCGCTCGATCTATGAGGAGCCTCAGAGATTAGATATGAGACAACGCTCGATCTACGAGGGGTTTCAAGATTAGATAGCTGAGGTCAGCCCTTGATCTACAAGTGGGCCTACGACGCTATTGGGTTGATCAAGTTAAAGAAAAAGAAAGAAAGAAAGAAAGAAATGAAACACAGAAGCATATGAGAAAGGGAAAGGCATATCGTATGATCAGTTGGGACTAGTTAGTTATTTATCACCTATGTATGAACTTTGTAATGTGAGAAAAGATAGAGTGTTCTTTGGAGACATGATATTATATACTTAGATATATTGAGGATTGTGATTTCTATATCCTTATTGAGCTTGTAGCTCATGGTTGTTATATCCACATTTTTCAGCTACTCAGACTCAGTATAATCAAGGCAAGGACGCCGAACCCAAAACCTGAATTTGAGATCATACCAGGTGGACTGTTATGGGATGCTGTCGCCTAGGATCTTTTGTGTGGTTTTAAAAAAGGTTGGGTGTTGTTAAACAAGTTTTCATGATATATGTCATTATGTTTATGTGTTGTAAGATAATTTTTAAAATTTTACGTTTTTCGATAAGTAGTATACTCAGAAGAAGGATAAAATTTTTTTCCGCTTATTGTTTTAAACAAGGTTAATTAACTGGAAATTTACGAGAAATGAAATAGGCGTCACACTTAAAACCACGTGTCATTCATTTATACATCGGATGTCACTTGCCATTTTATTACAAATTACCTTTAACTATTTTTATTTGTTTATTTTTATTGTATCTTGAATTAAATCTAGTTATTTTTACCATATAAATCAAGATAAAATAAAATATGGTTGATCTAAAAAGACAATATCTACCTTGTTTCTCATGTATTCATTTCCTAATATACTTAACTGGGTATATTTTTTTTAAACTTAATTTTTAAAATACCAAAAATTACAATATATTAAATTTTAATGAACCAAAATAATATACTTTTAACTATTGTAACACCCCAAATTTGGGAACTCGAGGTGTCACGGACTAGAACCTCACAATGGGTGCCGACCCTAGCTTGACAACAATTTCACCGGATCTTAACAAGACACAACTAAAGTAAAACCGAATAAAAGTATAAAAAATGTAAAATAGTCATGGAACGAAAAACAACCGTCAGTCGGGCACAACATAAGAAAGAATCCAAAAAGAGAGCACGGAAAAGAGTCTCCCTACAAGTAAATAAAATTCAACATCCCGGCCTACCCCGTACGGGAACCCGACTATCCACTCAACTCCGGATCACTTCGCAACTGCCCTATCCTGCAAGGTATCTAACAACATGACACCAAGACCGTTAGTTAACAATCCTAAGGTATCGGAAAGTACTACAATAGCAAAATCACACATCAATGTGGAAAGTAAACCCAACAACATGCTTGAAAAAAAACCCCGTTATTATCTTTTATTAAGTGATTCACTTTTTAGCTCCACTTATTTGTGGCACGAGGGTCTTCCAACCCTCACCTTCGTCCCCTTATACCAACAAGAGTGGATCTAATGCATCTCGTTGTATACCTGTATGGATTAGTCACAGAGAAACTCTCAGTCTCATGTCAGAGCTGAATACTTATGTCATGACCCGTTATACATAAACTTGTGTCTCATAATATAGTAGCGTCGTCCTATTCAAGTTATAATCATAATTTACATAAAATACACCACTACAATAACACACACCATTACGAGAAAAACTAGCTAAGTAAGTCCATGAGACTTACTTGTACCGATTAAAAACTCGACTACTGCTAAGTCTCGGTCCCGCACGTATATGACCTCAACTGCCTGGTCAGATATGGAAGCATGTCTCAATATCGAATTTATATCTTCTGGAAGTATCTAAAAGGCTTCTAGACTAGCAAGGGTAGTACGAAAAATATTTACAAGAATAGCCTCACCTTTAAGGAAAAATACGATTTTACCCAAAACTTTTCTCAAAACTATAAAAGGGTTCAACAAGGTTCTAAACCTCAAAGATAGTCTTATAACATGTTAAAACGCTAAAAGGTCCAATACGAGTTTTGAAGGTTTTTCGAATTCTTAAAACTCACTAGGAAACCCCCATAACCTTTTTAAGCAAACTAGCTAACTACCCTACTTTGATCTTAATTATTTACTCTTATATAACTTCTAAAAATAAAAAGAAAATATCTAGATGTACTAGGCCATACATATTCCTCAAAGATGCGACCATACAAGCATTCTATAGTTGACCATTTTCTGCACTTTTTCTTAAAAATAGCTTTTTCACCTAACTTCACAAGATCATATCTTCTAATCCATCCGTTGTATCATCTCCACATTCAAGTATGCTAAACTACAATATAATTACTACCACATATCATAAAATAAACCGTGAAATATCTTTCTAACGTACCCAAATGGAGGCGCCAAAATAGTTGTTCGAGCGAGGAGTAAAATGATCAACTATGAGGTTGCTTTCCAAGATTGGACCCATTTTGTTCAGTCTATAAATAAATTTAGAGAACAGTTCAAACATTATCCTCACCAAGAAAGAAGACTGAATGAGAGAAAAAGGGGAGAAAAACCTAGTTCATGTTGAGTTTGAAATAAAGAGAGGAAGACGGTGCTTGTTCGTTGCACAACCGGAGAAGACTACATCTACTCATAGGGAATGAAGGCAATGATCTGTGCAGCTCGCAACGGAAGCAGGTCTTCCTTGAGCTACTTGTTGTCCAGATCCGAAAGGAAGAGGACTGATTTTGCTTGCATGTTGAAGGGGAAGAAAAAGCCAATGGCGGCTTGTTGTGGCTCAAATCCGAAGTAGAAAAATGAAAGAGAGGATTGTTAGTGTCTATGTTGGCTCGAAAGAAAAGAAGGCAAAGTTGTTGCATTTTATTGTTGTTGCTCAGAGTAGAAGGCGAAGCTGCTGCATTTTGTGGTTGCTCAGAGAAGAAGACAAAGGGTTGTTGCGTTTTTTATGTTGTGGTTGCTCAGAGGTAAGAAAGGAAATGGGCTGCTTGTTGGCTCTCGACATTCTTACAAGATCGATTACAATACATTTCTTGACAAATATAACTATTTGGATGGTCGACTCGACGATGCTCGTAGTCTTTGAAATTGTTTGATGCACACTTGATATTGTACCTCTAATCCTGCTACACTATCATCACTAAGTGTGCCCATGCATTCAACATTGGGGGCATCAGACATCCCGAGGAGAACCACGTATGTACATAAGTTTAGGTAAACAACAAAGTTAGTATAATATAAATAAGAATAAAGACAGTTGAAAAACTTACATACACACCACAACAATGTGTGAGCATCCCGACAAAGGAACAAAGTAATGTTAGGTGGTGGTGATCTGGGTACAACTTCTTGTCAGATTATGGGGAGACTTGTATGTGACGCGATCACACGAACCAATCTAGATAAACAAGGGTGCATTGGTAAACAGTGACGAACAATACACCACTTATAGGCATTTCCAACTAGTAGAACTCTGATGTAAAAGAACCCCATTGTAGCTAGTTGAGTTAGTTTGTGAAATCACTTAGTGTGTATCCGGGTGAAAGTGTTGTTCAAGTGATCCAATCGTCTTTAACAAAGGCCGATGCGAATCCACAACAAGCCTCCATGCAAAGGCCATTGCAATCCGCTATGGAATCCTCAAAGCCAAAGAGACAAGTTTAAAGAATTTTCATATAGAAGGAAACAACCTTATAATTGTCACTCCATGGAATACTAATATCATCATGGTGAAGTTTTGTAGCTTAAGATTACGGGGAGAAAACTTAAATTATAAAATACATTTGGTTTGGTTGAGAATAAAGGAGATGAATAGAAGATTGGAGATAAATTGTAGTCCTCATTCACTTTGATTATAAAGATTAAGGTGACTAAAATCTTTTTTTTAACCTTATTCCCTTCATTTCTTTCATCTACAATTTTCTGCAACTTATACCTTTCTTGTTACCCACAATCATCTTCATTTTATTAAATACTTATTTCACTTATTTTCATACACGTCCTTTAATCATTCATCTGCATAATCTTACATTACCAAACAAATTCAATGTTTGACATTTCTATCCTCCTTGCGAATTTCAACTGTTTTTTCGTCTATCATATTTTGAGGGAAAAAAATGACATTGCAGACAATATTACCACGCTTGACTAAATCGTTTTTGCCGTTGAGGCAAATTTATCACGAGAGATTGAGATCCTTGTCCTAAAAGAGACTATAGGTCCTTAGGACTTTGAGGAGAGATCTCCACAAAGTGACGATCATCCACGCTCGGTTGCCAATACTAACTCGTAACGCGAATCAGGTACTATATCCACAAGGATGATATAGGGTGATGTACGATCCGTAAGTAACCGCACTTGATTCTTTTCCGGGTACTATCATTAAATAATAACAAGAAACTATAATTAAATTGTAATTACTTCTATGTAAAGGGTGGTTTATTGTGATTAATGAGGCTTACGGATATTTCCTGCAAAATTTACCATCACCTTTTATTATCTTTTACGCATCCTATCTTTCGCCTGAAACTGAGAGTGAAACAAAGAGAGAGAAGGGAAGGCGGTACACAACCCATTCTTCCCAATTCGATGACTTTCGACAATCAACAATCATGATCGACGGTGACAATCAATCCAACGGCGACCACCCTCTTACCAACGGCGGTCAACCAGTATCCGGCGACCGCGCTTTCTCTAACAATCACCATCTTTTTTCGCATCCACTCGAAATCCCCACCATCCCAATCACCACCACCTCATCTTCCGTCGCCGACGACGAATTTGACCCCTCCGATCTCCTTTCCCCAACCTCCAATTCTCCCACAGCCAACCACAATCTCAAGTACACAAACTCAAATGGTCATGACTCGGTCGATTCGTCGTTGGGTCCGCCCGATTACATCCGAATTTCAGTGTCGAACCCTCAGAAGGTTCCGGAACCATCGAATTCAATTGTACCAGGGAGTAATTCTCACTATACCTACCTGATCACAACGACGACTAATATTCCGGAATTCGGCGGGTCCGAATTTAGGGTTCGGAGGCGGTTTAGGGATGTAGTGGCGTTATCTGATCGACTTTCTGAGAGTTATCGAGGGTTGTTCGTTCCTCTTCGGCCGGATAAGAGTGTTATTGAGGGTCAGGTGATGGAGAAGACTGAGTTTGTTGAACAGCGGAGGGGTGCGATCGAAAAGTATTTGAGGAAATTGGTGGCTCATCCGGTGATCCGGAAGGGGAAGGAAATTAGGGCTTTCCTGGTTGCGGAAGATGGGGGTCTCTCGCCGGCGAGCTCTGGAAGTCCATTGGAGGGTAGTCGAGGGGATGTGGTTGGCTCGCTGGAAGAGGCTATCGGTAAAGGAGGAGGAGGGGGAAGAGACTGGTGGAGAGTGTTCAGAGAGATGAAGCAGTCGGTTGTGAACGATTGGGGTGGATCAAAGCCGCCGGTGGTTGAAGAAGATAAGGAGTTTCTTGAGAAGAAGAAGAGATTGGAAGAGATCGGAGGGCAGCTTAGCAATGTCACTCAACAGGTCTTTCTCTTTAATGGTCTCATTCATTGTTTGGTTGAATGGGGATACCTTCGTATTTTGCGTGTGGGTAATTGTGGAATGGAATTAGGTGAGTTTCCAAATTGGGAAACTATGAAACCGCAGTAAAGATACTAGTATGAAATCGGGGTTTCGAGGAATCAGATTAATAGAAACCTGATACAAAAACGAACTTTCAGCTTGAATGATTCTAATCTGAATCCTCCTTTCCCAATCCCATCAATCAAATGCCATTGTCTTTTGGTAGACATATTTAGTAAAAGGACTAAAAGCTGTTTTTAATTTCTTTTATGAAAATACCGAAATTACTTGTAGGTAACCTTAGCTTGATCACCTTGATGACACTATTCATATTTCTTTTTTGTTTTGCATGTGTTAATCATCCTTAATGTTGTGATGTAGATGAGTGTAGCTTCTTGCAGCAGAGAGAATTTGATGAATTTTACATTTTTAATGATGATAAATAAATGTATCAAGTTGAATGGTATTAACCCACTGCTATTGTGTATACCGCTATTTGGGATGATTTCTAGTGGTTAAATTTGATGAAAGATGTGTCCTTTTCTTTCATATAAGAATACCAAGAGAGCCTCTAGGTAAGCTTAGCTTGATGATACTGGTACTATCTTGAAGTTTTTTCATGTTTTTACTGTCCTTAATTAATAATGGGATGAAAATATGCTTAGTGAATGTTGAGTTTTGTAACTTCATCTAGCAGAGAGAATGGGTTACGACTGATGAATCTTGCAATTTACTTACCAAGATAATATTTTTTGCGTTGTTTTTTTGTAGGCGGTGGGGCTTGTTACTGCACAGCAAGAGTTGGGGCAAACCATGGGTGAGCTGGGACTGATGTTTATGAAGCTGGTGAAGTTTGAGAATCAAGAAGCTGGATTGGAGTCTCAAAGGAGAGCAGCTGACATGAAGAATGTCGCAACTGCAACAATTAAAGCAAGCCGTTTGTATCGGAGTTCAAATGACAAAACAGCCTATCATCTGGTAATTATTGTGTTTGCTATGATTTTTTCTTGTTTGCCTTTTGATAATTATAGATCTTTTTATTTATTTTTGAATATCTGGTTGATCATACTTAACAATGAGTTTTTCTGGATACTCTCGTAATATACTATGTTGCATCTATAAAACAACCATGTCATTCGAATCACTTGCAAGTTAATATAACAAACAGATGTAATGCTTGTAGTTCAGGGCTATTACTGTCAAGAAAAATAACCTCGAGGATGACAGATGACTGTCCTCATTTTCCCTTCTAAGGCAATAACCTATCAAATTATATGCAAAGAAGTTTAATCATATTATAGCATCCTTGGTTGATTTATTTGTAAAGTACTTTTGATGTTGGTCACAATCATGTGCTGTCGAAATGCCAAGCCTGCCCTATAGTAGGCCTCTTTCGGGCTTTTAAATTGATGATAACTGATGTACATGCTTTCATATAAAGGTTAACTTTGAGTCATAAATAACTAGTTGTCTGTTGCAGGACGTGCTCCATGATTATCTTGGGACGATGTTAGCTGCTGATCAGGCGTTTGCAGAACGATCAAGTGCGTTGTTGAATGTTCAAACTCTTGCATCTGAGCTCTCATCCTTGCAGTTCAAAATAGAAAAGCTTGAAGCTGCATCATCTAAGATTTTTGGTGGAGACAAGTCAACATTGCTTAAAATTGAGGAATTAAAGCAAACTGCTAAGAGCACAGAAGATGCTAAGGTCTCTGCAGTCGGAGCATATGAACAAATCAAGGTAATATCTTTTACTTTTTCTGGCACATTAATCCACTTACTCTATCATGGTTTTGTTGCTTAATAAAACTAAGTCATAATAAACATGGTAGCACATAATTTGGACATTATTACATGTTGGCAACAAAATTTTGAGATTGACAAAATACATAGAATCCGTTGCAACACTAATTAACTATTAAGAGATTCATTTTGCGAATAGTACTCCTACCGGTCAAGAGAAGGAAAAAAGAATATTAGGATCTCTCCTCTGAATGAGTTGTAAATATTGCATGCTAAATAACTTGTACTTGCAGACTAATTAGCGGCTAAGCCCATAGCTTCATCCATTTAAAATTTCATTAGAGTTCATACTGAGGAGATGTCCAATCTTCTGGTAAACTAGTTAGCAGATCATGGAGAAAGTGTTCATGTATGATTCGTTTTCTGTTTTCCTTTTGGGCGAATATTTTTCTTATATTTACAATTTTTGTTTGGTCTCTTTTGCTATGAACTTTGTACTTTGAACTTAATCAGGAAAACAACAAGGCTGAACTTCATCGACTGGACAAAGAAACCCGTTCAGACTTTTGGAAAATGATGAAAGGCTTCGTCACCAGTCAGGTACACCCGAGTATTATTGTTGTCAGCAATCTGATGGTGTCAAAAACTTTCACTGGTGTTTAGGCTTTATAATATGATATAAAAATTTCCATTACTAAGAAGTGACTCATATCAACGTGACTTGTGACATCAAGCATGAAAGTTAACGACATGCATGCGAGTCTAGCGAGAAGTGACCTGTGTTCCAATTAATGTTATACAACCATGAATGACTAGGAGAAGTGCCCCGATTAATCTCCAAGTTAATATGCACCTGAATCACTGTTTCCGTGGTTTTATGATTGCTATGTTTTTGAGTAAACAGATGATATGTTCTTCCCCATCTTTAACATTTCCGAATGAACCTTGCTTTCACAAAGCTCATGATTCTGTGATATTAACAGGCTGAATCTGCCGAAAGCATGGCTTCTGTCTGGGAAAAGCTTGCTGAGGATACTAGGAGTTACGCTGAGCCTCGCAGTTGAAATCTTATTCCACGGAAATGATCTTCCTTAACTTATCCCTTCCCGCACAACTTGTTCAATATGCTAAATCAGCTAGACACGAAATGAACCGAATTCCTGTGTCATCTTACAAGCATAAATATGCCAATCTCACCAGACGACGGCCTCAGAAACCGAATTGTTCAGCAGCTAACAGTTCTCTTTCAGCTTTTTCGGAATTTGGAGTTTCGCATGATTCTTCTTATACAGATTACAATGTGAGTTGTTTTGAGTTATACAGAAGTTTTGTTGGACGTTATTATTATAAGTGTACTTGAAACTGTCGTTTGCAAGCTTTCTTCTTTCCTTTCACCATTGGATTATACAGTAAAACCAATATGTATATAGCCATATAGGGATGTACACGAATTCTATGGCGAGATGACTTAAGCACCTTAACCATTAACATGAAACTATTTGACCAGTAGAGATCGTCTACTCTGTTTTGATCGTCCATGCAAGTATATAACCTCTCTGGAACCCCTGTTGCTACAAAACCGAGCTTCATGAAGTATTTCGAAAGAGAAATCGGAAAAAGGTTGAATAGAAGGGTAATCTGATACAACAGCTCTTTCAACAAATAAAAAACCACGGTAATTGCGGATTTCCCTGGATAACACTAACATGGCATGTAGCACATAATTTTGTGCCTAAGGGTACAAAATGCAGAAAGGAAACGAACCAAAATGGAAAAGAATTAAAACACATTGAACTAACATAAATATCTATGCCCGTTGCTTTGTAAACGTCAATATGTCGTGTTCAGCTCGGGCCATGAATAATGGCACATCGGCGTTTCAGGGCAGGATGGCTAGTAGATGATCGCCGTATCCAATGGCTTCTGCAAAGAGGAAATAGATGCAGTTCATATTCAAGATGAAGTTGTTCCTAACATTTAACTGTATCAAATTGAGCTATAGACGTGAGTGACGTACCTCCTTCATCAAAGAGAACCTTCAAGAGCTTTCCAGCCACATCCGACTGTATATCAAACATCATGATATGTTAATAAGTCTAGCAATGAGTAATAAACATAAGCAAAGAACATAAACAGAATAAAAATGGGAGAAGTTACCTTGATAGGAAGCTGAGTTCCGAACTGATCCACGTAGCCTATTACTTGTCCCTCCTTGATGAGATCACCCTTTATCCATTAAGAATTTGATGTCAAAATCACCAGTTTAATTTTCAAAGTCAGCAACTAGGATTTTGGATTAAGAGGTCAAAAGTACAAATTACATGTGGGTTCGCAAAATTACCTCGTTGCACAAAGGAGGATGCTTCTTCCCTTTTACTGTCCTTCCCCTGCAGAATGACCCGACCTGCAGGGTAGATTACAATTGTAAGGAAAAAGTAGATATTTTTGAACCTTAAAAGCAAACAAGATTTAGATACTTACTGCTGGTGATGATACTAGCTTATATCCACTAGATCCAGAAGCTTCCAAGGCAGATAGCTTCAATGCTTTCACTGCTGAGGCCTTCAAAAATGGGTTGGCCTTCTCTGGAGACGATTTTGGAGATACTGGTGAAGGGTCAGCAATACTAGATTGATTCATGGGCTCGCTTGGGATAGGGGGAGCTACAGCTGGTGAATTGATTGCCAGGGGGGCATTTATGGCATCAATATTTCGCTTAACATGCATCTCAAAACTGCCAACCTTTTTGAAAGCAGAAATATTTGATCAAAATTACAGATAGCAAAGTATATATTTCTCATTCATTTTGTCGTCAAGCATAAACATATTGAATTGCAATATTCACATAATCGATGGGAACAATTAAAGGTACTTCAACAAATATGTACTTTTGTCCACCACAAATATCACCTAGTGAAAATCAATGAAAATTATCCTAATAAGTAAATGCAAGGTGATACTCACATCTAAGTCAGACTTAGGCCATCTCCAATAACAAAGGGTTATAATAGCCTTGAGGCTAAATTTTAACCCTAAAAACATATTTAATATATATTATTAGTTCAATCATCTCCAATAATACAAGGGCTAATTTAGCCCTTTATTAATTAAACATTATAAGTCTTCACTTTTCTCTCTCCTTCTCCAAAAAAGAGGGAACAAATGTGTTTAATATGGTGGTCCGAAGAGTTAAGGGGTGACCTTGAGGGTCATATTTAGATCTTTGCACCACCCTTTAGCCCTTTAACCCTATAGCTTTTTTTTGTTGGAGACCATTTTACAATAAAGTAGGGCTAAAGGGGGCATATAACTCCCCTTATTGGAGATGGCCTTAGCGCTTCCCCTTTCCTATATGGAGCTTTAAATCTTTAACTGATCAATTTCATGTAATTAAGTTTGTTCAAGGGAAGAATCTACAGAGCAGTTATTAACTACCTTTGCAATAGTGTAAAGAATAACTAGGATACATTGTAAACTACCTAACATGTTTCGTCTGACGAAGAGACTGATGCAAAATGCAGGAAAACACCTCCGAAATGAAGGGTGTGGTTAGAAGTTTTAGAAATATACCTTTAGTTTTAGCTCAGCAACACTGCTTTCATCACAGACCTCCATAAGCAATGTCTGAGAGAAAACAGTTTCTCTTTTATCAACTAAGAATAAGATGGACTAGATGCAGAAACAATCGATAAAGTAACAAATTTCAGGTCATGGTTCAGTAAAAATAAGAAGGAAGTGTAATCAATATCTAATACTGAGAATATCATCCTGAAGCATCATGTGTTGCAAGTGAGCTTCTCAGACCACTTCAACCAACTAGCGATAAGAAAGACTCATCTGTAAGCAAAAACTAGACATTCTGAATACATCATCCTTTTAGATGTATATCAAGACAAAATTGACATCTGTTTGTTCTTTTCAATTAATCACCATTACTAATATGAAGTAGATTTTATCGATCTCTATTTTCTGTAAACAAAATTTTACACAAACACAATGAGTGATGAGAACCCATTATATCCAATCCAAGAAAAACAAAGGTTGCTACATGGTCCTATAGCAGGAAACAAATAGCTTTAAAATATGAGAAAGCCAACAATTACATTGTAAAAATGGGAAAATCTCCAGTCTCTCAAAAATTTAAGAGAGTAGATGTATGATTTACCTCAAATGCATCCGGAAAAGTTGCGCGCTGCAAAACATGCTTCTCCTTGGACAGTTTTGGGCTTCCATTTGATGGAACTGTTAACGATGTTATGTCAATTTAGTGCCAAAAATGCACATGTTCAGTGTAAAAATTGGCATCAAAAGGCAAACCAAACTTGTCATATATGCTCAAGGAATAGTCTGAGATGCACATGTTACAAATGCTAAAAAGTGATGAGCAATTCTCTATTTTATTTAGAGCAATACGTATCCCATATATAGCTTTTATGCGGGGGCTAATGGGCTGTGCATTATGATACAGCCTAATAAGAATAAATTCTGTTGATTGGGCCTGACAAGTATTTGTTCATACAAATAAATGATAATCCAATAGAAATAATAACTAAAATAGTACCCACCGTCTGATTTGGATGACACAGTTGCTCCTGGTGTTTTTGCACTTGCAACCAGGACCCTTACTCTCCTGGTGGATGAAGTTAGCTTCCCACCAGCCAATGCTTGACGAGATGACCCAGCGGGAGTGGGCCAAGCCACGGTACCAAGTCTCTCAGGTGCTGATAAAATGCGTGACAAAGAGCCTGCAGAACCTTCAATAAGGAACAGAGAATGAGCAAGCAATGATCAAGCTCACAACTCATAATCATAAATTATCAATTCACAAAAAATTGAGAAGTATGCAGTTGGTAGATCAGGGAAATATACAGTGATCGATTAACAACAAACAATATTGATACCCTCCCCAACTATTCCATTACCAGGTAAACGAACTTGATTATTCAATTTAATCCCGATCCAGATTTTTTTTAAAAATCAGCTACAGTTTTTTTTTTAAATGCATAATAGACCATTTATGCGACATAGTTAGCCAACCAAGCAAGATTCAGCTTCAAATATCAAAATCACAATGTCGCTCAATATAACCAGGCAATTAAAGACTCTTAATTCATAAGCAGAAACTAAATTCCAATCCGCTAACTCCGACGCTATGGATGACAAACTCAACAAGCTACACACAATTCATCACGAAAGTGTTAGACGTGTTCCGTCTAAGATTTGAGATGTACTGATTAGCATAGATTAAACAGTAACAAGAGTCAAATTCAGTTCCATTGACGTTTTCTTATCGCAATTCGCTCATTGAAGAAAATAAAAACAGAAGATTAACCACACAGATACATTGACAACAGACTTACAGTCGAAAGATCGAAGAGTAGCGGCGGCCTCCATGGGAAAAGCAACGAAGAAAGCACAACGATGGAGAGATCTGAGGAGGAATGGATTGGGGGAGATGAAGTGTAGAGAGCGTTGGTTAAATGCAGGTAGGAGAAAACGGAAATGAGCTCAGGCTCAAGTACTCCTTTAGGAAACTCCGCCCCTTATTCAAAGTTCCAACCCCACAACAGTTGAAACGCTGCGCTTTGATATCTCACTTCAAAGTTTTGCATTTGCAGTATTCGTCCTCAATATTCTTAAACTTACAAACTTTTAATATAAAAAAATAAAATCACCTTTTCTTAATCACCTTTTCTTACCTATATTCGCAATACATGGATCAAACCGGGTCGACTATGAGGGAAACAGCCCGGATCACCAATTAAGGTCCTTAAATAACCGCTCAGTGATAAAGGAGGTAGAGGTGCAGAGAGTTGCGGCGAAAACCAACTGGCTTATTAAGCGCAGTAAGCTAATATGCGCTTGCAGAGTGTCCTGTGTCTTATCGTGAAGGACACGAAGACACGGAGGGATACGATTCGGACACGTCAAATATGGTCTGACACGGTCAAGACACGATTCAGAAGTATGACACGGCGAGGACACGTCTACGACGCGATAAACGGAAGTTTTTCCTATATTTGAGGCTAAAAACATAAAAACAAACTTTAAAAAATTAAAGAAAATTTTGTCTACCGTTTTTCTCTCTCATTTTTTCGACTAAACCTAGCCCTCACATGCGAGATTGTGGTTGTCGGAAAGAAGACACGATATTCTATTCTTTTTCTTCGACCAAACCTCCTCCTCCTCTTCTTCTTCTTCAAATTTCCAAATTTTTATTATTGTTTTCCTTCAGTTGTCGGAAGGAACACACCATTTCCTATAATATTTTAGGATTGCCGCCTTTTCATTTCTCATCGTGTCCGTTTTTCGTGTCCGTATTCGTGCATAATAACACCATATAACTCGATAACCTCATATAAGGATTGTGCACTTGTACGTATTGGTCAAACTATACCTTATATTACGGTCTTGTGTAGATAGGTGCACCATAAACTTCAAGAACACATATACTGTGGATAAGATTGTTACGATCTTATCCGATACGATTTGGTCCCAAATTGCTTCGAAAAGATTAAACCATCTATGGATTGGTGTTCAATCAATCCGATTTCTTATTTATTTAGAATTTGTTTTGTTTATTATATTTAAGTTTAGGGTTTGGTTTGCTCAATACATTTTGTTTCCTAATGTGTATCAAAATGTATAGTTTGTTTTTGTTTACTTTGGTTTTTCTATACATGTGTGTGAAGACAAAAGAAATTGGAGTAGATCCAACATAATCTGAAATATTATATATATATATATATATATATATATATATATATATATATATATATATATATATATATATATATATATATATATATATATATATATATATATATATATATGATAAAGAATTGATTAAATAAACTCTTTTATATAGACTTTGTTCTGAAAATATCTTTAATTTTACTTTATTTGTAATAGTGGTAAAAGACCTGGTTAGTCATTTTACTTCGAGCTCTGTCTAAGTAAAAACCGGATAATAATTTACTTGAACCGAAGCATAATTTATAGTCCATTTACAATCCGGTGAGATTTACACAAGCCAAGGAATTCAATATATTGAACCATACAATCTTCACACTAGATCTTTATTGATCAAGCAAGCAGATCAATCGATACATACATATATGTCTCGATCGATACATCTTTATTTAGTTGCAACTTGCAATACACAATAATAAATATATATGTCTAAGTACGTATGCATGCATGCATAATAACGATAATTCAGTTAAGAGTAAGATAAAAGAAGTCCTTAAACTCAGCCTTACGAGTATCATTATAAAGAGTACGACACTGATTAGGCCAATAAGTAAGCCCAACGGAGCCTTTAACCTCCCACCTCATATCCTTCCCAAGCCCCGCCTTATCAACCTTCCAACAAACCACCTCATCTCCGTACTCATCCCCGGCGAACACCACGCCACCTTGCCGGGTAAACGGCCGATTAGCCGCCGAGTAACGGTTCTTGAACCAAGCTTTAGGCTGAAACAACTGCTTTAGTATAGAAGGTTGTGAGGCGAAAACCTCGCGACCGTTGGTGGCGTCGTGGAGGAACCAGCTGAGTGAACCCGAGTCGGCTTGTGCCGATTCTTCGAATTTCCAGGGTTTGAGGGTGGTGGTGGTGGAGTCGGAGGCTGAGACGCTCAGTCCCGGCATCGAGGTTGGGTCTAAAGAGCCTTGTATGGTGCGGTCATGGTTGATTTCTTTGGTTGGGTTGTCGGAGGATTTGCTGACGGAGACGCTTAGGAGGTCGGTTGACGGCGGCGATGGGCTTAGTTGGAGAGAGATTCGTGAAGGGAAGTGTTTTTCCCACTTTCCTTCTCCTTTTGAGTTTAGTTCTTCCTCCTTCACTAATGGCACCACGTTTAGCCTGTAATTTAGATTTAATTGTAGGATTAGGGGGTTTGAGATTAGAGGCATGGTTGCATTTTTTTAAGAGTAACCCTATTGAGCCGACCAAATATTAATAATTGAATTATTATTTACAATTTAAGTTAACATACTGATGTTAGATGTCAGGACAAAATTGTCCACCTGTCTTAGACATAAAGCTTACATTACTACATTACAAATTTTTAACATTAATATGTAAATTAACGTGTGAGCAGTAATTCAAATACTAAGCTTTGATCGGGCTCAATAGGTGAGATTACGTTATGATAGTTTAAACGACGAGATATTAAAATTTAGTCATACTAAAAAATAGGGTACATTTAAGCAATTTTCTTATTTTGTAACGTGACCGAAACAAACCGTTGACCTGGTTCAAACCAAAAGGTAATTAAGAAAAAACTTTAAAAAATCATTAGAGAAATTAAGTTAGATGGATTCGGATTATACCGAAATTCCGGTTCCGGTCCATATTTCAGAAAATTCCGATCCGAATTTCCCAAAAATCTAGGTGTTTGTCCGGACCGGACCCGGAACATTGGGTCCGGTCTTCCTGTCCATTCTTTGATGTTCCATTTGTATTAAACTAATTATCAAAATTAACGTACAATTACCTGACATTATCAACGGAAACAAGTAGTTCAACCCACTTATCCTTGACAACCACCTTATAGTTAAGTTGTACCACACCTTCCAACTGATGATGATTCAGTGAAAACATCAGCTGATCATCCGCGGATCCGCTCGAGTTCTCGACTTCCATGGCACTCAATGGACAATAAACCTGCAACTTCCACATCCCGGATTTCGAAAGCGCGTTAGAAAATAAGGTTGACGGACATTTAGTCCTCAACCCATTAATAATACCGATCGTATTACTATTATCATTATTATTATCATTATCATTATCGGATATTATTTTGACTTGAATGTCGAGATGGGACTCGAGGGCAGTGATGGCTAGGTTCAGGGATCGCATCCATTGCTCCTCGAGTGTGAACCCTATCGCCCTCATGAGACGACATGCCACGTGGCTTGAACTAGGGTTTGAGAGTTGCTCTTTTAGGTTTAGTCGGAGTTCAAACGGAGCTTGGTTATGGACGGAGGCTATGAACGATAGAGAGATAAACGCGAGATTGAAGGTCTCTTTCATGGCGGAAGATTGATCATCATCTTGATCATTAAGGTTATCGAACAAGAATAAGTATTGTTCATGATCACTATCAATGGTTGAAGGATAGTGAAGGAAGTCATGGATGATATTGAGAAAGAGTTTTCGAGGAAAGTCGTCGGTGGGTCCTACTTCTGAGAATTTCAAGGGTTTGGAGGTCCATAGAGTGAGCTTCCCGGCGGCGATGGTGGTTGTGGCGGTGGCGGTGGCGGATTTGAAGACGGAGAGATTGAGGGAGGAGGAAATGGAGGTGGAGATAGAATTCTCTTTCCATTGGCTTGAGGGTGGAAGGCTTTGAAGCCATCCCCATATGTCTATAGTGTTATTATTGCATGGTGAAGTAGAATCCATGGAGAATGATTTCAAATATTTTTTGATGATTTTAATAATGTTCTTGAGGTATATATAATATAATTTGGAGGTTTTTTTTGGCATTTTGTACATTAATTTGGATTTTAATTTCTTTCATGTGAGTGGTGAGTAGAGGTTATCTAGTTAGGCATTACAACCATCAATTTCAAATTGATAGTATAAGAATCGATGATATCATTTTGTACAATATGGTGATGAAATTTGGTACAAAACAGAAATTGGGTAAGCTTCGATGAGGAAGATGATTAATGCTTGTAACTTGTAACCTTATAAAACAAATAAATACATTAAAAAAATAATTTTATAAAAAAATTCTCATTTTTTTATCAATTATTAAATATTCATTGTCTTAATAAAGTGAACATTTTATTATAATAATATTTAATCAAAATAACTTTCAAAAACTATTATCGTCCCTCTCTCTTGATTAACGTCTTTATAAAAATAATACGTTATTTGAACGATAATTTTTCATGATCGGAGGAAATACCAATAAGAACACGTAAAACTCGAAAATAATGACTAGAATTTATACTATATTAAATGACTTTTGTATTTATTTCGAAAATTAAAATAAAAAATAATAGAGTAATTAAAACTAATACTCTAATAATGTTAAAAGATGTTTGTACCAAGAAATACAACATGAAGGATGTGACATCTTTGGGTAAACAAATATCTTTTCAATTGTGTTAGAATTAGGCGACGTTTAACCTAAATTACAGAACAAACTTACAAGGACATACGTAATTAAACGGCGTCGTATAAGAAAGAAACTATCGACGAACAATCACAGATAGATAAAATAAACAAACAACTTTAATTACCTATTCAGAATTATTAAATAGTATAACAAAAAATTTTATTTTACATCTCCTTAAAACTTTCTTTCAAAAATATATTTTCTTTCTTTTATCTGTAAATTACTTTATTTAAGTATATTGTTTCCTTCACAGTTACCATATACTATGATACCACATCCTACCATAATTATTTATCGTTTTAAGTTTTTAATACTTTACACAATTTTTTAAAAAAATTTAAATAACTTAGATTTGTATGATTTTTTCCTAAATATTATCACTTACTTAATACTCTATACCTTTTAACAAAAAATTTTGATCTAAAAGTAATCAACAAAAATAATTTTCAATAAGAACTCGTATAAATATTATGTATTTTTTGGACTAGAAAACTTAAAACGGTGAATAACTTTAATCAATACCGAATACTAAAATGACATTTATTTAGGAGCCGAGGGAGTATTTAGATTGACTTCTCATTAACTTTCATTTACTTTTATATAAGCCATAATAATCTATTCTATTGTCATGGTTAATGTAATAATTGATACTATAATTTATTTTAATATATTTATAAATAACATTTTTTATTCTAATTTTATAAATTGAAATAATATAATCATAAATATTATTTCATTCGGTCCTCAATAATTAAAAATCACTTATAATAAAAAAAAATTAAAAGTAGAATGTGTAGTATTTATTAATGTAAAATAATTTAAAATTTTTGTATGAAAATAATAGTAGAATGTAGAGAGTTATATCAAAATAAAGAAAATATTATTTTAAAAATATAAATAATAAATAAAAAGGTGGGTAAAACCTATCTATAGAAAGTCTAAGTATTAATAACACTTATAATGTCAAATATTGTGAACCAAAATTTTAAAGTTCTAATGACAAATATTGAGAATCAAAGGGAGTATTATTTATGAAATATTTAACTTTATTAACTGCAATGATACGGTTGTATATAATAGACATTCATTATTACTGGGTCACGACATTAAATTTACAGAAATGGTGAAATAGACTCTTTTTAAGGGCTTTTGTTTTGTAAACTTTTCTAGTGTTTACTACTCTAATTGACTTACCACTCTATTTGACCAAATTCATTCATAGAGCAATAGTGATAAAAATCCTAGTTAGTCATTTTACCCCATTAAATTTATCTTTTCTATTATAATGACCTATGTAATTCATATGTAGTAGTTATGGATCGTTTGATATCGATGTCCTAATTAAAGGTATCAAATAAGGGTATTATATATATGTATGAAGATATGAGTATCATACTGATATCTTATATCCCTACTTGGTGATGGAAGAGAACATCGATATCAAAAGAAAAAAAAATTGAAAGTAAAACGAGACAGAGAAGGAAATGAGACAGAGAACCAAAAATCGAAAAGCAAGCATTGTTGGGATTTTTAATCAAATGGCAAATAAAATATAAAAATTATCAATATAATAATTCATAAAAACTATAACCCAATATATCAAATTGTGTCAAAACTTATCTAGAAAAGAAAAGCACAATCAGTGAATAGGTTGGTTGAGAGGGAAAAAGTATATGACCGCTGTTGTTTTACATCTATATAATTATGTTATTATAAATTTATACCCTAAGCATTGTTGGGATTTTTGCTTTTATTTGTAATTATGGTACAAAAATCCGTATTGCTAGGGGTTGGTGATGTTCGTGCAAGTAAATGAGACGGAGAAGGAAACACACTTGTAAGGTGTTGCGCATACAAAAATCCAAATCAAAAGTGAGGAAGAAATACCCAAATTCGTTTTGCCCCAAATGTCGAGCGTAGCAGCAAGCTCGGGGTGGGGTTTGGGTTGGCGGCGACATGAGAGGGAGAAGGGAAGGAATGTCAAGAGAGAAGAAATGTCAAAAGAAGGAAGTCTATACCATTAGAACTATATGCATATCAGAACGGGGTATTCGGATATCAGGGTATCATTTTGAACCGATACCCTAAAATACCAAATATCGGATATGTATATGGGTGATACTGATACCCATATCTTTAATCAGGGTATCGATACCAAACGACTTCATTCTTCATATATTTCCGATAAGATAATCTGACAATCTATTCCTATATTTTTTATACAAAATTTTAGTATACCATTAAGAAAATACCCCAAACACTATTAGCTCTCACCACCCTCTTGCTAGTCTGGTACTGGTGTGCCAAGACTTTTTTAAAAGAGATTGGAGTATCCACTTTCGACATGCCTACCGTGAGGCGAATAGAGTTGCGGACTATCTTGCTTCTTATGCTTTGAACCTTCCGTTTGGATTGAGTGTATTGTGTGACCCGCCGGAGGGTGTAGTTGATCTTTTACTTGCTGATGTAAGGGGTCGGGCTATCCCCCGTGTGATGACTACTTAGCCCTCTTTTCGATTAATAAAAGCGCGTCCAGATGCGCCGGAGACCACTGACTCTCCTTCCCACCAAAAAAAAAAAGATTCGGAATGGGGATTTGAGTGTCTCATATATTCGGGGAAGTACTCTTTACATATTATTTAGGATATCGATACCAAACAACCCCTTAGAATTATTCATATATTTCCGATAAGATAATCTGACAATCTATTCCGATATTTTTTATGAAAAATTTTCGAATTCAATACCTTCAAGAAAATACCCCATATCATATTCAAAATGGGGATTTGAGTCTCATATATTCGGGTAGTACTCTTTACATATTATTTAAATATATTAGTGAATGCCATCTTCGTAAATTTGAACACAAAATTACCCTTCTTATAAGATATTAATTGTCATCAATTATGATAGAAGATCATGTATTCCTAATTGCTATTAATATGAAGATATATTTTGAATATAGGAAGTGAAATATTGAGAGAATCAATTATTTTTAACAACTAAAACGTTTAATATTCTACAAGAATCGTTCATATACAAGAATAATGTACAAATATTCATTTTTATCTTTCTTTTCGCAACTGAAACGTGTTATTATACAAGATCAAATTCACTATTTAAATCGAATTTTATGTAAACTATTTTATACAAGATCAAATTAACTAAATCTATTTTTTAATTCTTTGAAGCTTTCATGTACAAAGAATTGTTTAGAGTTACTAAGCCATCTTTTAATTATTGTATGGTTTCAGGTACAAGAAATAGTTAAATTGTCCGTGCACATATTAAGATACAAGAACCGCACACAAGGAAATTTAAATTAGTTATACAAGATAG
This sequence comes from Fagopyrum esculentum, assembly GCA_033239045.1. Taxonomy (NCBI): domain Eukaryota; kingdom Viridiplantae; phylum Streptophyta; class Magnoliopsida; order Caryophyllales; family Polygonaceae; genus Fagopyrum; species Fagopyrum esculentum. Next base: position 6,312,821 of record BSUD01000003.1, read on the forward strand.
AGTAAAAAAATTCGTGTTACAATACTTATTAGAAGAAAAATTATTTTCTAGTTACTTGTAAAAAATATAGTAATCGTGTACAAAAAAATTATTACTTGTACACAATAAAATAATCATGAACAAGATAATATTTTAGTATCATAAATATGCAGTTTTTGTGACTTATTGAATGCATGCTTTCAGATGGGCAAACATTATAACTTTTTTAGTCAATTAAAAAAGTGAATCCGGGTATTCAACAGGCAACCCGACCCGGACACCCGGATTGGTACGGACATGAATAGAAGTTCGGATACGGCCAAAGGTTAGGAAAAGTCCGGTCCTAATCCGTCCGGATTCCGGTTAGTATCAGCTCTACCTTCAACCTCCCATAAATCCATAAGTTAATAGTCCCATACAATTGTGCACAACTAGAGCCGAGCGGAATACGTGGTCCGGTCATGGACCGCCTTTGTCTGATATCGGTCTTGGACCAGAATATTCCAATCCGTTCCATACCATTTTTTTTTTCATTTTCATATTTTTTAAAAAAAAGATGTATACAGTCTTGCCTAGTTTGGACCGGACCAGACCAAATCGTATTGAACCATATAAAAATATATTGTTTCAAAAAAAAAAAAAAAAAAGAATTTACTGTCCGGACCGTTATGGTCCGGTTCAGTCTGGTCCGGACCACAATATCAAGGTCTGGTCCACAGTTTTCAGAGTCTTAAATGAACCCCTCCTTTCCAAATAAATAAGATCTGATCCAACTCAGTACAAAACGAGTCTCCACCGACACCTCACCCCACGCAACCAAATCTCAGTTTCCCCTCTTCTCAATTCGCCCAAACTACCGCCGTTTCCTCCGCCATCCTAGCGATGTCGTCGCCGGCCACGCTTCCGATCACCAACCAACCACAATCAACAACTGAACCTCAACCTCCTATTGCTACCCCCGCTCTCCGAGCCTTCGCCTCCCGCCTCAGTTCCTCCATCCGCCTAAGCCTCTCGCAACGCCGCCCATGGTTGGAGCTAATCGATCGCTCCGCCTTCTCCCGACCGGAATCCGTCTCCGATGCCGCCTCTCGCATCCGGAAGAACTTCAACTACTTCCGAGTCAACTATCTCTCTCTTCTCGCCCTCGTTCTCGCCGTATCCCTCATCTCTCATCCTTTCTCCCTTCTCCTTCTCCTCTCCCTCCTCGCTTCCTGGATCTTCCTCTACCTTTTCCGCCCCGCCGATCAGCCTGTTGTTCTCTTCGGCCGCACCTTCTCCGATCGTGAAACCCTAGGGCTTCTACTCCTTGTCACTATTATTGTCGTCTTTTTGACAAGCGTCGGATCGCTGTTGATCTCTGCGGTTATGGTCGGTCTCGCTATTATCGCTGCTCATGGTGCGTTTAGGATGCCGGAGGATCTGTTTTTGGATGATCAGGAGCCGGCCGGTGCTGGGTTGTTATCGTTCCTTGGCGGCGCTGCTTCGCATGCCTCTGTTGCCGCTAGGGTTTAAGATTCGTCATATTTATTGCCTCTCACGGATCTAAAGTTGGATCCAGTACCAATAGGTAATTGATTGATTTGCTGGCTAGCTATGATCAAACATACTATCAATTGTTAAGAATGTTATCAATTTTGTAATACAAATCAGTTCGTGACTAACAAATTGATAGTTCTGTTTTTCTTTTCACGTAAATCCACTTTTTAAATAAACTTGTTCGTCAATTTATATTTCAATTCTTGGTGCATCGCTTTCTGTTTGCAAATTTCTACTCCAAATCAAAGCAATCATTCATCAATTTGTTCCTATAGAGTTGCTTGAGCATTGAATTTCTACTGTGATATTAGACTACATGTTTTATGGCGTTCTGGTGTCTGTCTGATTTTGAAGCTTACTGGTTCGTAGACATTATTAGGCAATGGAGATTTACGTTCATGTACTGTCCAAGGATTGAAACAACAATGTAAAAAGAATAAAAAGAATAATAGAGTGTTGTTCAGTTTCATACTTCTGCTTTTAGACTGTACAATGAAGCAACCAGAGGCAGATGGAGTTTGATAGTAGTTTAAAGTTTAGTGATGGTAGTCAATATTGCTCCACTGTCTGTCCTAGTCTCGCACATTTTTGCAGTTTGATGTTGACGAGGATGACAAGTGTCGGGCTCCGAAAATCATGCCCATCGAATCATCAGATAAAGTCCAGGCTGCTCTTGGTTAGTATGGCATATATGGGCTTTCAATGCCATTCAAGGCCAGAGATCACCAACTCGAGCTGATAAGGAAGCAATGGTTATGGTGCTCTCTTTTAATCATTCGAGTCTCATTCAACATGTTGAGAGGTGAATCGTTTGATTGCTCTTCTTCTCTTGTTCATCCATTAGCCATGTCTTGCTCGTTTTGACACGGTTATCTTAGTCGATGGACTGGTAAGTTCGTTTCAAGCTAGTATAGAGGTGGCATGTGTTGAGCTTCAATCCATGTAGGCTAACAAGATGTGAAATTGGTATTTTGAATGTCGGTGCCAACAGGTGAAGATGTCCATAACGTGGGCTATCTTAGATTTACTCCTATCCAGCATTTGGTGGTTGTCTGTGGTTATTGATATGCATCATTGGGTTCAAAGGATGGAAATTTGAAATTGGGCCCTTGTAGACAGATACCATTTGGGGATTGTTGATATTTGGCAATTTGGTTTGGGTGAATTTTCTCTATGGTCTCTTAACTTTTTGACAAGTTCATTTGGGGATTTTCTCTATACATTTCGAGGTTGTTTATTATGAGTCTTATGCTTTTACAATGTTAATTTTGTAACTTGTAAGGAGCAAGGCTGCTCCCTCATAACTATATTAGCACTTTTTGAAACCTTTCTGAGTAACTACATATTACCTTTGGATGGAATTCTTGAACCAATATCCTTGGGTTCTAAACAAAAACATAAACTTTCAACATCAATAATGTTTTTAAAAGTTTGATCGTTCGGAAAGGCTTTATGGTGGACACCTAGGCCCCCAAGACGAGGAAGGGCGTAGCAAGCCTGGACTTAAGAAATTTGGTAGGAGATAAATTTAGGGTATAAATTTAGTAGTCATTTATTTGGGGATTGATTTAGGGGGTGTATTCAATCGAGACTTTTAAAAATTTTGACGGATTCTTAATAATCACAGGATTTGCAAATTCTGTGGGAAATTTTAATTCTATATAGAGTCAATACAGATTTTGTGGAAATCTTATGTGTTGGGGGAAGATTTCTATGGATTTTAGGTAGGTATAAAAGTAATGAAGAATCTTACAAAATCAATGAAATAATAGATTCTTTTAAAATCCATAAACTTTTAAATACCATAGGAATTTTATGGAAAATTTTAAATCCTAATTGAATACCTAAAGATTTATATGGACTTTTAAAAATCTATATTCAATACCCATATACTTTTAAACTCCAAAAAATTCCGACTCTTAATTGAATACACCCCCATTTAGTTTTTTTTTACTGTTTATTTGAGTTTATAAACCACTCAAAAATAAAGTTATGGATAAAGATTATATTTGTTTGAAAGAATTTATATTTGTCTAAAACCCGATTTTGGCGTTGTGCTTTTTCACCCCAATATTCTTTGTTCATCCTTGATATTCAAAGTTGTTCTTCCATTTTTTTTAAGGGCATAAATGTTTTTTTTAAAGTAAAATAAACCCAAAAAATAAATTTTAAAATAAATTTTAACAAAAAAGATAGTTTTTCTTCTTACAACTATTTTTTAAATTAAATTTTGTAATGAGTAATAATACGTCGTAAACCTTCTAATTATACAATGCATACATGGTAATAAAAGTAATGGAGGGACTTTATCTGAGAGGACTTTAAAGTTTAAATGTTTTTAATATATTAATTTACCGGATTGTCCAAGTCTTTGATTCTTAACTCTATCCTTTTCTTCTTTTTTTTTTTAAGATCTTTGATTCTTAACTTGATTGCTAATCTAATCAAATTACATTCTTTAATCAATATCATTACCTAACACTTTTTAATATATTACATTCTTTAATCAATATCATTGACACTTAGGTCATAGGTCGGTTAAAATGATACTTAAATTATCAAAATAATTTTGTCAAAGTCTAGAAATCTAAATTTGTTTATACGTCGTTAAAATAGATGACTTTAGTGTTTGCTTTTTGGCCTATGTTAGTTATATTTAGTGACCTTTGCTCTTACTCCTGCTTTTCTTTGACTTTTTTTTTTTTATCATCCAATTTGTCCCACTTATGAGCTATTAGGATAATATGGTGTCTTAAATATTTTTAAAATAAAATAAATTACTAACATTTAAAAGTTTACACTGTTAGAGTATCCGACAGTATATATTTAAATTTATTCTTTATTATTTATCGTTTTTCTCATTTTATGGTTGCAATTTTAAGATATATCCGGACATACATTTGACCTTCATGCTTCATGCCTAGGATACCTCCAATACTGTTTTCACATATGATGTTCCTAGAACGTAAGGATGTATCCACAAGAAAAATCATGAAAGAATTTGGCCTATCATATCATTATCAATTTTCATTAGATTTGTGTACCCTTCAATTTTTACCACTTTCATTAAATTAAAGTTGGAAGCTAAGAGCATTTCATCCCAAAACTTCTTAAAAAAATTTTTATCTGAATTTTCTTTTTTTTTTAATTCACAAAATCATTGAAGAATCTCTCTTGCATCCCAGAATTCATCAAAATTTCTTTGGGCAAAACAAAAAAAATAAATTAAAATTTTCCTTGATTTTTGTGAAGTGGGCATGAACCTGTCAGGATGAGTATCTCTGCAGAGAAACTTCTCTCCACTAATTGCATCAGTTCTTTCTCATCATCTGACATTTATTTTTATTTTAAAATTTTTAATTGCTAAAGAAACCAAAAAGTTTTGGGATGAAGATGCTCTAACGGGTTTGATTAGGGGCACATTTTACTAAACATATTTATACCATGAGCTAGTTAATAGAGATAACTCAAAAGATCTACTTAGCTAATTTGGTCAAAAATCATTATTTCGAATCCAAGAAAGATCATATATCCAAAACATAGTATAACTTGTGGAACACTAAACATTGATAAGAATCAATTTACTTTTTTTATATAAAAAATTCTCTTATAATTTAACCATAAATTCATACCCATTTACCAAAACTAACCTAATATGACTCCTCACCCAACCCACAAGCAAGTCATTGTTCGATGACATTCATAATGCATGCATCCCTTTCGGCAAAGACACAAATCGTTATTGTTGTTCATTTAGTCTTGAAACATTTGGATCATCAAAGTTTGTGACATGACCTCTCATTCGACAGCCCACCTAAGGAAATTTTGACAATTCGTTATATAGATATCTTCTCACATGATATAGAACAATTACTTTTTTCTTAAAATATTCAACGTTTGCTTAAATTTTAATACTTCTAATAAAGTTCAAACATTTGATGTACCAAGTAACATAAATGTACAAATATCACCTATGATGATATAAGTGATGCAACAATATCCGAGAATCGTTACGAGACAATATCCAAAAGATTTATGAGAAGAGTAGTGCAAATTACTTAAAGGAGGAGGGGATAAGTCGGTTTCATATATGTCCGTTTCAGTCTTATGAGTTTGTTCCGACCTCATGAGAACGTCTCATTCCACCTTATAATATTCAACCTAAGTTAAATGAAAACATTTTAATTAAGATCAAAATAGATTTTTATTTAGAATTTAATTGACTATTGTTTTTATATCGGGTATTTTTTAAAATATTTTTATCACATATTTTAACTAGTCTTTCTTTTAATTATTCTATCCCATAACTAGTTTGTCTTTGTACTATCGAGTTCAGTTTTCAATCATTAACTGTTAATTTTTTGCCTTTAATTTTTCAAAAATGAACTTTTGCATATTTTTGTTCATAACCTAAAACAAATGAACGGTTATACCAAAATTTAAATGAGCAGCTAACGCAAAAAAAAAAAAGAACACGTAGTATAAAAATATAAACAAATTTTCTCCTCACTCCTATGTTGATCTGTTCAAATCCAGGTAGCCCGCCCGGCCCGGAAAAACGGGTGGGTATGAACATGAGAACAATCCTGGGCGGGCCAAAAAACCCGTCCCACCAAGCCCGTCGGGCCGGATCCGAACAAGGCCTTATATCCGAGCGGGCCAAAAAGCCCGGCCTATCAGCGCCCGATAAATAAATAAAAAAATAAAAATAGTATAGTATAATTATTATAAATATTAGTATTAAAATAAAATATCTAGTATAATTATAATAAATTTAATATATTTTACATTAAATATATGAAATATAATTTAACTTAAAAAAATTTAAATTAAAAATATTTTTTAATAATATTTTTTAAAAAAATTGAAAAACAGGTAATCGCGTGCCCGGCCGGGCCAGGTACGACACCCATCCCATCTCCGATAGTTGACGTATAAAGTTTCCGTATCCATTTTTTTTTTCTTTTTCAAATGAATAACAAAATGATCTATTTAGTTAAATTTTTTTAAGAGTTTTTTTTGTTGTCCCACGTCGATTAGCTACTAAGTTTGATGGTTTAAGAACTTGTATAAATAGGGGGTCTATATACTCGTTGACGTAGCGCGCTTTAGAGGCATCATTTCTAAAATAGAGCTCCCACAATAAACGCCATTAAATCTTTCTTTTTAAGTCCAAAAAATTTTCTTTTTAATGTTATCTTCTGAGTTTACAATTATTTTGTTTTCTATCAATAATATCAAGCGATCATAACTTTTGAGTTTACACTTATATCAAGTTTATCTTCTTCTTTTTCAGAATCGCACTGTCGCGCATGTTTTTGAGATTTCACGACAAATGTTATCTTCTAAATTTGTATTATATTATATTTGCACAATTTTATTTATTTTTTGAATATATTTTTGTATTGCATAAATGTCGTTTATTATTTGACATTTATTAAATCACATATCTATTTTTTTGACATTTATTGATATTGTGGTTTTTATACTATAGATATAGTGAACACTTTTTTGGTTTGGTATGCTCCCAGATATAGTCATATTTATACTCGTACAAGATACGGACACTTAAACTAGTTGACCCTAATAACAATCAACATATTTGACTTTAGGGGACGTTGACATATAAAATTTCCATGCTTGTCAATTCGGTTGGTGAAATTCCCCTATATTTTCTACTTTCTAACATGTAGTTGTTACCGTAAACTTTCCACCAAAAAAAACATTGTTATTAGTATATATAATTTTATTATAGATTCATAGTCAACACAATTACCTTTAAATAACATTGTATGTACAAAGAAACCTAATAAATCCATGGATCCTTCGGGCCTATAAAGCCTTCAAATCTAGTGTAGTGAAACGCAGATCTAAATCATATTTCACAGGAGTGAAGGTAATAAGTTGTCACATCTAAGAATATAATATAAAGACTTTATATCCCTCTTTATGCAATAGTTTATCTCGTCGTCGTTCTCGATCTATATATAGATACATACTCATACATCTAAACATACAGTGAATATAGTTTCTGAAAACCTCTCTCAACGATCTAATATAAGATGTATCTAAAACGAAAATAAAAGAATTGACAATACAAAAACAAACCTTACAATGATAGCATTGTTATATTTCATTCATTGAGGAGACAACATTGTTCATGTGGTTGGATTTATGATCCTCAAACCCTCATATTGAATTTTAATGACTACAAGTTCTTTTATTTGAAGATTCTTGGTTAGAGAAAGAACCATGAAGAAAACTTCCGGTCATTTTTGGGTTTGAAAAGATATTAGTTATAAACTAAAACTTTCGATGAAACATGTTCGGAATTCATTCATGTTTAGTTAAATTTATGTTTTTAAAATCCGATAAATATTGTCCAAGCTACACAAAAGATCAAGTTATAAAATTAAACTATGGAACTAGTTTTTATGTAAACCTGAAGAAAGACTAAAACTAAAAAGCAATTAAGGATTGTTTGGTACAACTTTCATTAAACTAGCTGTCGGTTTTTAGAATCACTCAAGTCGATCATTGTGTTTGGTAGTAAAAAGTAACAGAATGGGCGCCCCCCTCCTACCTCAAAATAATAATAACAACAAAATTAAAAAACACTCCGAACTATCTTTGTGAACACAAAAAACGCTCATACAAAAAAAAAACCTTATCCAAATGGAACGCACTGGACGCGCCTCCGGATCCAATTTTGCTCACCTCCAAAAATGGGGGTGATATCACCCACCAATCAAAAACAAGTATTCATATGAGTTTGAGTTAATTTAAATTAAAATAAAGATAATAAGATGATTAAAAAACACTCTAAAATGTGAATACTTGTTTTTGATTGGTGGGTGATACACCCCTCATAAAGTGAGCAAAATTGAATCCCGCGCCTCCTACCTCATTCCAATCCAACCAAAAACACCAACAAAATCTCCCTATCGTCAAAAACTCTTCCAGGCAAACAAATCTCAAAGGAAATAAAAAAATGTCATATATATTGAACACAAAAACGGGGCAATTTTGGTAACTAGTTTTTTTTAAAAACTAGAGTAATAACTAGGCTTTTTAATGTTTTAATTAATTAAATGTACCCCAACCTTTTGTATTTATTTTCAAACTCTACACACTCTTCTCTCAAGGGGTACATTTACTAAACATAAAACTAGAAAAAGCCTAGTAAACCAAATTGTTATCACAAAAACGCTCCTACAACGTATAAATGTAAAGCTACAAAATGATTCCTCTCCTCCTTCCTTAATTTGTCATCACTGGTGATTTCCTAACCCTAACATCCTCAAATAAACCCTATAACCTCTCAAACACTATTGTTTCATCAGTCAAGCTTGTCGTAAACCAAATTTGAGGCTTCTTCTTTTACTTGAAACCCACCACTAATACACTCACGGCCTAACGGTCACCGATCTCCGCCTAACTACAACGTTTCGGCCTAACGGCATCGTTCTCGGCCTAACTGCCTCCGCTCTAATGTAGCATGACATCCTTCTCTAACAATGATCAGTGTAGTTTTTCTCCTTGGATTGAGTTCAAAACTTGTGCCCAAAATCCATTCTATGGCATAACCATTATAATCGTAACTCGATTTCTACTAGAAATTACCAACAACAAATCTCTTTGGAAAAGCAGTCATAAACAAAAACAAAAAAAATACGTTGATAGATCAGAAGGTCAAGCCGGCGCAAAGCTTCGATGGTTTCGAAGGATCAAAGTAACCCCCTTATGTTGTTTTGGTGTGGAGGTTGTTGGCTTGTTGGTGTTTTTTCTTTTTTGCTTTAGGCTCTTGTTTGTGTGGAAAGTTGTGTTAGCTACTTTTCTTTCTACTTTTCCTTCAAATCTAGTCTATTAAGCTATTAATCTTGCAACACAAAAATTGGGTTAACTCCATGATGAGTCCAAAACATACGTCTTTTTAGTCATCATTTGTATGCATTTCATGCCTCATTTGGTCTGGTTTGTGGTCATATAAAGTATAAATCCTTCCTATTGCATATTGTGGTGTCTACTTTGGTTTATTTTGTATTTCAAGCGTTTGAGACCAGAAATGAGTGGAAACGATGTAATTAATGCTAAAGTACGAGTTTCTATCCTCCATGGGGTAAAGCACATCATCGAAGCCATCACTAGAGGAGTAGAGGTTAGATCGAGATCTCAAAGTATGCACTCAGTTGCTTCTTCTAGGAGAGTGTTAGTTGATGATCAGACACTCCGCGACATTATTCACGACACCGTTGACAACATTTGGGAGGACATGTTTAGAGGACATCGAGTACCCATTTCTTCTAGTACCGTTCCACGAGCATCAAATCTGATATCCCCAGATTCTCAAATGAATATTCCGATTGTGGCAGATGCAAGAGCACCTAACACACCGACACCATCTATCCGTGCGTCAATCGATTACACCACGCCTTTGTCAACTGTGAGGATGTTAGAGAGGTTAGTCGAGACCGTGAAAGATTTTCAAGAGCATCACAATGTTGGACCAAATAAGGGGTTGAAGGCATTTCATCAAATAAAGATCTCACCTTTCACTAGAGTACAAACGAGTAGAGGTTGAGTTATGGCTTGGACGAGTTATTGTTGCTTTGTATTCATTGAGAGTACCTCCAGGACGGGGATTGGAGTTACTAATTACTCTATTAGAGGGAGATACCTTCTTTTAGTGTTCTCAGGACATCATCAAAAGGTAACAAGTTTCGAGGAGTTTAGGGTGTTGATGAGGGAAAGATTTTCCCCCTCCATTGTTAGAGATGCTAGAGTGCAAGCATCTCAGGAGGTCGGGCCAGAGGATATACCCGTGGTTGATATGATGAGGAAGTTCCAAAAAGAGTTGGTGTTTATGACCGAGGAGTACCCAACTGAGGGACAACGGATCCGAGCCTTTGTCAAACGTTTAAGGCCATATATTCGTGCATATGTTTTGGGAGTTTAAGTGCACAACATTGGACCAATACCAGAACATTGAGATGACATGTGAGATGGCTCACCCGATGCATGAGAAGTTAAAGAGCTCGCAAGGTCTGAGCAAGAAGTCAAAGACCGTGGTTGATGCTAGTGGGTATGGTGGATTGAGATCCACTTCTTGAGGTGAGTTCACTCAAGATAAAGCAAGTCGGTTAGACATGTTAGAAGGAGTTGAACATAGAATATGTTATAACTATGGAAGTACAAGACACAAGAGAAACGATTGTCCGAGACAGATTGTAACTTGCTTCACTTGCGGTCAAAGTGAATATCGAGTTGCTTATTACCATACCTGATGGAGGTAGGGTAAAAGAAGTTGGGGGAGCCGAGTATAATCAACCTCAAGTGTTGGAGAGGAAGAAGGCATTGAGCCGATATGTTATTAAACCAAGTATTAAGACAAGTTTGTTTTGATAAAAAGGGTGAAGTAAGATCCTTAAAAGAGTTTGAACTTTTTGATTTGGAGACATTTTAAAAACTACTCATTCTATGTTAAGTTTTGGGACGAAACTTTTTTTAGTGGTAGTATATGTAATACCCGGATTTCGGAAATTTTCCTAATCGATATTAATTGGGATTAAATCGAGGTTTGTAAATTTAACGAAATGTTAGATTAAAATAAATTGGAACGTTAGCTAATGGTTCCCTTGTTGTTATTTTAGGACTTTGTTCAGGTATTGGACTTGCCTTGGAAACTTTCTTCTAGAAGATGATGTACAACCAGACTCACGTGTGCCTTAGGACTTTGGGATGATTGTGGTGTCTTGGTCTCGGGTTTTCTGGCTGTTAAGTTTGAGTCGTGAGGTTGGTTGCCTTTGTTTTTTATTTTGCATGGTTTCAAGTCAGCATTAACTAATTTGGTTTGAGAATAACGGTCAGATGTTTTGTTTTATATTTGTCGTGCTCTTGTTGGAAGGTCCAATTGTAAAATTATTGTCAAACTAATTCTAGTGGACCACAGTGTGGTTCACATCCTAGTGACACCTCGGGTTCCAAATCCGGGGCGTTACAATAAAACTTGAGACATAATTGACAAACACGAAACAAATTGCACGATTTATCACATGATTAGTCAACGTCAAAACTAGCTAATCATGTAATTTTTAGGATGCTTTTTTAAAGGAGAGTGGTTCGATGTACTGGAAGACAACTCTTTAATGAATCGGAAGACAAACAAAAATAGATAGACGGACTAAGCCTCATGAAAAAATATAATAAACGAAAAATAAAGAAATACACAAGGTACATTAAGTTGTTCCGGAAGCAAAGAGGTTGTCAAGAAAAGGAGACGAGCTAATCACTTGAAAATGAAGAGATGAGGTTCATCGTCCTAGAAAATGCACAGAATGAAGCATGTGGAACAATTGTAGGCATACGGATTTGGACTCAAGAAAAGCCTCAAGGAATCGACCGCAAATGCACGACCCCTCCTAGACGAACAACTTGAACTTGACCTAAACTAGCTCCAAACTCTGAAGACACCACAACAACACTCGAAAAAAACTGATACGAACCGCTTCCTTTTTCAATTTTTTTTGGGTGCTTTATGTTATTTGAAATTTTAACTATATATAAGTAAAAAACTAAAATATTTATTATATTATTTCGATTCTAGTGTTTTTTAATATAAAAAAATATTTGGGTAAGTTCTTAATAATTTTTTAAGGGAAAATTGCACAATTTTCCCTTATTTTTAAATGTCTTTTCATTATATAATAAACTAATTAAATAATCCAAACCCTTGTTATTATTTTAATTTCTTCCATTTTTCAAGTCAGTTGATTTTTTTTCGAAAAAGCTAAATGCACGAGGTTTGTTTTACTAGCGTAAAAAACAAACGCATTCCGATGGCGCTCAACAAGTAAAAAAAAAAAAAAAAGAAGAATTTGAGCGCCAGCGCCTTCCGAAGGCGCTCAAATCTTTAATAAAAAAGGGCAAAAATAAGAAAAACAGGGTTTTGGGCGCCAGCGCCATGCGCCGGCACTCAAAACCCTAATTTTCCCAAATTTTTGCCTATTTTATTTTTATTTTAAAATTTGAGCGCTGTCGCAAAGCGCTCAGATCCGCTTGAGTGCCACTGCAAAGCGTTCATATTCAGTACTAAGTAAATTTAAAATCGTGTATATAACACGCTCCTTTTTTTTTTATCAACAAACACGCCATTGCATTAAAACAAGTCGATATATAGACTTTAGAAAACTTGTGAAAATCAAAATTTAGACGGTCAAAACTGTAATTGATCGACAATAAACTATAATTTTTCCAACCCAATATTCGTATCAAAGTTATCAAACTATTCATAAATCATCCACGACACTTGAATGTAATTTATAGGACCCACACGTTTTGATGCAGACTAAAAATTACATATAATATAGTTTTTTCAACTTATTTTAAATGGTTGAATATATGATCGTAATTAAAATTATGATTACAAAATAAAATAAGACAAAATAATTAAAGTCCGTTTCTGGTGAAAAGCCTACGGAATTTTTATGCCATAATCGTTAAGTTTCCACGTAAATAATTTTTAGAAAGACTAGTCAAATATTAATGGTCGTCATAATAAATATGTTTAATTAAAATATGTAGTTAGTATTGGTAGGATAGAATAGATTTGGGATTATAATTTGAATTAATTTATTTGATATAATCTTCAACAATCTAGAAACCTTAATTATAAGAAGAGTTTCACACACGATATAAAAAAAAAAGATTTCGAAAAAAATATAAAGCTCGTCGATGGATGTCTTAGAATTCAAATTTACAAGACTTTATTCTAATTTATAAAAATTTAATTTTTTCTATTTCATAATATTAAGCTATAGTCGATAGATCGTCCTAGCTTAATGACTGATATATTACAAATATAATCCATAAAAAGTAATAAAGAAAATTAAAACTTAATCATCTATTTATTTCAACTACTGAATAAACTTTAACTCAATTATAAATAAATCACTCAAATTCGAAATATTACGATCAAACATCTTACTCTCGTTCAAACACGCTTTTAACTTATCAAACTTATATATTGGTTTTATCTTTTGTAATCGATGTGGTATTATATACTACTTTATTCTAACACGGGCTTAAATACTTTAAGAATGAATTTACTAGCCAAATTAGATGTTTTTCATACCAAGTAAAATGATGAAAGCTAGGTTATAGAAGAGGAAGGGAAGGTATGATGGAGAAGACTTGTAAAGCAAGTAACCATCAATTTGAGAGGCTGAAGAAAGTGATTAAAAAGTTATAACTAAAAAAGTTTATTGATAAATAGTTTGGAATTGGACTATTAATCGATTTGAAGGTATGCTTGGTAAGATATAGCCAATTAGTGGGTACACCAAACTACTCTTTATGTGTCCAATTCAACATTCACTTTTATGTACAACTTAAAGTCTTCTTATTTATCCCTACTAACACAAAACCTTTTAAGGTACGATTAATTAAAATTGTTCGACTTTACTATAGTTCATGCAAAGTCGGGTTGGTCTGTCCGGTTAAACGGACGGATATGGATAGAGATTTGTAGCTTGGTCGGACAAGAAAGCCCGACTCAAATGACCTTTCTTCTAATTAGGTATTTGAAATACATTAGATATAGATGGTAGGATCGGATTTGAGCCGATAACTCAAGGTGAGATTCATTTAACCCGTCTTGTCTCGGGGTTTGCTCGGGTCAACTTTACTGTCATGGAGGTTTTAGACCCGAATCTTGATCTCGGCTTGAATCTGAGTGGAAAAGCAACCCGACCTGTCTCGGGTTTGCTCGGTCAACTTTACTATGATGGAGCCAAATTCAAAGTTAAAAAATCATGTATGTTCCATTCACATTGTTGGGATGGTAGACTTGTGATACATAAATTAAACTAAATGAGAAGAAATTTTTCGTTAACATTTTAACTTGGGCTCTTCTTACTATTAGTGTACTTTTTCATTCAAGACATTCCGAGTTCTCTTGTTCTTATTTTGAAAAACGATACTTGCGAAGTAGCGATCCAGGCTTGTAAAATGTTAGCTTTTCTTGTTTTACAATAAACGTATGGGTTGGACCTTGGTCCCTCAACATATTCACCCCAAAAAATTTATAAATTAGTGTCTCGTTAAACTTCAAAATTTAAATAAATAATTTAAAATAATTTTATTTCTTAAATTAATATTATCTTTACTCTTTAGTGTATTTTTAGGTTGAAAATATCTTTAATTTCATAAATATATTATATCAAAATAAAATATTGTGAATTTCATATCATTTGTTTATTACATTGATCTATCTACCTTTAGTCACCTCAACTCCAATAAAACTAACTTGATTCCATGGATAAAAAATCTCATATTAAAACCAATCAAAATTTTAATGTTTTATAATTTAAATTTTTGTATGTTTTACTTTCCCAAAAGTAAAAATAGAAAGAAAACTTTTGTTTGAATCAAAACCTAATCTCCCAACCACTAAACAACTATCTCCTTCTTTTACCTATTTATACACACTTCACTTGTCTTGCCTTCAATGCACCATTTTCCTCCTTACACAAGAGAGAAGTACAAACATGACTTCCTTCTTGCAAAAGCTTGGGTTTCTACTTCTTTTGGCATCAACATTAACATCTTTGGTCTCCGCCAAAGTTCACTACCATGATTTCGTCGTATGTTTCACTCGTTCGCGTTTTTAAATTAGTTATATTTCGAGTTTAAAGCTCACATGTTATCAAGAATTCATATTGACGTTGTTGTATAGGTTCAAGCGACACCAGTGAAGAGGCTGTGCACAACTAGCTACGCAATTACGGTGAATGGACAACTCCCCGGGCCAACGCTCGAGGTGAACAATGGTGATAGTCTTGTGATCAACGTTGTCAATAGGGCGAAATACAACGTCACTATTCATTGGTACTTACACAATTATCTATGTATTATAAGTACGTGGTTTTCGGTCCAAAACATTTTTTGGTGGACCGGTATCGATTGATCCAGGTCTTACTACATAGGCGGATTTTCGGTTGATAAATTTTTTTTCTTTTTAAAGAGAGAAGAACCGTGTAGTAAGCTATTAATTCAGAATTATGACACTCTAAAAATCTTGAGTTATGTTTTTTTCTCTTTAGGCACGGAGTTAGACAAATGCGAACCGGGTGGGCCGATGGGCCCGAGTTCGTGACCCAATGCCCTATCCGGCCGGGAGGAAGCTACACTTATAGATTCACCATCCAAGGACAAGAAGGTACACTATGGTGGCATGCTCATAGCTCTTGGCTTCGAGCCACCGTGTATGGAGCTCTTATCATCCGACCTAGAGAAGGATCTTCTTATCCTTTCCCGAAGCCTAGTCGCGAAACTCCGCTAATGCTCGGTAATCAACCTATCAAGCTCAATTAGAAGTTATGTTACTGACCATGGTGTACTAATTCTTGACTTGAAAACAGGGGAATGGTGGAATGCTGATCCTGTGCAAGTTATAAGGCAAGCCACTCGAACCGGAGCCGCTCCAAATGTTTCCGATGCTTATACCATTAATGGACAGCCCGGTGATCTCTACAATTGCTCTAAACAAGGTTCTTTTCACTTCTTCACAGCTACACTAACAAAAAAAAACACTCCCCTGTTTCCCCTGTTTTATCCCCTGTTTTTTTTTTTCACTATATGAAACAGAGTTTGCATGCGCCCACACTAACCATACCCTGTTTCCCCTGTTTTATCCTCTGTTTTTTTCACTATATGAAACAGAGTTTGCATGCACCCGCACTAACCATGCCCTGTTTCCCCTGTTTTATCTCTGCTTTACATGAACAAATGCAGATACGGTGATCGTGGCGATAGACTCCGGCGAAACCCACCTCCTCCGAGTAATCAACTCCGCCTTAAACCAAGAACTCTTCTTCTCCGTTGCAAACCACCAGATGACGGTGGTAGGAGCCGACGCCTCCTACGTCAAACCCTTCACCACCAACGTCATTATGCTTGGCCCTGGTCAAACAACCGACGTCATCATTTCCGGCAACCAACCACCAGCCCGATACTACCTAGCCGCAACCCCCTACCAAAGCGCCCAAAATGCTCCTTTCGATAACACCACCACCACCGCCATCCTCCACTACGACTCCGTCTTATGTGCCGCCAAAGGCACCACCCAACCTTCGCCGATCTTCCCCTCTCTCCCAAAATTCAACGACACAAACGCCGCTACATCATTCACAAACCGCTTCCGAAGCCCGAAACCAGTCGCGATACCAACCAACATCGACGAAAACCTCTTCTTCACCATTGGTCTGGGCCTCAACGCCTGTCCACCGGGCTTTTCACAGGCCCAATGTCAAGGCCCGAACGGAACCCGGTTCACTGCTAGCATGAACAACCACTCATTTATTCTCCCTTCTACCCTGTCTCTCCTCCAGGCACATAAGCTCAACGTCGCCGGCGTTTTCACAGAAGATTTCCCGGCGAACCCGCCGGTGCAATTTGATTACACCGGAAACGTCAGTCGGGCCCTATGGCAGCCCGTGCCCGGTACAAGGCTTTACCGGCTTAAATACGGCTCGACGGTTCAAATCGTCTTACAAGGAACTAGCATTTTTGCTGCTGAAAATCACCCAATTCATCTCCATGGATATGACTTCTACATTCTCGGATCCGGCTTCGGAAACTTTAACCCGAAAACCGATACTTCTAAGTTTAATCTCGTTGACCCACCCATGAGGAACACCGTCGGTGTCCCCGTCGGCGGGTGGGCCGTTATCCGATTCGTCGCCGATAATCCAGGTAACTATGTAACATATCCTGAAGATCACAATATTTGTTATATTTACATATTATATCAACTATTTTAATATTTGTACAAAATATACCCATGCATGTGTTATATTCTATTTGTGTACGTGAAAATTTTAGGGGTTTGGCTCATGCATTGTCACTTGGACGTACACATAACTTGGGGGTTGGCAATGGCGTTTGTCGTCGAGGACGGAATCGGAGAGTTGGAGTCTCTACAAGAGGCTCCGGCAGATCTGCCGGTATGCTAGAGGCGGGATAGCTTCATCGGAGCAATTATAAGTACAAAAATGAGAATTTTGTATAACACAAATGATTCATATATACTATAAAGTAGGGCTTATTTTATAGTCAAATCCAGTTGTGTTGAGTTTTTTCCCTTGAAAATGAGATTATTGTTTCTCTTTTGTGTAGTGAACCGGGTTTGGTTTAAGCATAGTAATTCACCTTACATTTGGTGATTGATTTTACTTTTTCTTTAAGATGAAATATGTATACGTGTATTTACATATGAAATTTGTGTTTTTTCCCTTCCAAATGCAGGTTGTGATGGTAGTAATATCAATTAACCGTCCGGATTGGACCATTACACATGTAACGGTCCACACCGTATTTGTTTTTTTAAAAAGTATATTTTACATGTGTTCAATACGGTCCCGGTTCAATCCACATCCGAACCAAATAGATAAGACAATGACGGTCTAGGATCATACCATAATTTCTTATTTTCCGATCGAGTGAACATGTACGTCAAACCTAATTGTGATACATAAGTCTAATAATATTTCATACTAAACTAAATTAAAAGAGAAAAAGTAACTTACCCGTCTCATAAATAAGACCATAAATTTATTTATTATCGATGTGAGACCGTTACTTCGATGTTCAAGGAAGTAAAGTTTTGACCATTAGTTTGTATAGGGTTTCATGTGTTAGGTCCACCAGCAGCGAGGAATAAATATAAAATTGGAGACTAAAGTGTGAGAAAAATGATACTATGTTAATGTTAGTTGGATACTTTTTGACATTACAAACTTGTTACCGAAGGAAGCAAAATCATATTTCAACTTAAAATTATAAAACTCATAGTATGAAACATCATAATCCATGAGTTGATTGCGTATAACATTTGACAAATCCTCTTTTTAGATTAGAAAGTATGTATGTATGCATGCAAGTCTTTTTGACATTACAAACTTGTAAACGAAAAATATGTGTTTTATAACAACTAAGATATTAAATGCAACTTCAAAGTTGTGTTGGTAGTTGGTACGACTAAGTTTGTGTTGGCTATTCTTCACGTACAAAACTTACTAGACAAGAAACGTTTTTGTTTAGTTTGTGCTTAACACGTTGAATTTGTATACATGCATACGGGCTTGTTTACTATCGTTGTTGTATAATTTTATCTCAGAAATGTGAATACATGAGACATTAAGAACCCAAAATCTCATCCGATTGACTCACTCCACCCTCGTATAGTATTGACGAAGGGTGGTCGGATGGGATAGCAGGT
Source organism: Fagopyrum esculentum (assembly GCA_033239045.1). Classification (NCBI taxonomy): domain Eukaryota; kingdom Viridiplantae; phylum Streptophyta; class Magnoliopsida; order Caryophyllales; family Polygonaceae; genus Fagopyrum; species Fagopyrum esculentum. Next base: position 6,331,611 of record BSUD01000003.1, read on the forward strand.
TGGATGGTGATAAAGGATATAAACCGATAGAAAATAATTTTTATAAAATTCATTTAAAATATAAATAATTTTTTAAAAATAATTTTACACTTAAATTATATAAAACAATAAATTTGGTTATCTCAAAAATCCATCAAGTTAAGGAAGCGATGACGTGAGCCCATACGTATGCTGGGCGGCCGGTGGAAGTCTAAACCTTATATATGATGAGCCCATATATCAGCCCACTTGCCCTTGTTTGCGGTCCAGTGGTCCACTATCATATTCACTTGACTAAACCACCGGTCCACCACTAACAAATTAAAAATATTCTTCTAATATTTTTTTTTTCTTTTTCTTCTAAATTCTCATTCTCCTAAATCTTTATGCTTTTTTAGGTCAAAGGTCCTCTAACATTTCATTCTTTAAAATACCCTTAAGCAAAATAAACAGATTTAATTAAAAGAAAATCATATTAATAATTTTTCATAAAAATTAATAAAAAAGAATATAAGAGAGTAACTTTTTGAGAAAATTTTTTTTTTTGACAAAATAGATAGGAGGGAAATAACATTTTAGCATTATTTTAGTATTAATTAATATTATATATTTTTGAAATATATTATAAAATATAATCTAAATTAATACTCCTTCCGATCGTAAATAAATGACTTCCTAGGATTAAATTTTGATCAATTTTAAATTTCGTTTTATGTTTCAAAGGTTATTAATTATAAGAGAGTTATGAAAATATTTTTATAAATATTTTTATAATAAAATATTCATTCATTGCTATAAAAGGGTGGTAAATATTTATTAAGTTATAAAATTGAGAAAAAAAATTTATAAAATTAAGGTTGTTTAATAATTTTCTTAATAATAATAACAATGATTAAAAAGTCATTTATTTATAATCGGAGGAAGTAATAGATGTGATTTTTGATCTCGTGGATAAACCCGACCAACTGACGGGGAGATGGGTCATCCACCGCTTATCAAGCATTGGCATCTAAATTCAAGAAAGGGTACCCTATACAAAACACTTTGTTGTACTTTGAATAAATAAAATAAAATATATCATAAGATTTGGATAGGTATAAAGTTTTGATAAGATTAGCGGTTACGTGCACATGTTGTTATTTGGATCGACATTTCTAAATTTGGTGCTATCACATACGCAAACTTTCCTAATATGGTAGGTGTCAATAATGTGGCATGTTACGATGCCATCCTATATATTATTTTAAAAGGTTCGTCCTAATCCTTAGAAACTACAACGTATTATAACAATTATTGGACAAGGTTAGGTTCAATTGTGGACTCGATCGTGTAAAGCACTTAGCGGCGGCTCGGACATATATACTAATCAGTGAGGTTAGATGATGACACGTGTCGAGCATGCACGTGTTGTATTTAACTCTCTCTTGCTAATGGCCACCTCCTTCCACGGAGTTTGGAGCCTCACTTTCTTCTACTTATTATTGTTTATGCTGTTGGGTATTAAAAATTTAAAGAGTGCCACTACGCACCAAATATTTGTACCGAGTTTTATGATAAAAATAAACTTTTTTTTTTGGAAGGAGAGACAATGGTCTCCAGTGCATCTAGACGCACTTTTATTAATTGGAAAGAAGGTTGAGTAGTCAGCACACGGGGGATAGCCGACTCCTTATATCGTCAAGTAAAAGATCAACTACACCCTTAGACGGATCACTCAATACATTCAATCCAATAAGAAGGTTCAAAGCAATACTAGCTAAATAATCCGCAACTACATTCGTCTCGCGGAAGGCATGACGAACCTGGATAATTCATGTTCTTTTCAGGAAGTATTGACACATAAGTACCAGACTAGCAAGAGGATGGTGAGGGGGAATGGTTTTCTTGAGAAGGACAGTAATCAACTGAGAGTCCGTTTCAATGACAACCAATCGGTGACCATTATCCCAAGCAATCTGAAGGCCATGTGTCAGTCTCCATAGCTCCGTCATGAGTACTGTACATAATCCTAGATTGGCACCAAAACCCCTAATCCACTCTCCTGCAGCATTTCTAAAACACCCGTAACAGACGCACGACCTTCGAAGTTTCTAGCACCGTCTGTGTTGATCTTGATAAAACCCTCCGGGGGCGGCTCCCAGCATACATTAACGATTATGTTCGTGGTAGTTGTCCGGTTATGATAAAAATAAACTAAACTCATAGTATTTAGTTTTTTGTCATAGCATGAATTGTTATAATTAAATATAATTGTCGGATATTATATCGAACGTTTTATAATACACCTTATGATCAACCTTAATCTAATCAACTTTAGAGCACAACTAATGTAACGTCCTTGCCATGCACAAATGTGATTATTATTAAACTTTAAACTAAAAATAAAACAAAAAATTATTACTTACATTAAACTATCTATATTATTTTTTTTTTAAATATTATTAATTAGTATTGATAAATTTAATATAAAATTATATATTATAATGAGGAATTTATATAATTATATACTATTATTTATCTAATTATAAAATAAAGATATTTGATGCATTACATAGGTAAAGTGTGTTACATGACAATACAATCAATGAATGTAAAAGATAACAGAAGAATTTTCTTTAAAGAAACAATTTGGGTTAGTAGGCTTTTTCTAGTTTCGTGTTTAGTAAATGTACCCCTTGAGAGAAGAGTGTGTATAGTTTGAGAATAAATACAAAAGGTTGTGTATATTTACTTAATTGAAACATTAAAAAGCCTACTTACTACTCTAATTTCTAAAAAAGGCCTAGTTACCAAAATTGTCCTATTCTAAAATGTATGTATACATAAATTTTTTTAAAAAAAAGATAGTTCATTTAAAAAAATTTTAATAAAAAAAGTCTAATAATAAAAATGAAAAGAAAACCCACGTGAAATTAAGGATTTTTTCTTTAATATAAATATATATATAACAAATTTAATATAAAAATGTATATACAAATTAGTGCTTTATGTGAATTGTATAATATGATTTATCAAATTATAAAATAAATATATTTAATTTATTATGAAGGTAAAGTGAGTTAAATGAGAATATAATCGAGAAAAGTAAAATATAATAGAAGAATTTGCTAACACATATATAAAAAAGTATTTAAGATGTTAAAAATATAAAGGGATAATTATGAGTGATATGCAAAAACTTAACTCTTTATTCTTTATTCATGAAAAATAATAATAAGTAAGTTTTGTAAGTTATTATTATTATTATGTTATTTAATTATTTTAGTAGGTAAGATGTTAAAAATATATATAGATATTTGAAAAAGTAAGTTTGGTAAGTAGATTATGTATTAGGTGATTCACCTATTTTAGTGTGTAAGATGTTAAGTATGTATAGATATTTAGGAAAATTAAAAGGCTGAATTTGCTAAGTAAGCCTTTTACAATATTTACTCTACTAAGTAGGCCAATAGCATTTTACTCTTAATTAAATGTACCTTTTTTTAATATTGTTCAAACACAAAACCTAAAGCTCCACCAACTTACTCCCTCCTTCACTCTTCTCTTTCGCCACAATGATTGTATCTAGTAGCAACGTAACATGCATGTTTTTCTTCCAATGGCGTATACGATCGACTTCAAACGCTTGGATGAAGGATTTGGGGCCAAAACCTACAAGCGCAAGAGAGCTTAACAATAACCCAAAAAATCATCAAAACATAATCTATGACACCAGTAATCAGCAGTTCAGCTTGAAGACCCAAGAGAAGTTGAAAGAAGACGACTCGTATCTAAAGATGTTTAAAAAATCGGGAGCATTTTCCAGTTCTCAACACCGATTTTGGTGGTTCTCGACCGCCACTCAGATTCAGATCCAAGAAGCCAAGGGTTCAATCAAGTTCGAGAGAGTAATTGATTTTGTGGTATAAATTCATACCAGAAAGTTTTTATTAGAAAATTTTCTAAGTATTATACCGGAAAATTCATACCAAAATTTCTAGTACAAATTTTCTGATATAAAGTTTCTGGTATGAAAACTTTCGGTATGAAAATTTCTTTATGAAAGTTTCTTTATGAAAATTTTCGGTATGCATTTCATACCAGAAATTCATACTAAAATACGCATTTCAGATTAAAGACCTAAGAGACATGAAAGAAGACGACTACTCAGAATTGATGCAATTAATCCCGTACCTATCTAGTATGTGTATTTGTTTTTCCCGACTTGATATAATTCATCCCAGATCTATCTCTATACTTGTGATTCATTAGTGAAGCACAATTAGCCATACATTAGTGAATCAGAGTGAGGGTTAAAGCTATAGACTTATTTGTTATTTTTTAAGCTTTTAATCTTTTTGTAGTGATTATGTTGATCAACTTGCCTGGTTTCAGTGACAAAGTAAAATTTATGGTATGAATTTATTGTATAAAAATCCTGGTGTGAATTTCTTGTATGAATTTCATATCAAAAATTCATATCCAAAAATAAAAAAGAAAATAAAAAAGGCAAAAAAAAAAAGAAGTCAGGAATTAGTTTTGCGTAACATGAATGTCTGTTTTTTTTTTTTTTAAATAGATGTATTTTTACTTTTACCTACCATTAATGAAAGTGGTAAAAATTGAAGAGTTAGACAAACTAAGAGAAAATAAAAAAAATACATTTGGCCCAATTATTTCATGTTAAAATTACGTGAAAATTGACTTGTGATATTGAATACATAACAAAATGACATGTTATAATAAGTGTTTTGACTTTAATAGTATTGTATCAATACCATAAATATAATACACGCGTACCATCAATAATTAATAACATAATGTGTACAATTAAGAAGAGCTTAATCCATAAGGAAAAAAAATGAATTGGTTAGTTAAGAATTAATGTTTGATGAAAGTTTATTAACCTTGAACGTACTTGAACTTCGTTATATATTTGGGAATGTGTTGTTAGTTAATGTGATATGATCATGTTTGTTTTTATCATCGTGACCGCATATATTCATGAACATTTATGTTCATTAATATATGGGCGCCGCTCATGACTCTTGTGCTCGTGTATGAAAAACTTATTATGAACATGTTGTCTATGATGCTTGTGCATGATTAAGTTGTGTGCTCGCATAATTGTTCCTGAACACACGTGTTCATGAACGAGTAACTTGTGTAATTATTCGTGTAACTGGTGTCCTCGCGTGTTCACGAACATACATGTTCATCCATCGTTTACGAATGAGGCTAGAATGGTATTGAAGGAATGTGATATTAATCAAGGAGGACCTGAAATTCTCAAGAGGGATCCGGAAGATGGCGGGATCATATGAAAGGATCTGAGAGGATCGAGAAGAGACCCGAAAGCCACCGAAAGGGTCGAGACAAGTCTAAAAACCGGTGGAAGTCACTAAACTTGTGTAGAAGTTGTAGGGATGATCCGGATGGAGGCGGATCTCCCCGGAAGTCGGCAGAGACTTCTAAAACTCGAAGAAACCTTGAAGACTTAGCTAGAGTCTTAGGGAAAGTTTTAGAGTCTTAGAAAAAGTTCTAGAGTCGTTAGGATAAGATCAAGGCAAAAAGGTTCCGGAATGACCTAGGAAAACTAAGTTCTGGAACCTCTCCTGGGAGGAGATGGTCAAGGATATAAATTATGGTGACCACCCTCATTTGCATCATCCACCACAATCCCACAAATATCACCTAAAACTCTTATCTGTAAGACTCTCTTGAATAATATAAAGTCAAGGTTTGTCAACAAGTCTCCGAGTTTACCTAGACATCTAGACGAAATGCTCACATTCAATAATCGTCAAGAAGTAAGGATGATCTTAGCTCGTCGGGCGATAATATAACTAAGACCCCGTCTTGACTTATTTTTATTCTAATAATTAATAATGCAAATAAAGTTTGCAACATCTCATCATATATATAAAATGAGTAAAATGGGACAAAACTTTCTGGCCAAGTAAAAGGTACGCGGTATTTATCACAAACTCAAAAGGAAAAAAAATTTAATTAGGAAAATCTGATAAATAAAATTTAAATACTAAATTATATTTAACAAAGTTGATAAAATTCAGTATTATATATATTGGAAGAATTAAATTATAATTTTACTTAAAAGTTTCTCGTAATTACACATTAAAATAATTCAACAAACTCTTAACGGAAATAAAATATTATAAATGGAGACTGTTCGAGTTCGTGGTCCGGGAAAGTTCTAGGGAGGTGAAGAAGCCACGTGGCAGTACCAGAGTCACCATTGAGCCACCATCCAACAAAAAATCTGCCACGTCATCATTTCAAAAAAATAAAATAATAATTATTTCTTTTATTAAAAATATCCTTCGGCCCCAAGCAAAATATCTGTTGCTATCTATAAATACCTATCCTTCTTTATCATTTAGAGGATTTTTCTTGATTTGTTTAGAAGTCTCTTCTGCAAAGTAAAGGACCCAGGAAATCATTCTTTTCCCTGCAAACAAGATCGAAGAGGATAATTTATCTCAAGCTCGACAACAACATTTCAAGAGTTCGAGTTCTTCAGTGACTAGAGCCGAGCTGTTTGAACGGATTTTCGTACATGTCTGGGCAGTTTGTAGAAAGGTTAGTTGCATATTTCATCTCTTTTTTATTGTTGATTCTTTGGTTTTTGTGATTATTATACTTGATGATGAGATTGAATGTTTAATCAAGGGTATTGAATGTTTAATCAGTGTGGGAGTTTGACTGTGAATGGTGGTGGAGTTGGATTTCTCTTTGTTCTTCGTTGATTTTACGCTTTCTGGCGTTCTGTTAGGGTTAGGGTTTTACATTGAGTTTCTTGTGTTTTAACTTTTGATCTAGAGATTCTGGATTTTTAGCTAGAATAACTTTTGAAATTTCGAGTGTTGTTATGAACTTGTTGAACTTAGCCTAGGTTTTGCTTTTGTTACCCATTGGAGATTTGGGGATTTTTGTACATCAGTTTATACCTCTGTAGCTCTTTTTCTAAATTCTTTGATTTTTATGATATCAGGATGGGAGGATATGATAGAGATTCAAACCAGATTGCTTCATCTTTGTCGTCTGATTATACAAGGAAGAGGAAATCTAGAAGTCGAAAAGGTGGAGCGATGTCTGTGGCGGAAACTATAGCTAAGTGGAAGGAATTCAATAGTAAGGTTGCAGCTAAAAATGATGGAAAGCCCACAAGGAAAGCACCAGCTAAAGGGTCAAAGAAGGGATGTATGAGAGGGAAAGGTGGACCAGACAACTCACGGTGTAGCTATAGAGGTGTTAGGCAGAGGACATGGGGTAAATGGGTTGCCGAGATTAGGGAACCGAACCGAGGAAGTAGGCTCTGGCTTGGAACCTTCCCGACAGCCATTGATGCGGCTTTGGCTTATGATGAAGCTGCTAAAGCCATGTATGGAGCCTCTGCTCGGCTTAACTTCCCGGATTATTACAATCAAGAGAGTGTGCTGAATTCTCATGTAGAAAGTCGTCCAATGTACAACTCGGAAAAGGATACTTGTTCAAAGGATTCATCCTTTGCAACCACACCGACAACTACTACAGTGGCATCATGTTCAGGCTCTACAACATCTAGCCATTCTGAAGTATGTGTGGGTGATGATCCAAAGATGAAGATTAATAACTCCCCATTGAAGCTTGAAGACGGAGAAGGTGAATCCAAGCCTGATACGAGTAGAGTAACCATGCAAGTAGAAGCTGATACACCAACTAACCCTGCTGAGAAAGTTCCAAAGACGGAACCTATTGATATTGTCGAGCCTTATGAGAGCGAACAAGTCAGCATTCAGGATTACTTGCAGAATTTCACCTTGGACGAGATGTTTGACGTCGAAGAGCTTCTTGGTACAATGAATTCTGGACCACTTCCAGTCCATGGTGAAAGCCAGAACATGGATCAAGGGCAATTTGGCATTCCAACTGATTTATCATACCAACTGCATAACCCAGACGCCAAATTGCTTGGCTGTTTGGATCATATGGATCAAGGCCCACCTGGGTTCGACTATGGTCTTGATTTCCTGAACCCGGGGAGACAGGAAGATTCGAATCTTAGGTTGGATGATCAGGGTTTCTTTGATCTTGGGGAGATGAACATGTAAGGATGTTTAGTTACATAGCTATATGGTAAGTTCATGATGAGGAATATGAGTATTGTATAGGTTTATCACTTGTTTTTCAGGAATTTTATAAACCCTTTCTCTTTCTTTAGTCAAAGAACCATGAAATATGGTCAGAATGGTTGTAGGAGTTTTAGCCAAAGCTTATTGACTCTGCTGCTTTTGGTTATTGCAGAAATAAGCTGTGTACAGATGTCGTATACATTATAATATACTATGAGAAATTAGCAACTTCAATATGCTAATATCAGTATTTTGTAGGTTCAATACTTCTATGTTACTCTCAGGCTTTGCTGAACTGGAAATTGTTACTTGGTTTCCTCAGTTGTTGCTTTCTCTAGCCAGACAGTCAATGATGGTTTCTGCTTGTTGATAAACATAAATTTTGAGAATTAAAGGAACTGTAGGTACAATGTGAATGGGCCGTAGTTCTTACCCAATAGCTCATTGTCACCTGTGTGACATTTAGGGATCAGAATCATCTTCCATCCTTCCATGTTTTTTGTCTATTGTTTTCCTGAAAGGATGACATGTTGTCTGTACGAAAGTCCAGTCCAGTGCCAAGTTCAGGATGATAAAATGAAGACACTCGTGAAGGATTGTTGTAAAGATTAGGGTGATTTAAAATGAAGGCACTTTAAGCATTGTCAAAAGCTATACTTCGTTTGGTATAATGGAATTCAACCTTGTTTACTATAGGGTGCTTGGTAAGGGGTCGAAGATGAAATAATGAGAGAATGTTTGGTAAGGAGATGGCAATGAAATATGAAAGGAAGATGAAATCGTGAGATGATGATGAAATTAGGGGATGGAATCGATGATTTGTGAGACCTAGATGAAATTAGGTATGAAAATGATGAATTTTTTTGGTAAGTAGAGAAAGTCTAGACTGCTACAAAACGCTTATATTGAGAAAGAAATTAAAAACGAGTCATTTGGGGAGAACACCCCTCTACGGTCATCCATAATCAAAACTCGATAACAAGGAGTGCCATATAAGAGATGACTCACAAGGTCCGGAGAGAAGCAATGAAATTCGCCACTTTATTACATTTCCGATGAACATGGCCGAGATCAACAGTCCAATCTTGGGACAATAAGCCTTGATATCATGACACCTGGACTGGGCTAGCAAAAGGGTGTACCGTACTGGCACTTTTGTCCATAAAATCAACCACCACCATCGAGTCCGCTTCCATCCTTACCCGTCTAAATCCTTTATCCCGTGCAAGCTGCAAACCACGCTTAAGACCCCATAACTCCACAGTGGGCGCTATCAGTCTCAATGTTCATCGCAACCCCTTTCAACCATTCCACATCACTCAACAACTTCTCCCACCTAACTAACTGCTCCTTCAGAACTCTAGTCTTGACAATAGTCATACTAGAGGTCGCCTTCTTCATTTCCTCATATCTAGCTCATATAAAGTTTACCTTGTCATTAACCTCAACTGGACCCTGAAAGCTTGGCATTCCGCCACCGTCACAACTACCACACTGTTATTGTGAACAATACATTCCATTGAACCGGCGAATCATCCTTACCCCGTAGAGCTATGTTCTCAAATAACCAATCATCTCATGCAAGATTAAAGAAGGAAACATGAAGAATTCCCAGCACCAAACCATCCAGATTTCCTTAGCAAACCTGCAGCCCCTAAAAACGTGAAGGAGGATAGTTTGTGAACTTGTAAAAAAAAAAAAGGTTTGAAGATTAAACCAATTATATATTTGGGTCTTTTTGCTAATATCAAGTATAATATTTATTCATATCAAATTAATATCTATTATGTGAGTCGTTGATCTACTAGAACTGGATCGTTGGCCTACTAAAATGTGTTAATAAACAAATATCCGTGCATGACACAAAAATTGATAGGTTAACCACGTGAATTAGTGAAATTAAAAATCTAACCATCAACTTTTACTTATTTAGTTTTTTACCCCTTAATTAATATTTTTAATTTTACGATTACGCTTGATTATTTTAAAAAATATTGAGCCATATTATCATACATTAAAATAAGTAAAAATGATTATTATTTCAAATGTGAATCTTAATTTACGGTTTTTCTACATGTACTAAGAAAATCTTTATTTAGCATTGAGAATACGCAATTCACATGTGTGGTTTTCGTTTTCACATGAAATACATGACTCCACATAGAAACTTGTAGTAGGAGCCGATATGAATTCAAATGGAGCCGACGAACTACATTTATACTATGCCTACACATACCGTGTGCGTAGTAGTTGTCTGATTTTTGTAGGAAATACTACGACTTGCCATGTTGTGAGTTACAACGTGATTTCTATTAAAAAAAACTATAACTATACATCTTGAGATCGTCTTCAACTACAAATCCCATAAGAATAGTCATGACTCATGATCTTAATTTGAAAATTGAAACTACACACTTGAAGCGTGTAATTTTGACGTCGAACAAAGATTTATTTATTTCCTTAAATACATAATAAATGAAGAAAAAAAACGTTACAATTAGGGGTGTAATACGAGCCGAACGAGCCGAGCCTAAACTTTATACGAGCTTTAAAACGTGCTCAAGCTTGGCTCGTTTAGAAAGTGAACGAGCTCGAGCCGAGCCCGAGCCCGAGTAGCTCAGCTAAAATAATGCTCCTATAGTGTTATTTTAGCCGAACGAGCCGAGCTTTACCCGAACGAGCCGAGCTTTGACATGCTCAAGCTCGGCTTGTTTATAAACGAGCCGAGCCCGAGCCGAGTCTAAAAATTATACGAGCTTTAAAATGTGCTAAGCTTGGCTCGTTTAGAATATGAACGAGCTTGAGCTGAGCTTTTGACGAGCCGAGACCGAGCCGAGACCGAGACGAGCCCGTGTAGCTTGTCTCATATTACCGCCCTAGTTACCGTGTAAGTCTATTAGTAGTGTATAAATGAAAGTGAGCACGTGAAGCATAGTGGTCAGCATCTATTGCTCAACGCCATGGAAATCATACTTTCATCTACCCACTTTTCCAAGAAAACACTTAACTGCATACATACATACATATTAGTTGTTGCTTGATGTGACCCTCACATGACATACAATGTACTTTCACCCTCAATCTTATCTCCACCATCCATTTTTAACCTCCTTCCTTCACCAATAATCTTACCCCTTTAAATTTTATATTCTTGAATATCAAGGCGACGACTTTATCGGAATTCGATAATTATCTGAATCACACAACGGAAAAAACAATAAAAAATACTAAATAAAATAGGTGACGGATAGTTGATGGGTGAACCAACATTTAATGTAGGATAGTCGAGAAGGGGGCGTGAATTTGTGATCGACTCTTGACGGCTCTATTGCTATCCAAATCTGAGGTGTTCACAGTTGTTTCCCAGACTTTTTCCATGTGTACTTCCTTCGAAGATATTGAGAATACTGGTGTGTTATTTGATCTCCTTCGGTGCCTCCTACTGGCTGGATATACTGATGTGTTATTTGATCTCCTTTGCTCGTTGTTGTTGACGATGTTTTCTTGTTGTCAATGAAGATATTTCGGTCTTCATCATTCATTTGCATAACCATGCTTTTACTTCAGCGACATCTTGGAAGATATTGAGAATATTTGAATATAATATTATCTCATTATATTAGGTTAGTTTATATTTGGTTTTAACATTGTAATCTTTATTATTTTTTTCTTATTCTATTGTAATCATATATATAAAGGATGATAATAACATTAATATAATTGTGGTTCTATTTCCACAATTTGTGTGGTCTTCTCCACCATAAATCTTTCTTGGTATTAGATGAATTTGATCTCTCAGATCCTGACTTATTGGGTTTGTCAGCCTTAAGACTCTAATTGCGGACACAAATAATGGTAGTCCGTCCGTTTGGGCTAGCCGACCTTAAGGCATGTCGTTCAGTGCCCACCAAGCTAGACTGTTGCACTTGAGGGAGCGTGTGAAGGATTATGTTCCCACATCGATAATAACTTAATAACGAGGCTAGTATACAATTAAGGTTGATAGACTACCCCTTGTATTGCCAATCGATTTTAGAATGAAACTCGATAGAATTATGTGGTAGACTTAGACCCAACGGTCATATACACTTGGACGTGCGATGTATGAGTCGGTTTTGGGTCGGCGTGGGTTGTGTTTTGTAACCGTAAGACACTAATCCCAACTAGTTGTCCAAATTACAAAAGATGCCATTACTCTCCCAACAACCATTTCCTATTTTTCTTTGTGCAGCACAGAGTCCAACTCCTTTTTCTCCTTCTTTCATGCAAAACCCCCACCCAAGATTAAAACCCCCTAATTATTATTTTTTTTATGAGGATGACCAATATATGTTTGATGAACCGAAATTAAAGGTGAAAAACAATAAAAATGGACGAAATATTATAAGTACGCGAGATCAATGAACTAACGCAACGTCTCGCCGTTTTTTTAGGTAAGAACACAACGTCTCGCCGTCAAAAAGCATAAACCCACTATATGATGGGTATGAAATAAAAGATCACATATTGATTATATATAAATAATTAGTTCACTAGATAAGTTTGAGGTCATAATATATTTTATTATTAAATAATTTTAGCTTAAAATCTCATCGGGTTTATATGTCATCCTATATACAACATCAACATTATTTGATTCATAAAAATTTATGACACGGTTCAGAACGAAAGTGATCATGCGAATTTATCGGCTTTAAGACATTGATTGTATCTCAAAAATAAAAGTTTGATTTAGTTGTAATAATCAAGTGTTAACTAAACCAAATGGTCTAAATATTACATATAAGAAACATTTGTACTCTTTATATTATTGTCACTCGTCTCTCTACTTGATACTCCTAAGCGATCACTTCATCTCTTCCAAAGAAAAAAAGCAGAAACAGAAAAGGCAGAAGGTAAAGGACAAGAATCTCGGAATCCATTTTCACAACTTTCTGCATAATATTTTTTTGGGAAATTCGCTCTGTTTTTCATTTTTAATTTTATTTTATTTCTCAATTGTGGACAGTGTCTTCTACGCTATTATTTGGTCTAAATTCTTGCCACTGAAAGATCTTCCTCTGTAATCTCTACCCAGAATGAGGAATCAATCAATTTCCCCCACAAATTCACAATTTCAAGCTCAAATTCTCTGTTTCTTCTTCAGGTAAAAACAATTTGTTAATTGCATACTCTGTAAATATTACCTTTTTTATTACAAAAATCTCTCTCAATTTAGAACTTCTGGATTCTGTTACAACATTCAATAGATTACCCACCTTGGATTTTGATTTTCTCTATTAAATTCCCAATTTGGAAAGATGGGTATTGCAAAATACCATTTCATTTCACATGGGTTCACCCATTTTTGGTTTTTTTTATAATTAATTCCCAACATTGATTATATGGTTCATTTGATCTGACTACTTCCTCATTCCTTAATTGCTTTGGTAATCAGTAAATTAATTCCATCAATTAGATGATCTGTAAAAATGGCAGTGATAAATTAGGTGTCATTCATGACAGCTATATTATTTCTGACTCTCACTTTTTTTTTTCATTAAATATTTTCAATACCCATTTTTCATATCTTACCCAGTTTGTTACATCATGTCATTTATGTTCTTGAGTAAATATAAAATGAATGCATGCTGTAGCAAGTCAAAATCTTTCAAGAAGATGAAGCAGGTGACTAGGTGAGTGTTCTTCAGCAAATTTGCTTTGCTGAAGTTTTTTAGTTTGAAGATTTTCTTGTTTTTCAGCAATCTTCTGAATTTTACTTTGCTTGATTCTTGCTTTGTTTCTTCTCACCATTTATCATGACTCAAAGGACTTGAAAATAGTTCCTTCTTCCTTATTCATTTATGGTAACAAGTTTCAAGAATCATTTTTTCCCTAAAAAAAAGATCAGCAGTGCTCTTCTAGCAGATGACCAATCTGTTATGTCTCTTTCAGAATCGGTATCTGATATGAATATATGGGTATGAATGATTTGATCTTTGTATACCAAACTAGCCCTTAAGACTGTTCTTGCAAAAATGGGTTTGTAGTGTGATTTCACTTCAAGAGAACCTTTTTGTGCAGGTAGATTGCAGATAGAGAGATGTATAATAGCAGCTGAAGAGATGATGTTTTGAAACAATTACGAGTTGCCCCGAAGAACAGATCTTTCTCTCTTAAGAGCTTAGTGTTGTTGTGAGGTATATTTTCCTCATTTCCCCTTAATATATGTCTTGCATATGCTTCTGTATCATTTTGGACTACAATTACATGCTACAACCGGTTAACCGGTAGGGAATGATGCTGTATTTTCAAGCAGGAAGCAAATGGAGATGGAAATATATGGTAAATAAGGGTTTATCAAGTTGATGCCTTTGTTGAAGATATTATGGATTGATTTTAGTAGAATCTTTGTAAGTAATTTCATTAAAAACGTCGTCTTCAAACAGAAAACGACAAGACTTGCCTTGTATATCGAAAGGAAGTAAAACGAGTATAGGTTATCAAATGCTGGCTACTTATAGAAATGACAATCTTTTTTGTATGTTTCTAAGCAAAATCAGAGAAGTTGTTTCTTTCTGTACTGTTAACGGATAACCGGTTGAAAACTGTTTCATTTGATAGCTGTGGTTGCTGTAAACTCTTTTTCTTGCAACTGAAATATGTCTTTGGCTCTTCTGATGGTAGATATAGTTAACAAACAAGGTAGCTAAGAGAAATGGCGCAGAAACGGAGTATATATCATCAGCTTCACCCTTTCAACGAGTATCGTAAGTACTACATAGTAATCTTGCATTGTCTTAACAACAGTTTTCTGATGTTTTTACCAATTCTTGTTTTGGCAACTTCTTATCAGCATTTGAGGTTCATTACAGAGGCTCATGGGAAGCCGTTGAGCGAATCAGGATCAGTTTAGGGACTCTAGTCTTGAATCTTGTTGATTTTGGATATATATTTGAGGAGAAGAGTTTCCTCTCAACTCTTAGACTCCGGCCTAGAAGGGCAAGCTTGTCGGATTGCACTTGCTTCTTGAGACCCGGAGTTGACATCTGTGTGCTGTCGCCTTCTAAAGATTCCGATGATTCCTCTAATGAACCACTTGAGCTTGTAAGTTTCCTTTCTACATCAAGATACAGTAAGACAGACTTCAGTATATTTATTGAAATATATGTGAGATAAATATTTGAATATATTGCTTCAAATAATAACGTTAATACATTGTGGTTCTACCTCCACCGTTTGTGTGGTCTTCTCCACCAAAATCTATCAATATTAGCACTAACATTGTATGTTCAACAGGTTTGGGTAGAGGCTAGGATAGTCTCGGTGGAGAGGAAGCCGCATCATACTCAATGCGCTTGCAAGTTCTTCGTGAAGCTCAACGACATTGAAGATCATGGGGGAGGACTGAAGGGGAAATTAAGGAAAGAAGTGACTGAAGTTGGGATAAATGAAATATCCATCTTTCAGAAGTTTGAGCTGAAATCCGGGGATTCGAATAAGCATTACAGATGGTCTGCATCCGAGGATTGTACTTCAGTCCTCAAGACACGGGTTCTTCTCGGAAAGTTCTTAACTGATATTTCATGGCTGGTGGTCACCTCGGTTCAGAGACAGTTAGTGTTTGATATCCGGTCCATACAGAACCGGATTGTCTACCAACTCTTGGATGCTGAATATGACAGTTTTGCCTCAGATGTGCATTTAAATGCCATAAACTTTAAGGTGAATGGAGCTGTCATGGCTCCGGTTGTCGTCTCATTTGTCCCGTTCAATCATTTTGATCCGTATCCTGTTGTTGAGGTGGAAGAGGAGGAGGAGGAGGAAGAGGCAGAGCCATTGTCATTTTACGAGTTTTGTGAAGTGAGGAGATCAAAGAGGCGGCATGTGAAGCCGGATAGATACCTTGGAGTGATTGGCCTTGAAGAGCAGGATATCACTGCTCTCCGAATAGGGTGGAAGAGTTTGAAACCGGATGATGATGATGATGACGAGGAGGCGGAAGAAGATATGCCTCCACTTTTGCTGTCAAAAGAGACCAGCTCTGATGAGAGTAGTAAAGAGGAAGATCAACAAAGTTTGCAGTATGAGATCAGCCACAGAACTGATTTCGTCGTGCCAAAACGTACTCGTGGTCAGAAGAAAAAGATTCTAGCACTACAACAGAATGAGGGTGATGGTGGTGATGGTGATGATTCGTCTAAGACGAAAAAAAAGAAGGGAAATTCGAAGCGAGGTAGACCCAAAGGGAAAAAAAACAAGGTAGTTGAAGCTAGCTCAACTCGGAAGAGAAAGTATCAACCTCGAAGTTCTACTAGAGGTACGAAAGAGCGAATGAGGATTCAGGATGATCACCACATGGCTATAGTTCCGGTTCAACAAGCTGAAAATCATATGGAAGGTGAACAGATAAATCTTCAAGATGAGATTGATGCTGGAAAGTTAGCAGATGATGTTCCTCTAAAGTACTATACAAGAAGAACAGCTGGTAAAAGAGAGACTCGGTCTAGGAAGCTCTCGGAAATCGGTTCACAAGAAGATGATGTAGGTCATGACAGAAAGGTTTCAAGGGAGAATTATAAGTATTGGGATGATAATGCTGCTCCTGCTAGTAGTAGTAAAACCCCTTATGGAAGAAAATACCGCCATTCGTTCTCGTCTTCTAGAAAGGACCCTTACCCGGATGCATCAGCAAGTGCCGCGAGTGGTGCTGGTAAGAAGAAGACTCTTGATGCTGGGGCTTATAAGGAGTTGATCAGTGCTTATATGAAGAATATACAGTTGACTATTGAGAATAAACTTCCTGAGGTTACTGATCCTTTGAAACAACTCTTTGGCGAGAAGGCTTTGAATGAGGATCAAGATTCGGATGAAGAGGACGAGGAGAAAGAAGAGGAGGAAGAGGATACGGAGCTCGCTGTGCTGTGGAAGGAAATGGAGCTCACTCTTGCTTCATTGTATCTTGAAGGAGAACAGGTAGACAATATGATACTGTGTGAACATATAAGTCTTAGGACTACTCTTCTTATTGCCAACTGATTTTCGCCTTTTTCAGAATGGCGATGCAGATGAGCAGGGGAGATCTAATGAAGCTGATGGGAGAACATGTCAGCATATGTATAAAGTGGATGATGAAATTGGGCTTCTTTGTTCATTGTGTGGCCATGTTGTGACTGAGATAAGAGACATCTCACCGGAATTTGTAAGTTACAAACCGGAACTCGAATCTGTCATGTTATGAAGTTTGTTTATCATACATTAAGTGTAACTTACTCTGTTATGTGTAGCTACAAACATCAGGGTGGGCATCTAAAAACGACCGTCGGCAAGGGCAAGGACAAGGGAAAGACAAGGATGATTTTGAGCATAAGCTTATTGATGAAGTGGGTGTGGAGTTCATCTGCAAACCATCCTCCTCGGACGGGCCAGCGACAGCAGACGAGAACGTATGGGGTCTGATCCCGAACATGGGACAAAAGCTTCATCCACACCAAGGTAAGGCATTTGAGTTCTTATGGCGGAACATTGCCGGGTCATTGATCCCAGCCGAGATGGAAGCCAAGAAGGATGATATTGGTGGTTGTGTGATCTCTCACACTCCCGGAGCTGGAAAAACGTTTCTGATCATCGCGTTTTTGGTCAGTTACCTCAAGCTCTTCCCGGGGAAAAGACCTCTTGTTCTAGCTCCTAAAACAACACTATACACTTGGTATAAGGAGATCATCAAGTGGCAATTCCCTGTCCCGGTTTACCAAATCCATGGAAGGCGAACGTATAGGGACCGGATCTACATGAGGAAGGTTGAAGGGAATCATGGCTCGGGTAACATTGTTCCGAGTGGAGATGTCATGCATGTTCTTGATTGCTTGGAGAAGCTGCAGAAATGGCATGCTCATCCTAGTGTTCTTTTGATGGGATACACATCTTTTATGACTATGATGAGAGAAGACTCAAAGTATGCTTATAGAAAGTACATGGGGCAGCTTCTAAGAGAGAGTCCCGGAATCTTGATCCTCGACGAGGGTCATAATCCGAGAAGTACTAAATCTCGGCTGAGGAAGGCGTTGATGCGAATCAATACTAATGTCAGGATCTTGCTCTCCGGGACATTGTTTCAGAACAATTTTGGTGAGTACTTCAACACTCTTTGCCTTGCAAGGCCTAAGTTTGTGGATGAGGTGCTATTAGTGCTTGATCCCAAGTATAAGAAAAGCATCGCGGGATTAAAGAAGACGCGGTTGACAGTAGAGAACCGAGCAAGGAAAGTTTTCATGGACATAATTGCTCGGAAGATCAACTCGGGTGATTCGGATGAGAGGAAAGAAGGTTTGGATGAACTCAAGACCTTGACTAACGGATTTATCGACGTGTATGAAAGCGGGAGCTTCGAGAACTTGCCGGGTCTCCAGAGCTACACATTGATGATGAAGCCGACGCCAATGCAACACGAGATCTTGATCAAGCTACATAGGTTCATGAATGCTTGTAGGGGATTTCCTCTTGAGTTGGAGCTTATGATCACTTTAGGATCAATCCATCCTTGGCTTATCAAGACTGCAGTTTGTGCTAACAAGTTCATGAGCACGAAAGAACTCGATGCTCTCGAAGAACACAAGCTAGATCCGACCAAGGGCTCGAAAGTCAAGTTCGTGTTGGGTCTTGTTCATAGGTGCATTCTTAGGAAGGAGAAGGTGCTCATCTTCTGTCATAACATTGCACCCATCAATCTGTTTCTTCAGCTGTTTAATATCCTCTATGGTTGGACGAAAGGCGAGGAGGTTCTCGTCCTCTCCGGTGAACTCGAGCTCTTCGAGAGAGGACGAGTCATGGACAAGTTTGAGGAGCGCGGCAGCCCCTCCAAGGTATATTTACCATTATTCTCACTTCTTACCGTAAGACAGATTCTCATACAGTTACGTTCGTGTATTGGATTCATTCTCATTTCTTACCGTAAGAAAGGTTCTGATTCAGTTCTGTCCATACATTGGATTCAGGTGATGTTAGCATCGATCAATGCGTGTGCAGAAGGGATAAGTCTCACGGCTGCGTCAAGGGTTATCCTACTGGACTCGGAATGGAACCCGTCGAAGCAGAAGCAGGCGATTGCGAGAGCGTTTAGGCCGGGTCAAGAGAAGATGGTGTATGTGTATCAGCTTCTGTCTAAGGGAACATTAGAGGAAGATAAGTATGGAAGAACAACATGGAAAGAGTGGGTTTCGTGTATGATATTCAGCGAAGAACTCGTCGAGGATCCTTCCCGTTGGCAAGCCGAGAAGATCGAAGACGCGTTACTCCGAGAGATTGTTGAGGAAGATCATGCTAAGCTCTTTCATATGATCATGAAGAATGAGAAGGCGAGTTACGAGAATCCTCTCAAGGTGAACGAGTGAAGAAAACGCGGAATCGGAATGGGAATAAAAACGGACGCTTGTTTGTGTATTGTAAGTGACAGAGTGGCTGATCTATGTATCATGTATGTATATCAAGCCTTCTTCTACTGTGTTTTCGGGTTAGTGTTTGTAAGGTGAAAGTGAAGAGGAAATGAGACTGTAATTTAGATTGCTGTAACTGTGGCAGGTGAATTGATTCTGTGCTTGGAAATGTTATGATTTGAACTAATGTTGAATGGTTTATGGTCATTTTTACCCTCTTTTCAATGAGGATTATTATGTCCCTTTACGGTTGATTAGGGATGTTATTCAAGCCGAGTTTTCCGAATGTTTGTGCTCGGCTCATTTATAAATGAGTGGAGTCCGACTCCAAGCTAAATATAATAACCCTACAATGTTGTTCTAGCTTCTTTATACACGATCCGAGCATAAACTTTAACCGAGTTTAAAATATATTTGTATTTAACTCGTTTGTGAAGTGACAAATTTTTTAGCCGGGTAGACCGGCTCATAAAACAACCCTCCAACGTACTCCTTATAAAAATATATTAATATTTAGGGGTCGTTTGATATCGATACCCTAATTAAAGGTATCGGGTATGTATATCAAATATATGAGTATCAAATTGAGCAAGAACAAAACAAAATCAACGGAGATCGATAAGGTTATCTTCACTGTTTGAAGGACATAAAGTGTGTTTACATAAGCATAAACTACAATTTGCCTGTTATTCCTCATCCCACTTTCAGCAAGGACCCTACATAGCCCTATCGATCTTCTCGTCGGCATCTTGTGGAGCTCAGATTTGCTCTCCTTCACAAACCCTAGATTTGAGTAGGGAAACAACGGTGGTGGCTCCTTGCTCCGGTCGGCGGCCGTAGCAGCAGGCGGTCGGCGGTAGCTCTCCTAATTGGCGGCGGCAGAAGGCGGAAGAAGAGGATGATGCTCTCTCCCGAGTATTTGTGAGGAAGCAATTGGGAAAGAAAGATATGATACCTTAAAAAATATTACGATATCAAAAGAAAAAAATTGGTTATCAATGTATTAATTTATAAACGATACCCTAAAATACTAAACACCGGATATAGATATGAATGATACACACACTCATACCTTTAATCAAGGTATCGATACCAAACGACCTTCCTGGATGAATGAGGACATTTCTCATCTCTCGGTTATTCTTCTTTTTAAGGCTTTTATTTTTAAGATAAATACAAAATTTATCTCATGCAATAAAATGAAGTATTAGATTCTCCTACTCGGCCATTATATTTACTATTTAAAGAGAACTATTAATGTAATGATTTTCAAATGAGTTTTGCTTTTTTAAATATGTTATAACACAATATTAATAATATTTATTATTTGCTTATGTGATAAATAAATTGATATAATTATTACAAAATTTTGATAAATAGCACCAACTTTAGGGGTGATTGCATTTTATAACACTAGTCTAATTCCGGTGATATATCCTAATTATTTTTCTAATGTGGTGCCGAAAAAGATGATTTTGCATATTTTTTTTTATTTTATAGCACATATTTGTATTCCTTTAAAAATATTGGCATATAGCGAGAATTAGAGAAAACATAAAAACAAAATATATCAACATATTTGTACAGAAATAGGGCATATCAGAAAGTTACATACGGGGTGGAACGTGAACAATCTAACACTGGATGACGATTTCTAAGCTTACAATACGCCAATTTCACTACACAACGATAAAACGGGTCAAATAACGAGTGTGTTATATTAGAGTAATAAATTATGGTAGATCAAATAACGTGAAATACGTTAACATATGTATATAAGCCGGTAATTAGGGGACAATACCGAATGGTTTTGTTGAAGTTCTAAAATAATGCAGCAGTTGGAATTTGGTAATGGATCTCGTGCTTGTGCCTTGACAGATAGAATATCATAATTACTACTTACTACTCAAAAAACTTTTTGTTATAATACTATTAACATTGATCTGTCCTATATTTTAAAATATGAAATTAACAATCTTGATTTAGAAAAAAATCGTTGAATTTAATATTTTTAAGTAGAAGTATTTTGAATCAGGAATTCATGACTTCATGACTTTTAGCTTAAACATTTATTAGTAAGATCATATTAAAAAATGTGTGCAGATTTCGGGGAGATGATCGAATGGCGGTTTCTTTCTTCTCCTCTCCCTTCAATCGAAGAGCATCCGCACTCTGTTTCCTCCTCTTTATTGCGAAGAGCGGCAGGGCTGAGACTATATCTTCCCTTTCGATTTGCGAAAAAGAAAAACAATTGCGACAAACCTGCTCTCAATTTCAACTCGGCTGTGAGAAGATTCATCGTCCTAGACCCGATTTGAGCATTTATCGGCGACAAGAATAATGCCGTTGGAGACGGCCAATTAAGACGGCGAAGCTTCTCCAAGGTCATCGTCTTCTGAGCGTCTCCTAACATCGGCAGAGACGGCGAAGCTTCTTTGAGTATCTCTCATATTCGAGCTACGACGACGAGAATAATGACGTTGGGTATTACGTTGAGTGCATAATAACTATATATGTACATATGTTACCAATTGCTTGAGATTTCTCCTCAACATTGTTCATCCTCAATATTCTCAATATCAAATATCAAATATCCCATTTTCGCCATTGAAGTCATTCTTCATCCTCAACATTCTCCGTATCCAGTCCTCTCGATGTCTCGTCTTCAACCCATTCTTCATCCTCAACATTCTCCTTCAATGGAGTACTCAATGGCCGTCTTCAACAGCTATAAGTTACCAATTGCTTCAAAGGATTGTCGAAATCTCGAATCGACTATCTTCAGTCGTCATAGCCAGGTATGATATCTTCGACGATTGTACTCAGGTTTTTGAAAAAAACCACTCTTTCTTACCCATACATATTCGAAATTACTTTGTAACCCATCAATCGATTTGAATGATTGTTAAAGACTGATTATATACATATGTTGTTGCGAAAATATTACTTACTAACTATATATGTACCAAATATGTAGTTTGTGTAAATTTGGATAGGGATTTGATGATACACACATATTTTGTGTGCACATATAGCATGTTGTCGATTAGAATATGTATAGTAGAACAAAATATGTTGTAATACAAACTTCTGTTTGTGGTTGCATGTACATATGTTTGCAGTCTTTGATGATTATGTACATATGTTGTTGCGAAAATGTTACTAACTAACTATATATGTACATATGTTTCCAGTCTGTGGCAATTATGTACATATGTTACTGCAAAAATCTTATCAGGAGTGATTTAATATCGTCGCCATGGATGAACACAAGTTGGATTAACAACCGTTTGTTATGAAAATTTCGGAAAGGACGAACAAAATGAAGATATTCTGATTTCCTTAATAAATGGAGAGAGAAAGATATATTCTTTTCCATTTTGTAACAATTAGTTGCTTAGTAAGAGAGAAAGAAAGATATTCTGATTTCTTTCATATCCTCTTTTAAATGGTTGGATGGAGGTTGTCATGAATTACGACCTTAAATACCATTAAAAGAAAGCACTAATTAAAGATGTAACCACCAACTTCTTAACTTTTGATTTCTAATCACATAATGTTTTGGGTGAATTTGGTAAGTAGGTCTTTTTCAATTTAGGCCCATTAGGTTTTGTAATTAAGTAAATGCACCCCGTTTTATTTGTAACCGTCCAAACCCTATGCCGTCCTCATTCTCTACTCTAAATCTCTCGCTTATCCTTTGGTAGCAATGGTGGCCGCCAACCTCTCTCTCTACCATCTCACCGCCAACATCCTCTGTCTTCCTCCCACCTTCGCCGCATCGCCGCCACACCACCCTCGCCGCTCCATCCTCCGAGATCTGTTACCTCGGGAGAAGACCAACCTTCTCCAACCTAATCTTCAGAATCAATTCACTTTTCTAATCTAGAGGAGAGGCAAGGTGCAATTTCTCCTCCTTCTGTGAAGATCTCCAATCTCCCCTGGTTGTGCTCTTGCGAAGATGAGGGACGGAAGGAGTTCTCCTCCTTCTACCATGAGTCCTTAAAACATAGTGCATAGATGGCTCTATCCGATAGGTTCCTACGAGTCTCTTGCTATTACTAGACCCGACAGAGTCCTTGCAAATATGTGCAACAGATACATATCTAGGGTTTGTTGGATTGTTGGCCTTCGAGCATTCCTTCTCCTCCTTCATCATATATGATTCAATCTTATAGATGTGTATTAGTTTGAAGCCATGACACTACTAGGAAGGGAGTTGTGCATACCTGAACGTCATTTGCGATGATATATGCAAGACTCTTCCTGCATCCATCAACTACTCTTTCATTCATGTACGAAGAGTTGCTAATACCGTAACCCATTTGGTTGCTCGTTAGGCTAGTATATCTATTCCCGTTTGTATATGAGCAAACAAGCAACAAATGCAAGCCCAGAGAAGGAACAATAGATGGTTTCTGTTTTTGCTACACTAATTTCAATTTATATTTTGATTTGATTTTCTTATTGTAATTTTTATGAAGAAGAAATTTATTGGGAATATGATCATTTTGGTACGAATTTCAAACTACAATATTCATATCAGAAAATTTCTGTTATGAAATTCTCTTTGAGGCTCCTTCACTTCTTTCTTTGTGCTGGCATGAAATTCATACCAGAAAATAAAATAATATAACTTAATAAAATTCCCTATATGGCTCAGAAATCATAGTCGACGATAACAAAAGACATTCTACATCAAGGATCATGTATATTTCTTTTTTTTTAAATAGAAGGGTTACCTATTTTTATTTACAATTAAATGAAAGTGGTAAAAATTAAAGGGGTACACAAACCTAATAGAAAAGGGAATATTCAGCCAAATTCTTTATAATTTTTTTTAAAAAATTATTATTTTTCCTATAATTTTTCATTCCAAACCCCCGATTTTTTTATTTGACAATCCATTTTATATTGTCAAGAGTTGTTGACTGCCATAATTTGATAATCCATATTTATACTGTCAATAGTCGTTGATGTCCATAATTTTACTATCAACAACCGTTCACAACCCATAATTGAATCGTCAACGGTTGTCGACAATTCATAATTGCACTGTCAACATCCATAATTTCATTACCAACGACAGTTGACGGTAAAAAAACCGGACAAAATTGGACAAAATTTTTTAAAAAAAGCTTTTTTTAAAAAAATTATGTGCTTAGAAATCAAATGACAAAAAATAATTGATTAGATTTTCATAATTCAACTTGGTTACCATTTTCATATTTTGGTAGCAAAATTGAGTTGAAGTAACCATTGGTTTAAAATAATGGTTGATTCTATTATTTTTGTAAAAATATGTAATGAGTTTGATACGCTCCGACTTAGATTCACTCAATAATCGTCTCCTCCCAAATTTGTGTTACGTTTTCGTTCTCAACTTTGTGCTTATATCAGTTATGTGCGACCATAGATCCGCCAACGACATAGACCGTGGAAATTTACCTATATTGAGAAGTTTCCCGATCTCGAAATAACACAAGACAAGTTTTGTCTAGATATTAGAATTTTTTGGTAAATGTTACTATTTTTTTGTTCTTGAGATAACTTTTGACTTTTTAAAGTTTTGATACAATCTTTGAAGTTTTTTAATAAGTAAATGTATTTTTCGGCCTAAAATTTTCAATTTTAATTTAAAAAACATTATTCCTTTTAAATCTGACTATGAAACTACGTATTAAAATCTGACTATGAAATTACATATTAAAGGTGATTAAAATTAATATCTATTTTTTCTTCTTCCAAAATTCACCATATTTACTCTCACTAACCGCAACTTGTGTTTTGTTTTTTATTCGGGGAAGCAAAATCAAATATTTTATGTATTATTATATTGTAGTTTAATTTACGACCAAGGAAATAATAAATACTGAATTTTTATGCAAAAATAAAATAAAATTATGCAGCCACAATTTCGGACTTGTTTGATTGTTATTGTTAAAGGTCTCTACCAACCTCTCCAATCAAAAGGATAATTAGTATTTCAAGTTTTGCTAATTTCTTTTACCAAAAATAAAAAACAAATTCAAATCTATTATTTGAATTATAAATTAAAAAGAAATATGCTTATTTTAATTATACAAAATACCACTTTCACCCAATTCTCTCAAAATTTTTTGTATATTTTTAAAAAATAAAATTAAATTGCTATATGTCAAAGTCCGATACAGACGGATCGGTAGGGCAGGGTCGTGTGCATACGAGCGCACATACGCATTAGGCTCAAACCCAACACATAAACCCGATGAGGTTCCATCCTAAAACCAATTGGCAATAGAAAGAGTAACCCACCGACCTTATATACCAGGCTCGGAGTGTCTTCATCTTTCGATGTGGGACCTTATTATTTCCAACACGTCCCCGCAAGTACAACTAGAGGATATAGACCGAGTTATACTTGTCCACAGGTTAGGATCGCGAGCCGAACTGAGGTTAACCGCTCTGATACCATGCACATTAAGCTCAAACTCAGCATATAAACCTGATGATGTTCCATTCTAAAATCAAATGATAATAGGATGAGTAGACTGCCGAGCTTATATGTCAGGCTCAGAGTGTCCTATCTTTCGATATGGGACTTTATTATCTCCGACAGTATATAGTGATGATTGATACTTATCCGAACTATCTATCTTCCTAATTCTTACTATTTAATTTTATTCAAATAATGTATTATTACCGTCCTACAAGATTTATCGAGATCTAAGAGTCGATCATTCAAATCATTATAATTATTTTATTTACAAAAAAAAGCTCTTAAAAATAAGAATATAATGGAAGATCTAAAAAATGACGGTACTTATACGATTTTTTTCCCTTCTTGTTGGTACGAATGAGACAAGACACAAATTAAATAAGCAGCATCGCTATCAAAAACTTGAACGACTTAGATTTGCGAATGCATGCTATTAAAATTTACAATATTTTATCAAATTTACGTTAAAAAAAAGTGTGCTTAATTTGAATTTATGGCTTTTTTTTTTCCTTTTTTTAATTCTAAAAGCCGTTTTAGCCATTTATCGATCGTTAGGTTTAACTTTTGGAAAATGCATGGTACGATTTTCTCTTCAAACTCACACAAATATGGACCACTAAATTTTATTTTATTTAGTATAAACGTTGGTTTAAACTAACTTATCATAAACGTTAATAATTAATGAAACAATATGGTATACTAGGATTTTTCTAGTTTTGTGTTTAGTAAATGTACCCCTTGAGAGAAGAGTGTGTAGAGTTTGAGAATAAATACAAAAGGTAGGGTTATATTTACTTAATTGAAATATTAAAAAGACTAGTTACTACTCTAGTTTTTTAAAAAAGGTCTAGTTACTCAAAAATGGATGTTTTCATGAAAAATGAGAAACTATTGTGATCTAAATATAATAACTTATTTGTTATATTCGGTAGGTGTAATACACGAAAGAGATGCTCGTTAAAGCTTTGGGGCCTGTTCATTTCTCATATTTTGATATGGGATATGGGTATGAATATCACATATCTGATATGCATGTTTTATAATTGAGTATATGGATATATAGTGATATCCCAAATATCAATACTTTACTTTTCTTTATCGATTTTGTTATCTTTAAAAATTAACAGATATCACGTTCTTTTTCTCTCACAACTCTTTCTTCCAAGTCTTCCTCTTTTGATTATCTCACCATCTTGTTAAACACAAGTATCAGATATCATATATCAATCTCATATTTATATCTCTGATATCAATATCGATACCTATATCAGAATATGAGAAAGGAACACGCCCTTAAGACCAACTTAGTTAAACGAACGGATATCATACATTGCTAATCACACTCCTAAAACAGGATAATGAGACTCGTACGAAGCTTAATTACTCTGATATTATTTTAACTTATTTTTTTTATATCTTAAAGATGTAAAATTTATATGTTAAATTCACGTAGTACCATATTGTCGATCCGTACATTTCTAAATTATGGAAGAATAACTACTTAACCCTAACTATAATGATGAAAATAAAAAAGGAGGAGCAAAACCAAGTAGAACATGTGTCATGTGATTGATTGGTTGTGTATTCCCAAACAAATAGTTGCAAGTTGATCATCCCACTTGCATGGGGGCCTTCTTCTTCCTCATCCTTTAATCAAACCCTTTTGCACACAATTGCATCATACCATATTCTCCTTCTCATTCACTCTCTACCTTTTCTTCATCCTAAACTCCAAACCATGCCGTCGGCGTTACTCCAAAGAATCACAGCCGCAACAACCACCGTCACCTCTACAACCACAACCATGAAACACCGCTCTCTACCACCACCAACAATCCTAGACTTCTCTCTCCACGCCCTAATCCCAGAAACCCTCCACCGCTTCCACACCCACCGTACCGGACCCGGACAAGTATGCTCCGCCGTCGTCCGCCGCATCAACGCCCATACCTCCGCCGTCTGGTCAGTACTCCGACGCTTCGACAACCCTTTACTCTACAAACCCTTCCTCAAAACCTGCCATATTACCTCCGGCGACGGCGATGTCGGCACTCTCCGGGAGGTTCACGTCATCTCTGGTCTTCCTGCCACCTGGAGTACCGAAAGGCTTGATATCATCGACGACGACCTCCACGTCATTGGTTTTAGCGTTGTTGGCGGCGATCATCGGCTTAGGAATTACCGGTCGGTGATCACAGTACACGATGACGTCATCTACGGAGGCACGGTGGTAACGGAGTCTTACACAGTCGACGTGCCGGCGGGAAACACTCACGAAGAGACTTGTACGTTTGTTGACACCATTCTCATGTGTAATCTAAACTCACTCGCTCAAGTTTTCGCCGGCGACGAGAAACTCGAACGTTTAATCTGATCAT
Source organism: Fagopyrum esculentum (assembly GCA_033239045.1). Lineage (NCBI taxonomy): Eukaryota > Viridiplantae > Streptophyta > Magnoliopsida > Caryophyllales > Polygonaceae > Fagopyrum > Fagopyrum esculentum. The sequence continues at coordinate 6,359,968 of BSUD01000003.1, forward strand.
GTCTGACCTCACTATCGGCGATCTTTACTGGTTTCGTGTACGACCTTCTTGCACTCGGAATTGACAATGGTGGTTTATTTACTGCTTCAGATTTCACCCAGTCTGCTTTTTTTTACCCTAAGATTTGGCCAATGGGAAGCGAATGAGCGACCATTGGTAAGAAAGATTTTACCCAATCTAGGTGATTCTGGAGTTACAGTAAAACATTACGGTGTACAGTTAAATTTTTTTTACTACGTTGTGAATTATTATAGTTTTACTTTTATGTAGTCGATTAACGTACATTAAGGGGTGCGATATAATGTACTTTTTTTAATTCATTTAATGTTGTTTTTATTAATTACACTCTTGAGAAACTATATACTAAAAACTAGAAGTTGCTAGAAGAGTACGAATAGAATAAAATGTAATTAATTGTTGATTATATATAATATCGAAGAGTAGTTTTAGTCTACCCAAACTACGGATTATTTTGGTATGACTGTATGAGTAAATTAATTTAATTAAAACATATAATATAGTACTTTTAGTAGATAAAAATACTTTATTATATTAATTATAAATGAAATAAAATAAATTAAATACTTTCTTCATAAAAAGTAAAATTTAAATTCAAATACAAAATAATTGAACGGGAAATGTTAAATATTTTTGTCATATAATAGAATAATGTTTTATTATTTATCAGGAGCGATATACATATGAATAATGCATATATTATAACAATCAATTATGAAAAATTAATTGTATACATAATACGTCTAAATAAATTCGTAATGTCGGTATTGAAATTTACAATTAGATATATTCAATCCATCTATCACATTGTAATTATTGTTTGAAATAGAATACAAAGATATTTAGGCCGACTCAAATTTAATGCAATCCTTTTATTCTTTTTACAAACTAATGGATATTTCTTTAATAATCTTCCAATTTATTTTTTTATTGATGCGCCGGACGCCTTCGAATCTCCTTCTAACCACAAAAAAAGTTTATCTTTTCATTGAAATGTGTTTGAGCTAAGGATAGAGCCTTTTCCTTCCAAGAATTTTTTTTCTTTTTTATTTTGCTCTTCTAGCCTTTCTCTATGTTCACTTCTCAAGCACCTTGGGAACCATCGGCTCCTCTCCCAGTCTCGGAGAGGTGGATGCAGAGAATGGTTCAACTATAAGACTTCGATACATGTTTAAACTTTTCCGATAACTACTTAGACTAATCCAAAGCAGTCAGAAGTATCAAGAATACGGAAAACTCAAAATGCGTTGACTCACATTAATACATCGCAAAATAATTCAACGTATGTTAAGGCGGTTACATACTTACAGGTAATGCAAGAAAGTCAACTCCTTCTGATGTGGGACCATCTTGATATCACCTATATGACACGGAATCATCACTAAGTCTAGAGAAGGAGACACTTAAGGAAAGATTGCTAGCAAACTGTAAGCACGGAGGATCCGAGATAATGAAGGACTGCATGGATCAACACAATAAAATCTCGACCTAGATTTAAGACTCGAGACCGAGATTCTCCACTGTTGCGTATTATTGAGAAGATCTTGATAGGAGGATTATTATCCTCTACTTATCTTTAATATTTTTATACCTTTAAGTTCTCAAACAATCTAAAGGTATTTGTTAGTTTTATTTATAGGATTATCTTTTAGATATCCTATCTTTTTAGAAGAATCTCCCTTATAAATAGACTTAGAAGGGGAGATTATTAGGCAACTTAGATTGGAATTTGATTTACACATTATTGTCAGATACTTGTGATTGTGTTCATGGAGTTTGCATTTTATCCCTTCTATTCAATCAAAAGTAGAGTTTTTGGTTGAAAAGTTGCAAATCCTTGCTAGGTTGTTCTTGTGTGTGTGTTAATCTTGTTGAAGATTGGTGCTACTAGTCAAACTAGTCCCTCGTTGTGCCTGTCTTACTGAAGGATTGTGTAAGGTAAAAGAAGTTAGGGTTAAGGTAAACTCTTCGTTAAGGGATTTTGACACATAATTGGTCAAAATTCTTTGCAGGAATATCTTGGTTTGTATCTTCATATAATTCCACTTATTTCATTCCATAAATCATATTCTTATCTTTCCATTATCATCCATAATTCCGCATTATGAGTCGCTGCCTATTCATTCAAAAATCTCATCCGAGATTTCCTTATTTTATCCGAGATTTGATTATGTTGTTCGATTTGTGTACTTTCAATCTAGATCGGGAACTGCGACATCAACCCTGCATCACCTTCCTTACCAAGAGATGAACTCCTTAGATCTAATCGAATTAGAGTGTCTACATCAAATTCTGAGAAAGAACTTGTTATTGTTGAGACAGATGACGAAGTGTTAGAAGAATAGAATGCTCGTTGGAAATCTGCGTTGATCATCAAAGTCTTTTGGTAGAACTCTCCCATTCTTGTCTTTGGAAAGAAGATTGTACCAATTATAACATCCTACTAGAAGTCTCACCATCATATATCTACCTAATGATAGTTAATATGTCGGATTTGAAGTTGAAGTTGACTACTTGAGAGCTCTGACAGAAGGGTCATGTGAGATATTTGGTGATTACATTATTGTAACACCATGACATCTTCACTTCGATCCAAGTAAGGAGAATATTCTATTGATTATTGCATGGGCAAGACTATCGAATCTACCCTTTCAATTATATGATGAAGTAGTCTTGTTTGGGTTAGCTTCGGCCAACGAGAGACTTGTGAGGATATATATTAATATGTTATATGCTACCCGAGGATGTTTTTCTAGGGTTTTTGTGTGAAGATTGACTTAGAGAAACCTTTTATGGGCAAGATTCTTATTAGGGGTAGGCATATCCATGTTGAATATAAAGGAATACACTCAATTTGCTATAGATGTGGTAAATATGGGCACTCGGTGGAAAAGTGTTTAGGTCCAACTCAAACAAATCACAAAAAGGCTATTACTCACACTAATGAGAAAGGAAATGATGGGCGAGGAAATGAAAGTCAAGTTGATGTCAACATAAATGCAGTTGAAGAAAATAAAGGAATCGAACTTTGGACCTTGGATGATAGTTACTAGGAAGCGTAGACAAACACGATTACATGATAAATATGGAGCACAAACTAGTGGTGTCCTCAAGGTGCAAAATAGGTTTGCTAATCATGAAGAATAGACGGGAATGGACAAAATCACTACTCCTAACAAACTAGTAAATGATACTCAAGTCATAAGCAGTCAGACTCCTGAAATGGATATTTCTAACCAAGGAACCAGTACTCTAACACAATCAGTAAGTGATTCAAAGATTAGTACTAAGTTGTCAGTTGTACAAAAGATCCAACAAGCTGATGTGGGTCGAGATACAAGACAAGTTGACCTTATAGTGTAGGGTAAGGCGCCTAATGAAGGCTCAATGAGTCCATCCAAAAAATTCAGAAGTATAGCTAAATGATGATTACATATGGGCATAGACAAACTTACATGCATTATGCATTTAAGTTTTGTTTGATATTATTACATACGCATCACTAACCCTAAAAATGCAGGTACGATAATTGCGTTGTCTTCCATCCATCAAGGGAGAGATTTGAAAACTCCACCTTGGATATATATTTGAATACGTGATGATGGAAGACTTAACACAAATAAGCGGTTTTTATACTAACAAAATATCGATTGTATTTCTAGATTGCTTGGTTTTATTTGATGTTTGTCTAAATGTATGCAGACCTTGGAAAGCATTTCAAGGGATATATGGAGGCCTTGAAATCGGATACAAGGGACAAGCGCAGAGATTGAAGAGGTTCAACACGGAGACCTTGAAAACCATTTAAAGGGATCAAAAGCCAAAGTCTTGATACAAAATTCAAAGGACATGACGGCTGGAAGAAATTAAAATCTCTATCAACCAAATCTACCAAGGATCAAGAGAAGATCTTCCAAGGAGATTTGTCCAACTAGAAGATCTCGACCACAAAGATATGGTCCAACAAAAAGGATTTTACAAAGATCCTCAACAAGGCGAAAGACTTATTCTCAACGAATACTAAAAGATCTCGAAGATCTTCAGCCAAAGAGTCTCAACAAACCTGTAGATCTCGATGCTTGAACGACAAAGATCTTCAACAGCGTGAGAAGATTACTGAGAAGAAGAATCAATGCGTTTTAAGGAGATGAAGAAGATAAGACATATCTACAACGGTTATCTCATCTCAACCAATAAAAGCGTTTTCTATGGAGAAGAAGAAACATCAACAACGGTCATCTTCCCAACAGCTAGAAGATTTGGCCATCGAAGACTATAAATGAAGATGTCAATTGAAGAAGAAGTATAACAAGCTTACATGAAAATATCTAAAGTCTTCAAGCGATCCAAAGCATCTTAATTCGATCCAAGAAGTTTTTCTTTCTCTTTATTTACAAAAGCTTTATTGCTTAGAGAGAGAAAAACACGAGAGCTCCATTGAAATATCAAAAGAGTGTTATACTCGAGTGTGTGTTACTTTGCGAAGTAACTAGGCTATTATAGCTAGGTTAAGAGTTGGAACTAGATCGTAGCATTGACTATTGTAAGAGAAAAGAGATTTCTTCTAGGTTGTATCTAGGACTATTTGAAGTTGATAATAGATAGTTAGATCCTACGGGTAAATCCTAGGACATAGAGTAGGTTGTTTAGAGCTGAATTTTGTAAACATATCTCCGTATCGATCTTTTCATTTCCGCACTATATCTTGCTTTATTGTGACTAACGTTGCTTTGCAGGTTTACAAAGCCCTTGAAAATCAGTTGTGTCACAAAGAGCTCATATCGACATCAAGGCCTTTGAAATCAGTTTCAAAGCCTTGAGATAGGTTTTTGCTAAAAGTTCTCATACTCTATTCAACCTCCCTTCAAGAGTATTTATATCCTTTATATTCACTTTACGGTTCTTCAGTATGTTTCTCCTAAAGTGGTTGTTCATATTAGACAAAGATTGGAGCAACAAAGTGGTCTTAGGATCAAACAAACTTTTGGAACATATCTAGGCATGCCAATATTACAACAAAGTATTAAAGCATAAGATTTTGAGTTTATCTCACTAGGACACAAGCTTGTCTAAACAGTTGGAAAGGGATGACTCTATCCTTAGCTGGTCGAATTACTCTAACTAAATTTGTCATTTTTGGTATTCCAAGTTATGATATGAACACTATAAAATTACCCAAAAAAATAATTTCTAAGTTTAACCGTCTATGCAGGAACTTCATTTGGAGTGGCAAAGATGGAAGAAAAAGAATAAGTTTGGTGCCGTGGGGACATGTGCAAACCTAAGGACAAAGGAGGTGCAGGAATACACTCTATTGACCTGAGTAACACTTCATCTTATTTATGAACTCGGATATAAAAAGTTGGATATTGAATCATATTCTGAACTTTTGATTAGAATTATTCGAGAACATGTCATCCACTTGCTAGTCCGATACGAGACCAATGAATATTGACAATTCTGAGCTTATAATCATAGATTATTTCTACAAACTTTGATCTAAGAACTCATAATTACATTGACAATATATTTTAACTTAGTAAAAATTAAAAAGTTGGGAGAGAGAAAGAAAGAAAGTAGCTAACCAGGCAGCAACTTGATTTGGTCTGACAATGCAACTTGACCAAATTTAAACTTCAAACATCTCAACTTGCTATGATACGAATTATTACTTCTTTAGTTGCAAGAGGACAAAGAAACAATATTAAAATATTTATTTCATTTTTTCAATTACAAATAGTACAATAAAAAGCAAATTAAATCTCTTAACATTTATGATTTTAATGCAACTTGCATCTTAATTACATTAATTTAAGTAGCTATATAGTAAAGGTTTCTGCGTACCATATACACCTTCTTGCAACTTGGGGTGCAAGTGGATTCGAGTTATTTTCGTACCGTATAATCAATAATCGGTATTGAAATGAGTCATATTTACTCATAAATTTATTTATCATATAAAATTTTAAAAATTTTAAGTTTATTTAGGACGTGTTTGGTAGAAAAGCGAAATTAATAATCTCGATAATTCAATTTTATTAACAAATTTTTTTTAAAAACATAATCTCCAGATGTCAAACATTCCCTTAACCCGAAAATTTTTGAGAGATGAGAGGGATCATAAGTATCGTAGGGCATGTTTACTTGTGTTTCATTTACTTTATAAATCCTTAGTTTAATTTGTGTGCGTGTTTACTTGGAAATTGGTTTATTTCTCTACGAGTTTATTTGAGTTTATAAATCACTCAAAAATTAACTTTTCCAACCAATGTTATTTTTGTTTGGATGAGTTCATTTATATTTAAAACATGATTTTAACATTGTGTTTTTCCATCCCGATATTGTTTGTTCATCATTGGGTTTTCAATGTTATTGTTCGAGTTTTTTTAGGGGCATGAGTGTCTTTTAAAGTAAAATAAACCAAAAAATAAACTCTAAGTAAACGGCTTTATATAGTTTATTTATATAAACCTAAAGAAATAAACCCGAAAAGAAACTATAAACCCATATAAACTCATTTAATTTATAAACCCAAAAATAAATTAATTACAAGTAAACATACCCTTCAATCAACATGTTTTCTTACCAAATCATGTCCATGTATAACCAATTCAAAAAGGTATTTTTATCATTACATATAAAACACATTACGTATTGTTTGGTCTTAGATATTTAAATTTGTGGTAAATGAATATACTGGTGTCAATTTGGCATTATTTTATTTTCAACATATATTTTTATTGTAGTATTTTAACATTTCGTAGGTTTTTATTTCGCCGAACAAACCTACAATAGTCAATAAAAATAATAAATAAAAGTAGCTCCATGAACCCAAGTAGTCGGAAACCTAGAGATTAGGTTTGAATTTTTTTTATTTATTTTTTTTCATGTATGACATCTGATTTCTTTATATCTAGCTTATGAGCAAGTTTGGTAATGGAAGATTACGTAGATGAAGATGCGAATGAAGATAATTATTTAGATGAAGAATTAAGGGGATGAAATTATTTAAGATGATGATTATGGATACAAGTGAAATGAGTGTTTGGTAAAATTAATATGATTGTGGGTAAAATTACGAAAAAGTACGTGTGATATTTTTTTATAGATGAAAGAGATGGAAAAAGAGGGTTAAAAGTGAGATTTGACCCTCAATAATCTTCATAATCCCTATAATCAAAGTTTTACAAGATTACAAAATTTCATAATCTAATTTCCTTAATCTCCGTAATCTAACCTCTTACATCTCCTTAATTTCCTTACCAAACGAGATTACGAGAATTATTTTTTCCTTTTCATTCTCATAATCTTAATCTCCTTAAATTATGCTACTACCAAATAGAGCCTATGTGAAATTTTAGTGAAAAATTGCAAGATTATAATACTTTTATAATATAAGAGTATAAGTTATGAACTTATGGATGTGATCCCAAAATTTTCGTTTTTTTTAACTATTTATTTAATAAAAAAATTATTTGATTTCTTTTTAAAAAATTTACTGTAACAATTATCGAAAATATATAATTGTATGGTAAAATTTCCAATAACAAGTGGTAAAAAGAAAATAAAAGTTGGGATTATGGGTGTTTTTGGTAGAAGGATTATTTGGGGTCATTTGAAGGTATATTTTTTGAAAATTATTTAAATAAAAAATTTAATCTAATTACACTTAGACCCGTTCGGTGAACTAATAAGATTGTTCGATAGATTATAATCCCACAATAATCAGGATAATTCAATTGAGATGAATTAATATCAAAATCAAAATCACCACGCAAAATGATCTTTTGAAATAATCCCGATTTTAGATGGGACCTAAAGATAATTTGAGATTATAATTCTCAAAATAACCCCTAATAACTACCCAATTTAAAATTCAGCCGATAACAATTCAATTTATACAACAAGAATATATTTAGATATTTTCACATGATATATTTGGTACATATTTATTGTTAAAATTAATAGTTGGAAATGTGCAAGTTGCAGCTACTTAGTACCAAATTGTCAATTTTCCGACCAAACAAAGTATCAAATTGTCAATATCAACATCTTTCATAAAACTAACTGCCAATCACGCTGATTTTTATTACTTTAAGGTACTTTACTTTAATATTTTTTCAGAATTTTATTAACCACGTGTCGTTATTTGCGATTATCTCAATGGTATATAAATTATTTTTATATCCCCTATTTTTATTTATTACGAAACAAAATGAGTACATTAATTTACTAATAAGAAGAATTAAAGCACAATTTGTTGTGTCACATGAATACATGATTAGCTTAAATTTGAAATTTGATTCCACGCAACTCAACTAAATTATATCGATCCTTCCGGTTATTATAAGAGTTTGTTAATGAAAATGAGATTTTTTAAGAGTTTAATCATGGCCTAAATAATGAAAAATAATGTCAATTATATAACATAGAAAAAAAGTTTTAGTTAAATAATAATAAAATAAAAATTAATTAATAGAGTTAACAATAAATGAAAAGCACATCCAATAAACGGTTGGTTTAGTCGGCGGGAGTTTGTCGACGGATTGTGAATGTACAGCGAATTTGACGGTTTTGGATTGAGTTAAAATATAAAATTTTAAAAATATTATCTAACAATTCTAATGTGACTCGATTAACAAAATTCATGTGAAAAAGAAACTAAATCAGATTTATTGGCATGAACATGTGATATTTTTACATTTAATATATTATAATTGCTATTGAAGCATGATTTTGATGGGTATGAGGGATTCATATATGGATTGAGTCGAATTCTAACAATTAAAGTTTAATGAGATTTCTTTAAAATCAATTGACAATAGAAATGATAGTTCACCAACCTTATATATTAAACTCGTAATATGTAAAAACGCTACTCCTCCACACGTCTTTTCAAGTACAACCGTATGATATCACATAATATTCTAATGGATGAGATATGAGGTGGAGGTTCATCGTACGTTTGAACGTATATAACCCAATAAATTTCATTCGAAACCAATTGACAATTAAAAAAAACAAACATATCAACCTTATGCACGAAATTTATAATCCTTTTTATCATCTAGGTGAGAATAATAATCATCTCCTCTTACAGTCTTACCTATATAGTTACATGCAAGTTGCAAATTAAAAGTGGTGGTAGGTGTGTGTAATGTTACAATTTGCCAACTATATGAATATCTACTTAAATGAAAGCGTCATTTCCACCTCATATTAACTGTAGGAAACTAATGATATAAATAAATGCTTCTATATAACTGTGATGTCATAATTCAATCAATCCACTTATATTTTATAACGAGTAAGGATCAAGTGAGATTAGCATGCAAAATAAAGAGTAAAAATGTTGTTTTTTAAAAATATTTTACACGTGTAAAGATTGTATAACTAGAATTGTTTGTTTTGTTTAAAAAAAATTATTCCCTAATAGATTGATACTAAATTGATGTGCCAAAATATGTTTGTTTAGTCTTCTATTGTTTATATTATTAAAACGCGTATGTCAAATTAAAAAAACATTAAACCCTTGAATGTTCTCTGTAGGCTGCTAGCCGCTAGGTACCGTTAAAGATCGATTGAAATGGGCTTTAGAGAGGCCATCCTGAATATATTTCAGATCATGTAAACGTAGGAGTGTAGAACATATTCCTTCAATGGTGTCTCAGCCCGATGCTGAGATGAGCTACTCATACTCGACTCAAGCTCTCTTAATTTTTAAATGATTTGAATGTGTTTCGGGAAGGTGATAAGGTAGGGGACACCCTTGCCAAGTTTCCTTTGTCTCTTGATCTTGGGGTGCACTTTTTAGACAATCCGCCATTGTGTGCTAGCTAGCTCTCTAATTTTACAGAAAATTCAGAGTGTTCGTATATCTCGTATGACTCGGTTGTGATTTCTTTTCCTTTATATAAGCGTTTTTACTAGGAGTGAGCATTTACGAGTTTGGTTCGGTTTTTGGATCGAGTCGGCCCGAAAACAACAGGTTTGGTCTTCGATCCAACCAAATCGGTCCGGTCCGGGCCACAGTCGGTCTGGTCCGTACATACTTTTCTTTTAAAAAATAAAATAAAACAGACCGAAAATATTTTGTTTAGATACTGTTCTGGTCCAATCCAGGTCCGGACCTATAATTTTGTAAATATCACAAGTTTTCGGTCTGCATTATTCCGGTCCAGGTCCGGACCTATGAACACTCCTAGTTTTTAGAGGGGAGAGGATACCACTCTTTCTTACAAAAAAAAAATAAAAAGTTGAAGACTAACACGCTAAAGCTTGACTCATTCGACTCAAAGAACGATAGGACCATGTGAGTTGAGTTATTCGATCTCGACTCTAGCTCAACTCGTAAAAAGCTCTGCTCAAGCTTTTCCACTTTCCACACGAGTTGAATGAGCATTCTTTTAAACTCGGTTAAAATCTAGCCTATGCTAGTCTATAAACGAGTTGGCTTCATTCGGCTAGAATGTCTCTACAATAGTAGAGCATGAACTAAAATAACATATAATTCAGATGCAAGAGAGTAGCACAATGAAGCGTGTAAGTTTTCACTTAATTACCCAATAAGCTTCCTCCATTACGAAAACAGAAGCTCCTCTATATAGAATGAATAAGGTATGTCATTATCTCATGTTTCTTTACATCAAATGAATGTAATTGAACGCATATGTACCTCTTTCTTCACAAGGATGTTGGACAGCAACTGAAAACACCGGACCGAAACCCCAGCGTCTCTGCATCGTCCATACGAAAGAATCAAATGCCCTGTGTTGTTTAGCATTCTCTATGGATAGAAGAGCTTCGCGTATAGAAGTTCATTCCAAGTATCCTGAAGCCCAGGAAGACACCAATGAGTGCAGTCAGCATAACTAGAAGGGTTTGCTATCTGTTCAGGGGTTAAGGGATTCCATTGCTTCTTATAGATAGACGTGTGCGCATCCTTTCGGTAACTAGACAACTGGGTGATGTTGAGGAATGAAACAGGAGCTTTTGATTTGCTGAAGACTTCGCCAATCACTTGCATTATGCTTCTGCTTGAATCTGATCCCCAATATGTTGGATCATCTATCAATGTAGTTTCGTTGTAGCAGTTTCTGTTTTGCTCTCCTCCCCAATCTTCGCTTCTGTATCAATGTAAAAAAAGAAGTCATTTGTGTAAGCTATATGAAGTTAAAAACCTTAACACAAGCAATGTGTCAAGTTCATTTTCCTTTATAAAAAACTAGAATTTTCAAATTTTGTGATTATAAGGCTAAAAAAACTACTTATGTATGGGTTTACTGTAGGCCTTGGATTTACTAACTGTGTAGCTCAATGCAGGCTGACTGCGTTGAAAAGAACCAACTTCAACGCAATTGGTCTGCACTTTAGTTTCAACTTCAATGACGCTGAAAATTTAAACTTCATATGACCATATGATTTGGAAAACTGGAAACTTGTGAGCCGGAATCATCAAAGACTTACTTTGTGTGGGTAGGTGACATGCTAGTAAAAAAGATCCTAGTCTTTTCGAGATCCATGTTCTTTTGCACCCAGCTCACCACGCCCTTCATTGCCATCCGGTAAGCATCTTCAGTTTCAAGTTCCACAATTTCCTTCTTTTCATCCTTGAAGGAGCCTTTCCTGAATAAATATATTAATAAAGAATGTGTAAATTTGGCTGCTAATAGTTGGAGTAAGAAGGTAATAGTTATAAGCATTGAGATCACTTACAAGACCTTCATCTTGCGGCCAGTGATCCACCATAGATAGGTATTGAACACAACAATGTCAGCACCTTTCCAATACTTCCCATGCTTGCTAATAGAACCTTTCCGAACAATTCGGTCTGTTACCCTATGTATAATAGCATTGTCTGAATTTGATTCTAGAAGAAACGGAGCCCAGTAGAACTCAATGGTTGCATTGTAATCCTGCGTGTAAGGCCAGGTTCAGTGAAAAGAGACAGAGTAGTAGAGGAGATTTGGAGTTGGCACTGGAATGATTCTTTATACCTTTGCTCTAAAGACAGTCAAGGAGTCATAGGAGGATTCCATTGCTTTTGAGCCTTCTGGGATGACAGATTGGAGCAGGCAAATCAAGGAAACATATTGACCTCGGTTCAATGAGTCCCCCACAAACAACATTCTCTTGCCACGAAGGGCTTCAAGCATCATAGTTGCGTTGAAACTGCATATTTTTGGGTATAAACAAATGAGTATTTCTTCTAATTTGTCACCGCTATCAAGACTGCCCGTGTTTCCGAACTCTTTATTTTGGCTTCCAATGCACAAGAGATATTCCTAGGTTTTGGATTCACAGATAATTTTAGTAGCTAAGGTAATAACTTTATGTATCATCAAACATATTATAATTGCAAAAAGAACAGAAATGTATAGCATATGATATTCTATGTAAACATGATATCAATGCGTAAGATATCTGGAATCATACAGGGGATATATAAAAAAATTCTATGCAGAAAGCACACTTGATTAAACAAAGCAAATCAGTTGCACTAGCAAGCTCCCATCTCCTACCTTTCACTTCCGTATTTCTCTTGATTCGGTTCATTGTGCATCGGGCTCGTTTTTTGGTGCTTATCTTGGTTATTGTGATTGTTTGTTTACAGTTAGTTTCTCAATACATGTCCAATGCATCAACTCTTCCCTTTATTTTAACAAAAACTGCACTAGCAAGCTTCTCATGACTGGTGTCTTCTTCGATGATACTTACTCATTAGTTCTGTTGGATGAAACAACTTTTATAAGCTCAACCTAACTGCTGTCTTCTTAAACACAATACAATATACCCAGTTGATTATTTTCAAGAATTAGGTTCACTTAATTATGATCATAACTTGTGATTTATTTACAGAGACATTTGGTTGGGGCAGAATACTGACGCCTCAAGATGGTGACTGCTAGCTAACACGAAATGACGAACGTGCTAGACTTGACTTCTTACGTTCATAAATGCTCATATTTATTGACTGTATCTGGTTGTGCCAAAGGAATAGTAAGAGTAATTGGCTTGAAATAACTTATTTGAAATACTATCAGTGTGGCCTACCCTTCCTCTTTTCTATAAAAGCATTTCCATTCTTCATAAATCTAGTCTAAGCTCTTTTAATATCAACTTCAATCTTTTCCTTACAGTTTAGGAAAATTGTGTAAGATCTAGCCTAGAAATATAAATGGTAAAAACTTAAAAATATTACTATGATAAATATTTATATCCTCCAATATATTTAGAAACACAGACGAAGTCAATTGACAAAACACTATTCATATCTACTTGTTTGTTTGTTTTTGAAAAATAGGCCCATCTGCATTTGCCCAAGTCTACCCTGAGTCCCTGACACCCCAGAATATCATATTTACCATCTGTAGTTTTTCAACAGATTAGTGAAACGCTGAAACCTTGTGCCATGAGTCCACAAGGACACCACAATAAGGCATGCATGTAGCCTTGTTCTATGTGGGAGAAGTTTTATGCTTTTACAGTAAGGATACAAATGCATTACGCTGAAAAATTACTCGAGGGGTCGAAATTGTCATAGTCTGTTCGATTATGGGGGAACTATGGGATGATATTGGGCAAAATTCTTCCACCTCAATCTTCCCCTTCATCCTAAAATTATCTGATTTTTTTATCTGATTTTTTTTAATTCATCTCAGAACATCTTCATCTAAGAACCTTGAACTTGTTTTTTATCTGATTTTTTTTAATTCATAAAATTATTTTAAGAACCTCTCCATCCCAAAATTCACGAAAGTTTCTTCAGTTACTTTTGTTATACATAAATTTAATAAAGAACCAATTAATTCCCTACATTTAGACAAAAAAAAAAATCCAAAGAAATCTTCATGAGCTTTCTATGGTTGGAATTCTCATCCAAAGAAAGCACATGCATCCATTTACGGACCTTTTGTAGCCTCGAGTTCCAAAGTGACCTGAACAGCTAGGCAAAGTTATCATCTCAAAATTTCAACTTAGTGCTCATTTAACAAAGCACATGCATCGATTTACGGATCTTTTGGTCTTGATTAAACTTTGTGCCGTTTGATTGGCCGGCCAGAACCAATCCATGTGCGGTCTGAATATTTTGTGCCCCGTTTGATTTTCTTAATTTATGTGTCACGAGAATTCGAATCCATATCAATCGGACAACCCGAAGGAGTCCAATAACACTGATATCCAGCATTCTAATAATGACATTAAAAATGCATTATTGACATAGCTAGCATGATTACATGATTAGGTAGATAATCAACTTTTATAGTGATAACTATCATTATTATGCTTCATACTGATTATAAGTTGACAAATGTTGTTAATCAATCAACATTATGTCGCCAATATTAAACTTGTAAATTACTCCATATAATACCAACTATTCACGAGGAGATTCAGGCACCAACTAAAGATAAGTAAAAGTAAAGGTAAAGAAATAGACCTGGGGAGGGTGCAGTCATGTGGTTGCCACCGCCAGTATTGATACCGCTTTTCGGGGCGTCCGTGTTCTTGGCACGTTAATTGCGGTTGTATGTACGGACACTCCGATTCCTGGTAAAGCGGGCGAGTTGACTCATCCTTCACCCACCGCCCGCTAAACACGTCACATCCCTCCGGCGCTCTCCCCTTCGCAAACGCCGGTAGCTGTGGTTTCTCTTCTTTCTTCTGTTCTGTTAATCCAAACAACAATCAGGAAACCAATCGAACAGAGACAGATCAGCTCAAATTCACACTCAACAACATCAAATGAATCGATGAAAGACACCGTCAACAAATTGGAATTCGTTAAACTTCCATACTCTGCCTCTAAAGCTTCACCGATGTAAAAAATTCAAAACTATAAGCTGATATCGTTTGATTACTATACTGATGAATTGAAATGAAAGGAACGCAATAAACCAATTCTAGAGATTTTCGCTTCAACGAAACGAGAAGCAGCTTAACAACCAATTCACCACCTACTTCTCATCATCCAAACATCAGACGACAGAAGCAGAAAATCAAGTCGATAACGATCTCTCATTAGTGATAATCAAAAATTGAAACAATAAGCAGAGATGCAACTGATTTACCTGCTCTGGAAACGGCAGAGACGGAAGCGGGAACTTCATCGGAAGAAGATTGACGGTGTTCGACGGTAGGAGGAACGACGACATTGAATTCTTCGGAGACGGAAGAGGAGTAGTTGTGGCCATAGAAAACGACAGCGAATACAACGAAGGTGATGAAAATGAAAAGATACGGCGATATAGTCCGAGATTTCCTGAACGGAGCCTTTACAGGCTTCATTTGCAAATCTTCTTCTGCAACCTCTTCGTAGAATTGCGAGGAGCGAGCAATCGAAGAAGAAGAAGTTCGGAATTCAACGGGCGGTGATTGGTGGTGGTTTCGTCTTCGGTTGGCGTGCAGAGTTGTTGAACGAGTACTGCGGTGTGAAATGCACTCTTCAACTCCCCAAGTCTCCCATCACTATTCTCCCCTTTCCATTAATAAATGTAGAGCAATGCTATTTAGACCCCTTAATTGATCACCGGCAATCATAAGTTTCTACAACTGCCGCACGACGCCTATATGTAAAGTTAGCTAACCTAATAATCGGAACGTATAATTGAAAAATAAAATATTACGTTTAATTAGTACAAATAATTGATGGTTTGTGACTTGCAATTAAGGCGGTTCATACGGTCCAGACCGGATCGGACCGTTTCCCTACTTGTGTGAAACAGTCCATGGACCGGACCGTTGCGGTCCACCACGGTCCGATCCGGTCCGGACCGTTTTATTTTATTTTTTTTTTAATAAAAATATATTATTTTTGTACGAAATAAGTCCGGTCCGGGTTTGGACCTGACTGGATGCCTTTTCAGTTCAAAATTATTAAAAAGTGTAAAAATGCGGTCTGGACTGGAAGATTACGGTCCAAAACCGGACCGGACCGTACTATTTTGGACCGGACCGGACCGGAATTTTACAATTACGGTCCAGGACCGGGTTATGGTCCGGTCCGGTTTGCCTGTCCGGTCCATTTATGTGCCGTCCTACTTGCAATCGTATGGACCGAGTTTAATTGTTGTTTTTGTTTTGCTTATCAAAATTGACGGATTAATCTTATTTAACTAAAGCTTGTATTGAGACCTGACATTGTATGTTTTGGCTTGCTTCTTCAATGGGATTGTACGAAGGTGTCCAATTAATCGATTCATCAAGATGATTTGGGTACATATCGTGGTAAATAGGTTATGCATTTTGGATGTTTGGAATAGAAAAGTATGAAGGTGGCTAGTCATGAGAAGTTTCAGAAATATTACATATTATATAAGTTAAAAAATGATATAAATATAAAATAAGTATAATACTATTAATGACATAATTATAATAGTAAAACTAATAATAATATAATGAAATTAATATGTATTATTATTTTAAATACATTTTTATTTCAATAATAATAATATTAATAATAATTATAATAATTATAATAATAATAATAAGAAGAAGAAATGACCAAAAATAATACCACCAATGAGGTATGAATCAAAAATAATAAAACTTTAAAAATTACTAGTAGATATACAAACTATTTCACAATAAACTAATTTTGATACGGGGTAAAATTATGAACAATTTTGTTACAAAAATCGCCCATAACTTTTTAAATCACACAAAATTACTTCTACATTATATTTTCTTTCAAAAATCACCCATGTTTTTTTTATACCTAACGAATTGTATAATAAAGGTTAGTTATCACATTATTCTTAAATACTTTAGGCCATTTATTTAAAATATAATTATAAGAATGATTGAGAAGTTTTAAAATTTTTGGTTAAAAGACCCATATCTAGTGACATTTCACAAAATTTTGGTCAAAATAAAATCGATTTTTGAATGTTTAACATTTAAACATGAAATGAAGATTTTTTTCACCACAAATTTACATTAAATATACTGATTTAAAATTTTGAAATTACACAAATTTCCAAATTAATGATATATTGTTTCATTTAGATTTACCTACAAACAATAATTTTTTCCCCTCAAACTACCCATAAAACAATAATGGTAACAAACAAGGTTATGTTAACCAAAATTTTATTTTGAAAACTTCTTAATTTTATTTAATGAATAAACTACCTTAAGTATTAAAAATAAAATGATGACTAACTTTTGTTACCTAATTCGTTAATATACAAAAATAATATGGGTGATTTTTGAAAGAAACTAAAATGTAGGGGTCATTTTGTGTGATTTAAAAATATATGGGCAGTTTTTCTAATAAAATTTGGCCAAAATTTCACTCCGTAACATAATTGGTTTAATGTGAAATAGTTTTTGCATCAAATAGTAATTTTTAAAGTTTGTATTATTTTTATTTCATACCTCATAGTAGGTATTACTCCTAGTCGTTTTTCTAATAATAATAATAATAATAAATATAAATAATGACAATAGTAATGGGTTCAAGTAAAATAGTTTTCTCTAGTCGGAGGTACGAAGTGATGATATGTACGTTAGTAGAATATGACCAATTAATAAAAATCGTAGTTGTTAAATTTTTTTATTAACAATTAAGCAGTTTTGTTAATCTAATTCACATAATTTACACTATAGGTTCATATATTTTTTGTACTATTCTCAAGTAATGTTTATGAACCACAAATTTTGTTAGTATATTTTTATTATAATAATTGTTTAGTTTATGGGCTGGAAATTTCAAAAATAATGGACTGGAATCGGACCGGAATAACTGGTTCGTGTCAAATTTGCACAACCCTGCATTGGATCACACATGAAACAACTTGTCCATAAACACCATAACAAAACGAGAAGGTTGAACAAAAATATCGTCATATACTAAATGTTGCACGGTCCCTTCTTTTTCAAGGTAATATTCCTAAACTTTGACGGGGTAATTGAAGTTCTATAAATAATATGCCATCTATATTGATTTTAAGAACATCAACAGGGTCATTGTCCCCTCCAACCCCCTCTCCCCCTAACTACGTCACTGGGTAGGTGCTGTTGTTGGGGAGATGACCTCGACTTTGGAGACAAAGATGTAGACATGGCCGGAGCGGGTGAACCCAAATTTCTCGAAAAGGATCATCGATTGGGAGTCGGAGGTGATATTGATGGTGCTGCCATCTTTGCGTCTTCACTATTGCTAATTCGGAGGTTGCATCTTGGGCGGCGAGATCCGGCAGCGGAAGTATTGTAAATCTGGCTCGTGCGAGAGTGATTTTGTAGATTCGGCAGCACAATTGCATATCGGTGGCGGCCTTGCGGAATTTTCGAACTCTGAATGCCGGTTAGGGTTTGGCCGTCAATTGGAGTTTCATACGTGGATTGTTAAAATCCGGTTATTTGTTTTTATACAAATTATGGAACAAAAATCGTATGATATTTGATGATATATATGTGTATGTTTATAATGTCAATATAAGTTATTTTTTAATCTACATGGTAGAAAAAATATCAACTAATGAGTTAAAATACAAGCATGAACTAAACGACATCTTAAATAAATTTGTATATATTTTCTTTTATAAAATATATTTTGTCTAATTGAACGAGTTATATTGTTTTCGAGCACTTTCAGATGACACATTCTCTTGACCGAAATATTTGTATAATATTTAATTAATAGTTTTTTTGGTAAAAAATCATTTTTTTTTCTACAAAATAATTCAAAACTAGTTGATGAATAAATCTTTTGTTATTATTTTTATTTTGTAACATTAAATAAATGACTATAATATAAATAACAATATATAAAGGTGATTTATTTTTAATGAGTAATATCTCGAATAAATGATACTCACTTTTAATTTATAGAAGCAAGATATATTTTTAGAATTGGAACGATTTATTTAATAAAATTATTTTTTTTATTTGGATTTTAAATTTTATCAAATACGAAATATGAGTATGATTCATTTCAAATCTAATTTCTGATTCCTGAGTATCGTATTTCGATTCTTATTTATGATTATATGAATATCGTACCAAACACCTTGTCCAGCTTTAGTTAGAACATTTCAACGTGCTTGATATATTAATTAAAGCCATATCATGATACTTTGAGTTTATGTAGTGACTCCAAAGTGGTTTACAAGTTTTAATATCTTTATTATTCGTAATCAACTGTTGTAAAGATTGCCCATTGGCTGAATTATTCTTTTTTTTAATTAATTTATAAATTATAGGGAGTAATAAATACCGAGAAGTAAAAAACCCTTTGTTAGGATTTTTATAGTCGTTTAGGTCTAGTTTTATGACAAAAAAAACCCGTAAAATCGTACAAACTCGCAACACACAAGAACATAATGCTAAACAAGATCACACAAAAGATTTTACGAGGTTCGGGATAAACCCTACTCCTCGGAGCCTCAAGATCGAGACTCAATCCACTAATCAGAACCAAGATATCCAAGGACAACTGTACAAGGTGCAATCCAAAACCGAATCGGAAACAGAGCGAAACAGAGCTAACAACAAGAGACATAGCCAAGAACAGATTCAACAGATTTGGAACAACAGCACAAGAACAGAATTCTTAGTCTTGTGCTCTGTTACAATAGAGTTGTATAAAAAATCTACTTTGGTTGTTTAGAAAAAAATTAAATTTGTTGTTGTGGTTGTGGTACGTAATTGTAGGTATGGTTGTAAACGAGTTTTTTTAGATTTGTAGTTTAATAAAAAAATTTATATACGTCTTAGACTCTTAAGTTCGATGGTGTTAAATTGGTTTCCATTTGAGTAAAAGAGCAAACTACCCGAATCAAAGTGAGCAAAAAGATATGAAAGTCCATGTTCAATATTATTCATCTTCTCAACACACTCAGTGGAGATGCCTGAAGACTCGGAGAAGGTGCTCGTCTACTTGATACTCGGCTTAGGGTTCCTCCATTGGGATCACTGGTTATTCTTCCCGTGTTGCTCGAAGACACCATTAGAGGAATAACAAAAGGTTGCTTGTTAATTTCAGCAAAACCCAGATAATTGGAAAAAAGCTCTACAAATTCAAACCACCAGCCCAACTTTTTAGGACTTATGAGTAGTCTTCGGCCCGTTTGGCAGCAGGTTATTCAAGCTTATGGGAGCTGATGCTTTTACTGAATAACATTCAGTAAAAGTTGGGATTGGTGATGAACTATAGAGTTCTATTGTTCCAACAATATGTTTCTTGAATAACATTCAATTCTAAACTGTTCATAAATGATTTCTCAACAAAACAGTTTATAAATACACAAACAAACAAAACCTTAAATCTAAACAAGGAGGAACGGGTCATCAACTTCACTCCATCCCCATGTGGTGCAAACTCATAATGCATTGCATCAGAACAATATGCACTGTATTGTATGCCATAGTGATGGTGCCAATTGCAACCCCCATGAAAAAACAAATATACTAGACTTGTTGGAAGTTGGAATAATAGAAACTTATAGTTCATCACCAATTACCATGATTTTGCTAAGGTGAAGACTTTGTTGTGCAGATGTGATATAAGAACAAGGCTTACGCTCTCGATTCGTTTTTTTGGCATTTCAAACAGTGAAGCATTTCTAGTCTAACACCAATGCAAGTAACTTCAAAATAACAGCTGGATATATGGGAGAACAAAGAAGCAGACAGCATACAAATCTCCTTGTGGAACAAAGGGATTATTGAGTTTATAGAAGATATTGAGACATGAAAGCTTGATGGAGTCAAAAAGGTACCTGATCTTGGATGATACACTTCAAAGCAAGAATATGCATTTCAGGAAGATAAATTGATAGTAAATAGACTTGTGAAATGAACATAGCCGCACTTGATTGTGATGGTACTTCAAATGGTTTTTGTAAGGTCAATGTTTCACCCTCAAAAGTTTGCTTGAGAGTATGAACTTCTTTCCCTAAAAGTTGGTCTTCTAAACTTGAGAATCAAAGACCTGAATAAACTCTGCAGAATTTGAAGCCCAGAGAAAACGTTAAACTGACAATAATACCCAATGCCAGTGAAGAACCCAAAACGTCAATCATGAGCTAAAATGAAGTGTAGGTGCTGAAGACAAACATCGAGCCGTACCTGCGTTCTATGTGGAATGCTAGTCCAAAACTCCAAGTTGGGAATAACCTAGAAAAAAGTGGAGAAGATATGACATTCTGTAATAAAGCTAGGTTAAAGACATGTATTTTGTCAATTTACACTACAACAACACAAAAAAGGGATGGTTTAGGCTGAGTTTGGAGCAAACAGCTTATGGATTAGAAGGAGATTATAATCTCTTTTTGGCTATGTTACACGGAAATGATACAAAAACGTAGAGACATCGTAGTTGTCATAGTTTTACATAAGGACTCATGTTTCCAAGTTTTGGAAAATATTTATGTCCAGCCAAATGAAGTCCAAAAGACGCATAACAAGCAGCAGGGAAGGAACATACGTCTAAACCACGAATTCTGAGGAAGAAAAACCGGTAAATCCCCCCAGCAAGCAGATAGAATCCTAAAGAGCATAACACTCTGAAACAAGAGTGAAACAAAGATAAGGACATGCAAGCTATAAAACTTTTTAAACAAGAAGATGAATTGCGAAGGAAATGCTACTAGAATATCTCACATTGTAAGAAAGATGCCAAACCAACCCCATCCTTTCCCACGCAAAGGCAACACTGTGGCACAGCCCATAGGATGCCATAATACAGTTTCCTGTTGGAAATGAATGTGTAAAAGTTGAGTATATAAGTCAATCCGAAGTATCAGTGAAGGGAGTGATCATTTGTAGTATCTCATCAGTGCAAATCAAGTCAGTAAAATATCTTTAATGAGGTAAAACTTCAATAAAAGAAACCTGACTATTCTCAAACAGAAGCAGAGAATTCTACAAAATATAGATAGTGACCACAAAATGCCATGAGGGTTTGCGATTCATTAAGAAGGTGATCTGATAATTTTTCATATTAATAGTTGACACAAAGATACTGCCGATGTGGGACATTTTCACACATCTTAACATGATCCTAGACAAAAATACAATCCAGCACACCATGTCATCTTTATCAGAAATGTTGATGAATCAAGGCAAGGAATATCAGACCAAAAGTAACATAGCGACATAAGTCACATAATACCAGAGCAGCTATGTGGTTTCCACAGATACATGTACTAAGTGCCAGTAGTAAACGTGCAAAAGGAAAACTCGTCTCTCTGTCAAACATACACAAACAGACATTTTATAAAGCAATTAACATTATGGCACAGATTTAGTGTTTGTACAGCATATGGCAGATGAGTGGGTACATAAAGTTGCTATAATGATGAAGCAATTTATAAAAGAATTGAGCAGAATAAAAAGGACATGTATGATAGCTTAAATTTCACACTTCATGCTTCGACGATGAATAAAGACTTGAAATTATCTACAGAACCAGGATATCTATCATACTTACATAATCACAAGACCCTGACCTTTGCAATGACTCTGGCCCCTATATCACCAGAAGACAATGAAACAGGTAAATAGCCTAAAACAATGTCAAACTAAATAAGAACGAGCATCGGTTGAACAAATTTTGTCCTAACTTCTGATAAGAGACTCTTACCATTATGTCATCCTCGTTGCATAAGACAGACACAGAAAGTGAACAGTTATGTGGTGTTCTTATGCTTGTCATCTTAATAATCACACCCATATGAGGACTATTTGCATCTGTGGCAGTGAAAGTGTCGAATAATTAGAGGAATGTGAGATGAGATAGAATGATTTTCGCTCTGATGAATGCTTCCTCACCGCAAAATCAAGTAGCATAATACAGTCCAAGGAAGATGTTGTAATGAAGGAAATAAATGTCCCGTCTATGTGTTAGTGGAAACTAAGAGCAGTCATGTTAGGGAAGATGTGTTATCTTACCCGCAAGGTCTATATCAAATCTTGAGCTATCACCAATAGTTCTGCAAACACGATAACCTGCAACAACCAAGTAAATCTAAATCAGCTGTACTATACTAAGAAGGCAGACACAGTAACTAATTCAGAAAAAATTAACACAGTAAGAACAAACCATTTTTAGATCATCAACAAAGAATAAAGAAAAATTTCATTTTGCGGGAGCAAGCAGACATAAGTGGAATTTTTCAAAATCAGTTTCTATGGTTACTAAAGACAACAGACACTGCATCACAAAAATTATACATTTCAAAATTTACTTACATATCGGAGGCAAAAACCACTAGTGTACTAGACAGCCATCTACAGAAGAAAGGGGAATCAAGGAAATACATTCATGTTCTACCTCCAACATAGTTCGCGACAAGTGCACTACAACCCATGCCACAACGTGATGCACCACCACAATCCTGAAATATTAACAATTTAGATGAGAATATTCTATCATATAGGCAACTTGTTTTTGTATAATCATGGCTGAAGCCAGGCTTGTAGGCAATTCACAGACCAAGAGCAAACACAACCAAAAATGAACATACTTGGAGTAAAGTTTTACGAGGAAAATAATCTAGTTTAAATGAAAAGCTTAACTTGATCAAATAGCTACTTTGCAGCTGATACTTACCCAACAATCAACACATTTAGGAGGGTCATGGTTGAAGATCATCCCATCGCAAAGCTATACCGTAATCAGATATCAAACAAAAGAAGAAAACGAGAAAGTCAGTACAAATGCCATGGGAACTGAACTGAAGAAACAGCTAGCAATTTTTTAACAAAAGCATGTATACAATAGCACCGATGAATCATCTAAATACAGATTTCTAACCTTTTAAAATGAAATATATCTCAATCATTGTATCAATATAGTCATGTTCGACATTATAGAAACAAGTGGCTTGTCAGCTAATGAGTTAAGTTAAACACCATTTACGACAAACAGTTACTCGTGCTTACTAAAGTTGGGTCATATCTAAAACCAATTACTTTTACATCATTGTTTACATACTTGAAAATATATAAGCAAGTTTAGATCAAAGAAAGAAGTAAAGTGTGACCTGATGAAGCCAACCTGAAACCAGACAATGGTATCATTGGCTGCTACCTTGTAGAACCTGTATAGAAATACTCCATCAGGAAGCTACCAACATGCCGGAATATTATCCACATATCTTTCCAGTTACCAAAAATTAAATCTGAATACAGAAGAATGCCAACCAATTCATCAAGAGTAAATTATAGAACTAACATCATTGTTCATTAAATAAAGATGTTGGTATCATAAAACTAAAATCACTCTCAAAGCCACAAAATATATTAACCTCTAATGGCAATGAAGGATCCATATCACAAATCAGTTCTATACTTGTTCTAAAACATAAATACAAATCACTGAAACTGTACTAACTACTAAACCATCTCCATCTATAGTCTTTTGTATAGCCCAGCTGGAGGCTGGAGCTGCCAGCCTGCCAGCATAAGTAAGAGCAAACCATATAACTCTGGAAACAAGATTGGCATGACACAATTTTATTATCATATCAGCAATCAATGACATTGAGAAAAAATTTAATGTCATGTAAAAAACATGTAGTACTTGACAAATATATACATTTAAATTCTAATAATAACATTAAATGAAATTTTGCAAGCTAAATTACTAGCAACGTGCAAGATTAAAATTTTTAAAAATGCTAGGGAATTATGATAATTTACAACTACAAATGCTGAACGCAAGTGGAATAGGATGGACCGAGGGAAGAGTGTACCCGTCTTCGCTAAGGACACCGTGAGGGAATCTGCGAATAGGAGAAGCCAAGCTGTATCTGTACAGCTTGTTACCGTCAGAAGTGCCATATTGACACACGGCGGTGTCGGCGGCGACGACCGAGCTTAACGGGACTAGCAGAATCGTATAGAAGAAGAGAGTGAGAGTGGCTACAAAATCACTATCGCTCATTATTGCTGGCTCCAAAAGACGATCTGACACTCGATAATGAACTTTTCAAACACAACAATCATTGTTGAATTCAGGATTTTCCGACCAAAAACAAATAAATAAAGGATTTTCCTTCTTCAAGATTTCCAAGTAGATGATTTTTCCATTGGAATTGATTTGCTCCTCACTGGCTGGTACAATAGCGTGGGGCTCTTTGGTTGGAAAATATCGCTGTGGAGTTAAGAGTGCCAAGGACGAACTTTAAGACGGTAAAGCGACGTCGTTTAGAAGATAAGAATAGAGACCGTAGATTTTGGGTTCGTCATCTTAAAACCGACCAATACGCTGAGCAATTTTTATTTAATTATATATTAAAATCAAAGAAAATGTATATGTTTGGGAAATTGGAGAAGGTGATTGGCTGATTGAGAGAATTTGAGGGTAAATTTGTTAAGTTGAAAAATATTGGGACATTTACAGAAATTTCAGTTTTCATTATTTGAAAGTATAAATTCGAGAAACTGATACAACGAACGGCGCCCTAGCCCCCGTAGAGACAAGGAGAGGGGTTTTCGAAATGGACGATACCGCTAATCCCAACCGAGCATTGACGAAAACCCGATTTACCGACGTCGATCCGGCGATCTCCGAGCCTGTGATTGAAGCTCTCACCAATGGAGGATTCCACTACTGTACTCCCGTCCAAGCTGCAACCATTCCTTTGCTCTGCAGTCACAAGGACGTCTCCGTCGACGCCGCCACTGGCTCCGGTAAAACCCTAGCGTTCGTTGTTCCACTCGTCGAGATTATCCGCACAAAATCACCATCCCCTAAGCCACACCAAGTTAGCCAGTTCACTCCTTCTATTCGTTTTTACACTTTCAATTTGTTTCCTCGTTTGTTGATTTCAGTTTCTATTTCTGGTGATGTTTTAGGTCGTAGGCGTAGTAATCTCTCCTACCAGGGAACTGTCATCGCAAATCTATAACGTTGCTCAACCCTTTGTTGCGAAGCTACCGAATGTGAAGGTTATGCTTCTGGTTGGTGGAGTAGATGTTAAAACAGACATGAATAAGATTGAAGAGGATGGTGTAAATATATTGATTGGTACTCCGGGGAGGTTGCATGATATCATGGACCGTATGGATATTCTTGATTTTAGGAACCTTGAGGTAATTTTGGGGATCGGTCTTTCTTATCAATTTTGGTTCATTAAGGGTTTATAGTTATCAATGTTCTTTGTGAGGAGCAGGTTTTGATTTTGGATGAGGCTGATAGGCTCTTGGAAATGGGATTCCAGAAGCAGTTAAGTGCAATCTTAACTCGCTTGCCAAAGCAACGTAGAACTGGTCTTTTTTCCGCTACACAGACTGAAGCAGTTGAAGAGCTAGCTAAGGCTGGATTGAGGAATCCAGTGAGGG
Source organism: Fagopyrum esculentum (assembly GCA_033239045.1). NCBI lineage: Eukaryota > Viridiplantae > Streptophyta > Magnoliopsida > Caryophyllales > Polygonaceae > Fagopyrum > Fagopyrum esculentum. The sequence continues at coordinate 6,386,278 of BSUD01000003.1, forward strand.
TTGAAGTTCAAGCTGAAAGGAAAGCACCTGCCAATTCACCATCTTCAGATTTGACTTCTTCGAAGACACCTTCAGGCCTTCATATTGAGGTATCCTGACTCTTAAATTTGTTATTATATGAGTGTAGAGTTTAATTATTTAAGATGCCTATAGCTTTCAACTAATTCCTTATTGTGATTGGTGCATTCATCTTTAAAATTTACTAGTAAATTTATAATTAAACATTTAGTCTAAATATATAATGCTATTGTCAAAATTATTGCCTTTTTTAATCTTAACTTTTGTTTGAAATGTTCCTTTGCAGTATCTGGAATGTGAAGCAGATAAGAAATCATCGCAGTTGGTTGATCTTATGGTGAAAAATAAATCCAAGAAGATGATCATGTAAGATTTTAATGGATGTATTAAGCAATACATGTGTGGAAAGATTGTTGTTGAAGATTTATTGACTTCATTAGCATTGCAGATACTTTATGACCTGTGCTTGTGTTGATTACTGGGGAGTTGTTCTACCGTGTCTACCTGTGCTTAAAGGATTTTCACTTCTATCTTTACACGGGAAGATGAAGCAGGTAATTTTTTGAAGTGTTTTGTATGCTTGTTACAAACTGGGTAAATTTAATCAGCTGACAGTAGCAGAAGTCTGACTTCTAATGATATTTTGTTTCATAAGAATGCTAGGGAGAAGGCTTTGGCTACCTTTACATCTCTTGAAAGTGGTGCTCTTCTTTGCACTGATGTTGCTGCCCGTGGACTGGACATACCTGGTGTTGATTGTATCATCCAAGTAAGGCTTCTATAGTACATCAAAGATTTCTGTTATTTCTCTCACTCTCACTGCATTGTCCGTTATTATCTTTTATTTGAAAGAGCACCCAGAATGTGTGTAAGCTTTTTTTATGGTGTTTTGATGGGGAGGTTTTGGTACAATTATGCATGACTAGAATATGGTAGAATGAAGTCAATCATAAGTATAACATTTTGAAGCTTGAATTAACCTCTCCAAATTAGCATCATTCCGCAATTTGTTAAAAATATCAACCCTTCAGTATACTCTTAAGGACCAAAGTAGGTATAATTTGGACCTAACTGAATCTTTAAATACAGTATTAACTTGTTTTGCTTTGCAGTATGACCCACCACAAGATCCAAATGTATTTATACATAGAGTTGGAAGAACTGCTCGCATGGGAAGACAAGGAAGTGCAATTGTGTTCCTCTTGCCAAAGGTGATAATTGTTTGTGCTCCTGAAACAGTTATGCTGCTAAGTCCACTAAACTGTTTTTACTTCTTACTGATTATATATTGTCTCGGCATATATAGGAGGAGGTTTACATTGAGTTTTTGCAAGGAAAAAGGGTTCCTCTTCAAGAAAAGAGCTGCTCAGATGATGCTGTTGATATTGTTCCACAGGTGAGCAATTACTTGCCAAAAGCAATGTTTTCATTCTGTCTTTGTTTAATTATTGAGCTTAGTTTTGCGAGGGAAAAAATAATGTTGGAACTATATCTCAAGTACATAGATTATAATTGTTGTTGACCTACTTTATATTGGGGTCTTAGATAAGATCCGCGGCGCTAAAGGATCGTGATATTATGGAGAAAGGAGCAAGGGCCTTTGTGTCATTCATCCGTGCATACAAGGAGCACCATTGTGAATACATTTTCAGGTGAGTTTGACAGTCTATTCTGTGGTTGCAAAATCTACATACTAAATGGATCTTCAAAGGTCACATCACAACTTAATGCTTCTGTATTTACATTCAAACTTAATAAAGGAAATTCAATTCCAAAATAAAATTCGGAAATTGTCCCTGATAAAATTACGATGAATTCTATGAGAAAACAATTGATAAAGAAGTTAGGGGATACGAGCGCTACATGATAAAATTATACAAAAATTACAAGTTTTATTGTTACAAATCATCGCCCAAAGTATTAATATTGTAATTGAATAAAATCCATAAAAAAGGTAAACCCTTTTTTCTCACTTGGTGAATTATTTATATGTACCCATCATTTACTCAAATGCTATCCATAGCAATTTTTCATCATATTACTTTATAATTCATTATAACGTATTATATTTTTGCATATCGGGAAAAAATATTGAACTTGGATACTTTTTTGTAGATGGAAACAATTGGAGGTTGGAAAGTTAGCAATGGGATATGGTTTATTGCAGCTTCCAGGGATGTCAGAAGTAAAGCATAATTCACTTTCGACGGAAGGTTTCTCACCAGTAACAGATGTCAATTTTGAGGAGATTAAGTTCAAGTAAGAAACTCCCAATTTCCTTCTTCCTGGCTGGGATTTTAAGCCGGTATTGATATGATTGATTTGGATATAACCTTTTATGGCACCCATTTATCAATTTCTGACGCTTGAATGAAGTTTTACATTTGTTGTTCGGCACCATCCTTCTACCATACTAATACATGTGAGATACAGTTATGCTTTTTTTTTTTTTT
>BSUD01000003.1:6388949-6428412 GCA_033239045.1 Fagopyrum esculentum
TTTTGCAGTCTTAGATTGTAAGATCTATCTGTTGGGTAGTTTGTTGCAGTCTTCTTAGATTGTTAGATCCATCAATCACTGCTTAGGAAACCTTATTTGCTCTGAAACCTACATTGATTATGTCCTCTGTCATCTGACTTTACTCGCTGCTGCTTTTGTGGTGGACAAAAAACTAAAAATCGTACACAGAAAACCCTACTTTAAACATACTGGTTACAATGTGAAACCATGAGTTCTATTCTGCACTTGTATATCCCGTGGCTGCAAAAGCGAATTCTTACAGGGGTGACCCTTGAAGAATCCTACGATATGCATATGTAATTGATATTTTATTTGTAACTCCTGTTGGTTTATAAATGATATCATGCAACTGAAGAATAATTGGCTTCCTTTGTAGAGATAAATCTCGCGAGAAGCAAAGGAAAAAGAATTTGGTGGCAAAGAAAGCAGAGAAAGAGGAAAAAGCAGCTTTGCAAAAACCCAAGAAGACAAACCCAAATTCTTCCAAAGTTCCCATGAGAAAGAAGACCGCAAAGCAGAGACGCTCGGCGCAGTCTAAAGACGAGTACGAGGAGTTGGAGCATGATTATAGACTTCTAAAGAAGTTGAAGAAGGGATCAATTGGTGAAGAAGAGTTTGCAAAATTAACTGGCACAGAAGAGTTGCTTTAGATTTGCTGTTATGTCAGGTCAAGTCTAAAATTGCAATGTAAATGAAAGAGATGATGAAATCTTCTCTGTTGGTATCAGAGAGGATCACATGGAAAACAAGCAAGAAATCTACTAAAAGATATTTATGTAACATCATATTGTATCACATTTTCTGCCTTTGCAAAATGTTGTGTCGATCTTACAAGTTTCAAGTCAGCTTTAGGGTATGAGTTGTGAATTACTGATTTTTGTCTTATTGAAACTCCTTTAGAATTATGTTTTTACTTTCAATTTATACAGATTGATAGGATTGTGATCTTATGAATGTACAATTATAATATTTTACTAAATAATTGAGTCACATGGTAAGATGGTAAAAATACATGAGTGGTATTTTGTAGGATTGTAAACATTGTAGGTAGAATATGACAAAATATCATATTTGTTGAAACTTTTCTGATATGTTATTTTACACCTGTGAAGCTAAAGCCTAGAAAGTGGATTCCAGCACAAGATTTTTGAGTTACGACAAATAGTTTTGAGTGCGCCATATTTTTTGTGCCGACAAAAAATTAAAAAAACTTTAAATGTGGTACCACTACCACTCGGCACTCACAAGACACAAGTCACAACATATGGGGTTGGTGAAAAGGAATCTCATGTGTTCACATGCCCGACCGATAATTTTTTTGAATCAAAATATTTCGAGTACAATAGTCTCTCCAATAACCCCATAAAAATGTAGGTCGAACGGATCTTTATTATGCGATAAAAAACAAGACTTTAGAGGAACTATTTATTTTTTTACATTGTCTCTTGTAATGCGTAATTACGGTTTAATCAATTACGTGTATTGGTTTTAAAATGAAATTAGTTAACAAGTCAATTACATATATGAGCTTCGGAATATAAGTGTTAAGTTGTTAACTAAGTCGATGATTACGCGTTTAGGTCATAACAAAACTCAATTACGCATACAGGATACAAAATAGAAATAGTCTATCACGAATTAAAATTCGAAATCAATCATGATTTTTATTTTGAGAGTTACGTGAGTAATTGATTTCCACTTTATAAGTCGTGTGCGTAATTAATTCTCGTTAGACTTACCTCTTTTTAGAGTTGTGCTTGTATTTGATTCATATAGCATTTCCCTTTAAAAAAAGGCATTGTTTTTTTTGGTAAGGTCACATGTTAGCTATTTATTTTCTGTTATGCAAATAAAACGGGTGGGCCGTAGCGTAGGTATTCCCGTCTCAATTACCAAAAAAAAAAAAAAAAAAAAAACTTATGAAGTTCATGGGAAGAAATTCTAAGGAGTGAGTGTTGGAAGCACGAACTTTTAAAAATTATGTATATTCATTTCGTAATCCACACAGGAAAAGCTTATGAAAATGATCATTCATAATTTTATATATACATCAACTTTGATAATAAAAAAAAAATAAAAAATTTATAACACCCGTCAAATTTATTGAAAATAAGTTCATTCAATGATCTCAAGTTCGATAAAGTCATATAACAATGACGATATTTTTTTGGGCCGTGATAAGTGAAGGCCCACCACCTATCAACTCTGGCCCACTTAATTCCATCATCATCCAAAACCGCTATTTCGAATTTCACAGTCATCCAAAATATCTCAGCCACGAGCAAGACACGCGTTCTATCACCCTGGATTAATCTGGACCCTCCACGTGTAAATCATCTGACTGCTCCACCCTTCTTTTTATAACAAAATCGCAGTATTCTCTTTCTTCCCCATTTATCTACACAGTTTCACATCACAAGTCCTCCACTTTGCTCTCCCCTTCTTCCTCTCCTCCTCAACGATCTGCTTGTTTGACTACCAAAAATGCTTCTCAAAGCTGTTTCCACTCTATCTCTCCCATCATCCAACACCGTTGACCACCAGAAATCGTTGCTCTCCGGCACCGGCTCCGCGGCTTTTCGTTCATCGCTGCCGACCAAAACCGGATTCATATCTTGCGCTTCCAAGGAAGCGAACAGTCGCTCGGTTACCGGCGTCGTCTTCGAACCGTTCGAGGAAGTGAAAAAGGAGCTTCTCTTGGTTCCTACTGTTCCTCAGGACTCTCTCGCTCGACAAAAGTTTGCAAACGAGTCTGAGGCCGCCATTAACGAGCAAATCAAGTAGGTTTCCTTGTTAATCGCATTATTTAGCACCAATTATTATCGAGTAGAAAATTTTCTACCGTCGCTCTCAGATGTTGGATCTTATGCTCATTTTGGCTTTCCTACCTTTCGTTATTTGGTTGTCTATGAGTTTGATCTGTCTTATTCTGCTCTGCTGTTGTTGTTGTTGGCGTTTTATTGAAATTGAGATGGTTTATTAACTGATCTGTACATTTACAGTGTGGAATACAACGTCTCTTATGTCTACCACGCTATGTTTGCGTACTTTGACCGGGATAATGTTGCCCTTAGGGGATTAGCGAAGTAAGTTGCTTATTTCAAATTTGTTGGTTTGATTTTGCATTCATTGACTGTTGTGGTGCTTTTGCATGCATAGATTTTTCAATGAGTCCAGTGAGGAGGAAAGAGAGCATGCTGAAAAGTTGATGGAGTACCAGGTTTTGAAAATGTTCTCTCTTAATGTTTCATGATCCATCTAATATTTTGAAGGAAAATGCGAATATTAAAGTTTCTTTTCTGTGTGTGTCTTTGATGTTGACGGTCAACAGAACAAACGTGGTGGGAAGGTGAAGCTCCAGACCATCCTGATGCCACTATCTGAATTTGACCATCCTGACAAGGGCGATGCTCTGTATGGTGAGATTTTACTATTTCTATTCGTCTTTCTTCTTATCAAGTAATCACCTGGATATTATGCAAGGTTGTTTTGATGCTTCCTAAAGAAATGCATGTTAGATTGGGAGTTTGTTGGATGAATATAATAATCCCTGGATTCTCTGAACTGAATTTGCGAAGAACGTGTTATCCACTGGCCATATAAAAATGTTTTATGTTGCTTTAAATTTGTATTATTTGGTCTATGTGGGAGCAACGTGTAGAATCTTTACAGCATATCTTTCGTTCCTGCTTGTGTCTGGGGGGGATTACATGTTACCAGGCCAAGGGCACGACAACAATAATAAGCTAAAATTTTATTACAGAATCATGTTGTGATATATGATTTGATGGAATGTTTTAGTTAAGTATCTACAAATTATTGGTGTAGCACTGCTAATGGTCCTTCATCTGATGTAGCTATGGAGCTTGCTTTGTCATTGGAGAAGCTGACAAATGAGAAGCTTTTGAACTTGCACAGTGTAAGATTTCTCTTGACATCATCTAGTTTACACTTTATATGAACAAATGAAGATGATGCTTTCCTTTCTACAGGTAGCTGCCAAGGTTAACGATGTGCAATTGCAAGAGTTTATTGAAGGCGAATATCTGAGTGAGCAAGTAAGCACTTAGTTCTTGTCCTTGTGTCTTAAGAAAGCTTCTATACTGCTGTAATTGAGTTGTGCTTTATTTCCATGTGTAGGTGAGTTCAATCAAGAAAATCTCAGAGTATGTAGCGCAGCTTAGAAGAGTGGGCAAGGGACACGGTAAATAAACTCTTTGAACCTTACGGTTCTTTGTTTTGAGATATTGGTGAAAATTGCTTAATTTGGGTTTATGTTTTCAGGTGTATGGCATTTTGACCAAGCTCTTCTCCATGGGGAAGATGGTGTCTGATGTTTTGGCATTATAATGTATGTTTGGTTTTCGAGCTAGAGAAGGGGGACTTACAGTGCTGGAACAAAACCTTTTGAGGGTCTCATACCCGTTTCTTTTCGTCTTCTATTTCCCAGTTATCATGATTAGACATAGTTTTAGACTTTTAGTTATGAGAACGAATTTTGTTGTGTGTTTGATGTGGATCTTTGTGTACTGATGCCAATCATGTCAGTTTTTCTTCTTGCGTAATATCTGCTACTGTGATCACAATTCGGGTTTCATAGTGTTCTAGATTTTAGGGTTGTGAGTTTTAAAACAACTGCGGCCATTTTTTCCAGAGTAATCTCCCTTTTTAACTCAACTTTTGTCATAAGACCGTGGCTTTAGTTCAACTTAAGACCACCCCCAATTCGTTGTGTAGCTTAACTTCTTTGGTCAACTAGACACACTACACCCCTGGCTTTAACTTCTTTTGTCAACTATACACTCGAAACTCCGGCATTAACTTCTTTGGACAGCTATACTGTAAACCTCAGCATCAGTTCGGATCCTCTGAATATACGCTCTAAACCTCGGCATCAGTTCAATATAGACGTGTAAAATGGGATTGTGAGCTGTCATTGTACATGAGTGTAGTCTCATATGTTACTAATGCTGAAAACAAATTAAAGATTGAGACGTGTAATATGGGATTGTGAGATGTTATTGTGCATATGAGTGTAGTCTCATATGTTACTAATGCCGAAAACAAATTAAAGATTGGAATGATGCTACTTCAAAAACACCAAACTATACCTCAGTGCCTCCGAAACAAAGATGAAAAAAACATTAAATGCATCCAAAACAAAGATGTTAAATTAATTTTGATGTTTCTAAAAGCTCTAATGATCTGTGTCATTGACTTTATCCTTCGAGACCACGATGTTTTAGCGTTTGATACGAGAATGAGTCGATGTAATGTAAAAAACTATCCTTCAAGCAGAAGCTTATGCTCTAAGAGATGACTTTCAAAATGTCATAAGTTTATGACTCAACACCATTGGAATCGAAAGTGATAATTTTGAACTCATTAACTCAATCAATCGTATATGTAAACCGTCATGTGAATAGGACACAATAATTTCTAACATCTCTATTTTAATTTCAAGGGGTTACAAGTTAGAGTCCAACATATTTTTATGGAAATCATCGTCTTCGCAAATAAGCTCGCATCTCTTGGTTATTGCTTAAATACGGGTGACGGAAATTTTCCACGAGACGTTAAAGACGATTAATTTTTAAATGTTTAGGTTTTTGTTCTCTTACATTTACCTTTGTATAAAAAGCAACCATAGGATTCCAATAGGACATTAACTTCTTTGGAGAGCAACTATACACTCTAAACTCCGACTCTAACTTCTTCAGCAACAAAGGATGTTGTAATTGTGTTTTAACACAAACGTTCAAATTGCCGGTATTGGTAATGCAAGTTTAGTGTACTACTATCGTACTTCAAATTGGACGAAGTATTACTTATTTAGGGCCCGTTTGGTTCCAACTCCGGTAACAGAAACGGAATGGAAACGAATTTAGTCCATATACATATTCTTATTCATGAAATTTTATGGAATCATTCCTTGTGGTTTAGTACAAAGTGCACTTACTTTCCCAAATTTTGTTACCCTATTGGGTATCAAAAGTAATCAAACTCTACTCCAATTACTTCAAACCCTAATGAATGATTCCAAAAACTTTCATGAATAAGGGCATACGTATGGACTAGATTCATTTTCATTCCGTTTCCGATTCCGGAGTTAAAACCAAACGGGCCCTTAGTGTACGTTCGTGACGTAAAATAAAATCTATTTTATAATCCTTATTTAGTGAATGTCTTTTGATGCAAATTAATATCTGACGGGCAATTTTGGTAACTAAGCCTTTTTGAAAAACTATAGTAGTAAATAGGCTTTTTAATGTTTCAATTAAGTAAATATACCCCGACCTTTTGTATTTATTCTCAAACTCTACACACTCTTTTCTCAATGGGTACATTTACTAAACACAAAACTAGAAAAAGCCTAGTAAACCAAATTGTTTCAAATAAATTCTAATTCATAATCCTTATTTAGTGTATATCTCTCATGTAAATTAGTTGGTAAATATTATATTAATAGATATAAAGATAAAAAATCATTTTGTATCTCTTAACATAGTAGTGGAAATTCAAACTCTAGTTTGTAGTTTCTTTTTTCACACGCTATTATTAACTGGACAAGTTTAATTTTATTATTTTATTTATTTATAAAATTATAAATATATATATTTATGATACTAATTTTTTAACACGATTATTGTATTGTATACAAGTAATTCAAAACTAATTTTCTTGTACACGACTCTTAAAACGTATACAAGTAATTCAATATTTTTTCCCTTCTAATAAGTATTGTAAAACTAGTACCTTACCCGCATGTATAAGTAATTTAACATTTTATTGTATAAATAATTAAATTTGTGTACGATTTTAGTTTTTTAACTAGTTTAGTGTCCGCACCTTGTGCGGGGTTGTCTTAATAAAAAATATTATATTTTCAGTTTCATGTCTCATATATTTGATATCAATCTATAATAAAAATTATTTTTATTAATTAATATGACTAACATGTAAGGATTGATTTTTTTTAAATAAATAAAATAACATAATTAAAATTCTATTACAAAGATTATTATACGGGTATTATATTTATACCTTAATATATTATCACTTTTACTTAGATTTAGATAAAGAGCAAAATTTGATTTAGTTTTAAATTTAACAAATGTGTCAAATCTTGTTAGAAGATTTGCGTTATATTTTCTCAACAAATCGAGTTAGAATAGATTAGTTTGTTAATTTTGATTGGTAGATCGGTATATTTAATTTGTTTAATTATTTATTTTAATAAAATTGACGTGGCATGATGACTGTTTACAAAGTCTAATAAAAAAAAATTTTATAAAATAATTAATGGCAAATCTGTAAATATGTTGTGGCAAATTTGTAAATAAATTGAAAAAATGCTGACGTGGACGGCCTTAGAGATTGACACGTGGACAAAATGGATGCTGCTTTAGTAGTATATATAGATGTGTGCACAAATAACTTAATTAGTTTTTGTACCTCAAACTCGTATAAGAATAAAAAAGACAGTTTATTAATCGTGAGTGTTTTTTTTTTTGTACCCGAATGTGAACCATTTTGCATAAAGGATACTTGCACGTGAACATTGTCAGAATAATTGTTAATTTTGAGTGATCTTTTTAAGCATCAACATCTTCACTGGGATAAGCCAAAACTTAGGTTCCACAAACTCAACTTTGATGGATCAAAACTCGATTCAAGAATAACCTCCATTGGTTTTATTATACGAAATCATTAGGTGATGTTATTAGCTTGGGCGCAAAAAAAAAAAACTTTAACAGTTTAACTCAGTAGTTAAAGTAGAAGCCTTCGCGCGTAAAGGTGAACTAAAAGAAGCAATAAACCTATATATAAAAAGATTGAAATTGAGGGTGATAGCCTTTGTGTTATCAAGGCACTTCAAGGACTTTGGAGTTGCTCCTGAGAGATCGAGATGATCATATCCGGCTCCATACTAGTACTGGATCTTCGCTTCTTTGAGGAAGTCCAGGTCAGACATGTGTTCAAAGAAATCAAATGTGTTGCTGATCGATTGACCCATTTGGAAATTTTGAACCCCAACACAACATTTTCTAACAACCCCGAACTTAGTGTTCTCATCCGCAAGGATGTTTTAGGATGGACTACATTCAGAAGGTAGTTCTCTCCTAAACGCTTTCCGTTTTATAAAAAAAAAAAAATTTCCATATAAATACATAATCTTGTAATAAATTAATGAAAACTGAGATATTAAGTCAATGATAAATTAGTTCTTGTATTTTTTAATATGATATGTACTCATTTACCGTTTAGGACACCCACTAAATCATTATTATGAAGTTCTACTACACAATTCTCTCGAAATTTTAACCGGGATGATATGTTATTATCAAATTATGTCCATAATTTGACAGCATAATATTTAAAATTTAAAATATTTTTTATTCCATTCACATTTAAAAAAAATTATCTTTATAATGCTTTTCATTTCTCACTATTATTTTCGTCGGAATCGAACATGTCCTATATACACAGTTTGGCTCCCATGAAGTTGAAAATTAACTTCACGGTAAAGTTGAGTAAATCCCCACTCTTAATTAAAATAAAGGGTTGAGATTAGTTTGAAATTAATTTTATTAATTAAAAAAGAAAACATATATCTCTTCCCAAATCAGCCTCCCTCTCTTTCCAATACAACCGTAGCGACAGAAGGATATCCGATGGGTGCTCTTCGGTGAACGAGGAACTCAAAGCTAAACTAGAGAATCATGCGCCAGTATTGCAATTGATGAAGAAGTCATTAACAGTATTGGAGGAACAAAGGTAAGCACATCTCTTCAAATCATCATCTTCTTTCCCTTTTTCTCATCCTTCTAATCTCGAATTAGCATTAGTTGCAGGATCATCTTTTTTCCTCTTCTTCTAAACTCGATTTGTAGATCTTTATTTGGTTGATTTGAACTGATGTGGAGGAAAAAAGGGTGACAAACTGATTGTGGTTTATATTGAGCATGATGCATACCAAGTGTTTGATATAATGTCTAATAGAACTATTGAAAGGGAGTAAGATGGGGCTTAGTCTGCTTAAATAACTTCTGTTATGTTGTAGCAATTTGTTTACAGTAAATTGGTGATGCAAATTCGATTCTCTAGTTGCCTATTATGTAAATTTCATTGCATAAACACCAGTAAATTATAGTCTATTAGCTCAAATGGAAGAGCAATGTGCTTACGCACAAAGATAAAGGTTCGAATCCTATATAGGCTAAATTGGTTAGGAAAAATGTTCTGGCTTTCATCTGGAGTAAATTAAATTTGTTTACTGTTTTGTGATCCTTATGAGTGTGAAGTGTAAAGGTGGTCAGAAATCTGTATTGCATACACAACACAAGCATCCATCATGATTTTTGGGGCCCTAGAAAACTAAAGCATCCATCTTTCTTCGTCCTTTTCAACTTTTTTGATTGTGCATTTCTCACATCATACACCACTGTTACTGCATGTAATTTATATAAAGGCAACGGAGATGATTATAAGAACATTTGGAGGCCTTCTTTTAGATTGGGGAGACAGCATGTTATCCACATGCATTATGAAATGAATGGAAACAAGTATTGGCGTATTGTGGCTTTTTCATTTGTTTCTACTCTCTGAACTTAACTCAAACTTCAAATCCTCTAATCATTAATACAATGAATGTTGGTATATGACTAATTTGGCTGACATGGAAACAAAACGTGATCAGTAAAGCTACAATCATTTGCTCTATGCTGTAATATATCCACAATTTTTTAATTTAATTCTGAAATTTGATTTCTTTTCTAATTTAGCTTATGGTCATGGAAGTAAGTACGAAAATGAACATCACCCACTAACAAAGAAAGCTTGCAGATTATTCACCAGTCCAACTGCATTTGTCATTGAAGGTTATTCACCAGTCCAACTGCATTTTTCACAGTGAAGCTTTTTTCACAGTGAAGCTGGTATCAAAGGATAAATATTTAAAAACAAAAGGAAAAATACAAGAGAGCTGGTTCAATTAAAATAATGATCTCCATCGTTAATTACAATGAAGGGTTGAGATGAATTTGAGTTTAATTTTAATTAAATAAGAAAAAGGTAAGCATATCTCTTCAAATCAGCAAAATAATATTTTTTTAACTTGATAAAAGGATATTATTCTAAATCAACAAAGTAATATCTTTTTTAATTCGATAATAGGATATTAAATTGCTATTTTTTGAAGGGGTGTATTGCTTATTATCTCTGCAACACGTAACTCAACTTTTCTTGGTTAGCATGAGCATTCATTTCGTTCTTCTTTGAATCGTCTGTATCTTATTTTGCTTCATGATTTGGTGCTTCCTATTCTTCTTTCAATTCATAATAGAGTAATTTGGCTTGTGGATTGGTGTAGATTGATCAAAATGGATGCAGTTGTCAATTGGATCCCTCAAGTTGGTATGGAGTTTAGTTCAGAAGATGAGGTTTGGAGGTTTTGGCTAGAATATGGAGGAAGAATGGGCTTTAATGTTCGTAAACAGTATGCAAACAAGAACAAGAAGGGAGAGGTGACTTCTAGGAGATTTTCATATGCAAAGGAGGGATACCGTGAGATTGCTAACGAAGTCACTTTAGATCAGCGTTCATGATTTTGTATCTGAGCATAACCACCCCCTCCATTTACCAGAGACTAGCCACTTATTGTCATCGCAGAGAAAAATATGAGAAGCCCAAGAAGTTGAAATTGAGCTAGTTGATAACTCGGGAATCAAACCTAAAGCGGCACATGAGTTTATAGGATCATATGTTGGCGGATCTGCTAATCTTGGATATAAACACAAGGATCACAAAAATTATTTACAAAGAAGACGTCAACGCAACTTGATGTATGGGAAAACTGGAAGTCTATTGAGGTATTTTCATATGCAAACAGTTGAGAATCCTTCATTTCAGTACTCAATTCAGTTGGATAGTGAAGAGCAAATAACGAACATCTTTTGGGCGGATGCAAAAATACTCATAGATTATGCGTTATTTGGAGAAGTGATTGCTTTTGATACTACATTCGGTACAAATAAGGAACATAGACCACTTGGTGTATTTGTTGGCTTTAACCATTTTAGAGAAGTTGTTATATTTGGTGTTGCACTTCTATATGATGAAATTACGGAATTCTTTAGGTGGTTGTTTGAAACATTTCTAGGAACTCATGATAAGAAGCAACCAAAGACTATTTTTACTGATCAAGATATCGCCATGGGAAATGCCGTAGATGAGGTTATGTTGGGGACATCACATGGACTGTGTACATGGCACATAATGCAAAATGCAACCAAACATTTACTACATGATGGGCCTAATGTTCTTCAAGATTTTAAGGCTTGTGTGTATGATTATGATAAAGAAGATGAGTTTGAATAATGCATTGCGTGAGAAAGTAACAAAAGGCTATTGGTTGAATAGTATATATGCTTTGAAGAAGAAGTGGGCACAATGTTATATGATCAATATTTTTTCTTTAGGGATGCGGAGTACACAACTGTGTAAGAGTTTAAATCAAGATTTGAAAGATTATTTGCATAGCAACATGGATATAATGCGATTTTTTCAACTTTATAGGAGCCAAACTGCTATATACAATACTTAAAAAAATTCAATCACGACATGGATATATTTTTAAAATAATTAAAATAAAAGGATATTAAAATTTTCATAATATTTTTTTCAATTAGATTTTAAACATATTTCACTACACATAAAAGAAAAGTACTTAAAAATAAATATCATTTCTTTTGGGCCGAGAATGATCAAGGCCCACCAGCTATGCCCAGTCAGAATTCCAGCCACGAGCACGACACACGCTCTCTAACCCTACCAAATCTTTACCGTCCACGTGTATTTCATCGGACGTCTCATACCTACTCTCAAATCTAACTATATAAGCGCTTAACCCCGATGGGAAGAAAAAAGAAGGCGTTACTCTTCTTCACCTTTCCTCACTTCTCTCTTTTCTTTCTCACACACACAGTCACTCTTTGCAGCCTGCTTGTTGTAGCGGAGAATTCGACATAAAAAAAATGCTTCTCAAAGCTGTTTCCGCTTTCTCTCTCCCATCCAACACCCTCGACCACCGGAGTCCGTTTTTCTCCGGCATCGGATCTTTCTCTCCGCAGTGTCTCTCGCTGAAACCCGTGGATTCGCGCTTATCGTCACTTTTCAAGAGAGGAATCATTGCTTGCGCCTCTAAGGAAGCGAACGACCGATCGTCGACCGGTGGCATCTTTGAACCGTTCGAGGAAGTGAAGAAGGAACTTCTCTTGGTTCCTACTGCTCCACGAGATTCTCTTGCTCGACAAAAGTACGCCGATGAATCTGAGACCGCCATCAACGAACAGATCAAGTAGGTTTTCCTGGTTACTAATCCACCTCGTTCGTTTCTGTATCTGTAATTCTGGTTTAAGAAGTATTCAAAATCTTCGCCTGTGATTTTAAGCTTTGGATCATTTGATGTAATTTGAGAATATTTAATTGATCTATCCATTTACAGCGTTGAATACAATGTCTCTTATGTCTACCATTCTCTGTTTGCTTACTTCGATCGGGATAATGTTGCGCTCAAGGGTCTAGCCAAGTATGTCATTCAGCATTACATCGATTTTTATTTTGATTTTATTGTCCTGTTGTACCTATCTGATTTTGTACGTGACAGATTTTTCAAGGAGGCGAGTGAAGAGGAAAGGGAGCATGCTGAAAAATTAATGAAGTATCAGGTTTTCACCATGTTCTGTCTAATATAAGCATGCAATTTGCGCATGATATTACCCTGTCTTTGACTGCGTTGTTAATCTTGCTGTTGCCTAGAACAAACGTGGTGGAAAGGTGAATCTTCAATCTATAGTGATGCCGCCATCGGAATTTGACCATGCTGACCAAGGAGATGCTCTCTACGGTTAGAGCTACTAGTTATATGTTCAATCTTTTGTTCTTGTATGTGATCAACTAGGTAGATGTAATCTTCCTTTAAAAAAAACAGAAGACTAGATTATTTGTTATGAATTGGCTGATAAAATAACCCTTGGAATTTGCTAATACAAATCGCTAACTATTAGTGTAATCTTCATTAGGTTTGTTATGAATTGGCTGATAAAATAACCCTTAGATTTGCTAATTGGAATTTGCACTGTCCACATAAAAATCTTTCATGTTCACCTAATGTAGCAATGGAGCTTGCTTTATCATCACACTGATTCATTGACAACATAACTGATCTAGGATTTTTTATATAGTTCTGATTAGGTACCTTATTTAGTCGGATCCACGATATAAAATTTATTTTTTATATTTTGAGTTATGCTAATTGGTTTTCACCTGATGTAGCAATGGAGCTTGCTTTATCACTGGAGAAGCTAACAAACGAGAAACTTCTTAAGTTGCACAGTGTAAGATTTCCCTTCGCGACCGTCCTGCTTAACTTTTATCGTACATTGAAGTGTTTCCGATGATGATGTGAATTTTTACACCACGTACAGGTAGCTGAAGAGAACAATGATGTGCAGCTGCAAGAGTTTGTGGAAGGGGAGTTTTTAACTGAACAAGTAAGTTTGTGCAGATTGGTCTTATTGAATGCTTCTTCTTCCATTGATATTGCGCTATACTAATGCACCTTGTGTAGGTGGAGGCCATCAAGAAGATTTCGGAGTATGTTGCTCAGCTCAGGAGAGTGGGCAAGGGGCATGGTACTTCTGTTTTCACACTCTGATTTGCGTTTGCGTTGTTGTTTTGGCGAATTTTCGATTTATTGACTCAAATTGACTAATGTGAGTTTATGTTTTTAGGTGTATGGCATTTTGACCAAGCTTTGCTTCATGGTGGAGTTGTGGTCGCGGCATGATGAAATTTAGTTTGGTTACTGGAGACGTAATTTTGTTCTTCGGAGTTTGATTTGGATGTGTTTATGTGATTTATCTTGGAAAATTTTACAATCAACATATTGGTCTAGGATTTTCATTTGACTTTGCAAAGGAGGTTTTGGTTAATGCTACATTGACTTTGATTTCCTTAAAATGAGACCGTCGGTGCTTTCTACAACGTAACTAGTTTTAACTTGTTTATACACCGGATCTTACACGGCTATTCACATACCACGAGGACAGTAACCCGCAACGATATATATTAATTAAATATGAATAAATATTATGGTTAATATTATTTAAAAAAATTGTTTTTCAATCTTCATACTTTTTAGTTTTATTTATATAAGTTCTCAAATTGTTATTTTACTTGAAGACCCGTGCGAATTTAAAAAATCGTGGATAATAGTTTTTTAGAATAATTATGAGAAAAAAGATTTATTATGCTTTAGTATAAGTAATAATTTAAGTAAATTTTTGGTGATATTTTCAAAAATTAAGATTTAACATTATGTATCGGGTTAAGTGATGAATCAAATCTTTTATAAAATAATTATAGCTTATTAAAAAAATCCATTGACTTAATTATGAATTAGTAAAAATAAATTGCGAGAAATATTGTGAGCCAACCGTTTAGCAATCTAAAATAATTTATAGGCGAGAAAATTGATAGGTTTTTTTCTAAAAGTATTCTACTTTAATATTTTATAATACTTTATAGTATTTATTTGTAATTTAAATATATTTTTACAAATAAATCTACATATTTAATTCATGGGAATTAGCAAATGCTATCCTTCACTAAATCCATAAATGATAGAAAAAATGACAATGACTATAAACGAAAATTTAAGACGGGGTAGGAGATTTTTTTAACAAGAAGGAATTTGGCGAAATTGGAGATGAGGAAGAATTTGATCTCCAAAGGAGAAACAAATTTAATCTGAACAGTATTTGATGATTTTGTCTCAAATTCGTTTCATTGACGTTTCTGAAATGAATTGGTTCATTGTAATGTTAAGATGTCTCTCACATAGCTTCTAATTATTAGAGAATATGTATATTATGTTCTCTTAAACAATTTTTTTTAGAATCGAGAAAATGTGTTTATTTAAATATATTTATACAGAAATTTAAAAACAAATATTTGAAAATATGGTGGAAATTGAACCTTGATTTTTGTTCTTTTGGCATTGTGTTTCCATTGCATTTGCATGATGTTTCAACTTGTAAATTTTCACGTGGTGTCTTGTCGTTTTTATCCTAATTTGTCTTGTGACCTATCATCATCACTAACTAAAAATACTAAATTTAAAATAAAAATAGTCCACAAATTTTATTAAGACTTTAATTATATTGTATAAAAAATGTCCCCGTTGTATTTGCATGGTGCTTCAACTTTGTAGTTTTTCACGTGGTGTCTTCTCACTTTTATCCTAATTTGATATGTGACTTATATCGTCTTACTAAAAATACTATATTTTAAATAGAAATAGTCCACAAAATTTTAATTGAGACTTTAATGACAATATAAAAAATTAAATTTTAAGATATATTAAAAAAGTTATATCTAGGTCGTTAATTTATCAAGATGAGAAATGATCACGTTAATAATTTTTAATGTATATCTATATAATAAAAAACAAATATTTTTTTTTTGTAAAGTTATAAATTTTGGTTAATTTTTTAGTTATTTATGATCAAATTTAACTGTAAGTTTTAATTAAATAGCTTGAAAAGTGATATAATTTTGTTTTTTTTTTTGGAATCTTTTGATTTAAATCTATAGTGATTAGTATTTATTGAATTTTGTGGGAGTTTTTTTTGTTAAACAATGATAATATCTTAATAATATAATCTCAAAAAAAAAAAAGACTTGATAATCTATTTGGCAAATTGGCATCGTCTTCGTGGGGGTGGGTCCTTGACTCATTGGAAACACGGTGCCCTGGAAGAAATCTGGCAACTGGCCAACTTCTACCAATCCTCTAAAAACTGCTCTCACTCTCTCTCTCTGCTTTCCCTTTCAACGCTCCATTCAAATTTCTCTTTCCTCTCCCGTATCGTACAAGTTCTCCCACTGAATTGACTCTTTCAGCGGTAGAGAGCTATATAGGATTGCCGACGCCGATAAGCTTTGATCCGGTCCGATTTCATTCCAATTCCATGCTTGATTAAGGTTAGTTTGTGATTTCTTCCATTCTCTCTACTGGGTTCCTCTTGCTTGTATTGCGACTCGTTCTAGCTGTTGTGATTTGTTTGAAGATTAACGATTTCAATGGTGATTGATTTGAGGTTTTTTCGTTTGCGAACGAACTTTCTCTTTTGTCGGTTGTTAATTGGCATTGTGTGGTTTTGTAAAATCTGATTTTTTGAGGATTATGAAGTGGAAAATTGACAATTTCTGTGATTTATTTTTGTATCGCTTAATTGTTTTAACCCCTAGGACTCCTGAATTTGATCCTGAATCATGGATGTAAAGTCTGGAAATTCTAATGAGGCTGCATCATAAGCAATTTCATTCCAGCTTTTATACCGATTGCAATATGGGTTTGTGAAAATAAACCGGTTTTTGACATCAGTGTTCGTTAATGGCAGTTGATCGTGATGCTGATATAAGGAAATTTGTGATAAATGTGTCGCTGAATGTTTGATGCATGTGCATTTGCAATGACACATTTAGGAGGATCAGTAGATATGCACTATTGAAAGAGAGAGTGCATCTTATCATATACTAGGTTTTGAGGAAATGGGGCTTAGCAAAATTGTGGATATTATCTCAGCTGCTGCAAATTTTAAGTCTTCTTCTGTTCCTTACTTGTGGACATGGTTGTTCTCTCCAACAAGTTCTAGCCAAGAATTTGGTTTGAGTAACTTACGGCTTTCTTCATCACTACAAGACTTGCCTACGTATCGCCGGGTTGATCTAGAGGATAATGAACTTGGCTCAGGAATGGATGTAATTCAATCAAAGTATCCTCATGCATTATCGAGGGAGAGTGCAAATTTCAGCTTCTCAAAGGAGAAATCACAGTCAGGAAATACATTTTTGAGAAAAAGGTGGATTTGGTTGCTTGTGATTCTCCTTTGCCTGATACTTTTTGCATTCCTTCTGTTTGTAGTTGTTCAATATTATTGCAATTATTGGCATGGAGGAGCTTCCAAGTTTTATGTCATACTTGATTGTGGAAGTACAGGTACCCGGGTTTATATATACAAGGCAATGGTCAACTACAATAAAAATGACAATCTTCCCCTTGTTTTACGATCTTACTCAGAATTTCGTAAGAAACCAAAAGGACAAAGGGGCCGTGCTTATGACCGAATGGAGACTGAGCCTGGACTTGATAAGTTGGTATACAATGCATCTGGTTTGAAGGCTGCAGTGAAACCTCTTATTCGATGGGCAGAGAAGCAGATCCCAAAGAAGTCACATAAATCCACTTCTCTTTTCCTGTATGCTACTGCTGGTGTTCGCAGGTTGCCTAGTTCCGACTCAACATGGATCCTTAAAAATGTATGGCCTATACTAAAGACTTCTAATTTTATTTGTGAAAGAGAATGGGTAAAGATTATCACTGGAATGGAGGAAGCTTATTATGGATGGATATCTCTTAACCATCAAGCCGGTATATTAGGGTCTGTGCCTAAGAAGACCACATTTGGTGTCCTTGATTTAGGTGGTTCATCTTTACAAGTTACTTTTGAGACCAAGAAGCCTGCATACAAGGATTCAAACTTAAATCTTAGCATTGGATCCGTCAACCACCATCTCAGTGCCTATTCTCTCTCGGGTTATGGTTTAAATGATGCCTTTGACAAGTCTGTTGTCCATCTTCTTAAGAGGCTCCCAAATGTTGATACTGATGATTTACTAAATGGAAAGCTAGAAATCAAGCATCCTTGCCTGCAGACTGGATTCAAGGCAGAATACATGTGCACTCGTTGTGCTCTGACGTCTTATGAATCTGGGAGTCCTCTTCATGGAGGAAAACGTTCTACCAAAGGAGGAAAAGCCGTGACTCCTGTGTGGCTAACTGGTGCTCCAAACTGGGATGAATGCCGTGCACTGGCAAAGGTTGCTGTTAATTTGTCTGAGTGGTCCAGTCTTAGACCGGGAATTGACTGCAGCGTTCACCCTTGTGCACTTAGCAAAAATCATCCTCATCCCTTTGGCCAATTTTATGCAATATCTGGATTTTTTGTAGTCTATCGTTTCTTCAACTTGACTTCTGAAGCTACTCTTGACAATGTGTTACAAAAGGGACACGAGTTCTGTGGTAAAACGTGGAAAGTTGCACATAAAAGTGTTCCTCCACAACCATTCATAGAACAATATTGCTTTAGGGCACCTTATGTTGTTTCATTGTTGAGAGAAGGGCTGCACATTACTGACAAGCAGCTCACTATTGGCTCTGGTAGCATTTCCTGGACTCTTGGGGTTGCTTTGGTGGAAGCTGGGAAGGCATTCTCAAGTAGAAGTGACCTACAGAGTTATCAGTTGTTCAAAATGAAGATAAACCCGATTCATGTTTTTACTGTTCTGCTAATTTCGTCAATTTTGGCGGTTTGTGCTTTATCTTCTGTTGGCAAATGGATCCGAAATTTTTTCCGTAGGCCATATCTGCCTCACTTCTGGCATAATAATGGGTCAGCTTCATCAGTTCTCAATATTCCATCTCCTTTCAAGTTCCAACATTGGAGCCCTATCAGTTCAGGTAAGCTTCTTTTGTTGCCTTATCAATTTCCTTTTCCCAGGGGAGCTCATTATTCATCTTAACTTGTTTGACTGCACTATCTAATCAGTATTTTTTCTTAAGTTTTATTGAAGATAATCTTTTCCAATTGGTTATGAAAGGAAAAAAAACAATTATTGGGATAAATTGTAGGCTGTTTCAGTAGTCAGAAAAATCTGGATTCTTCTTAAGTAGATTGTACTAGGTATTTGCACCTTTGAGTAGGGGTGGGCATAAATCCCGGTTAATCCCGTTCTGTCCCGCATACATATAAAAATAATATTTTTATATTTTTAAAAATATTACATAGATAAATAATATATATAAATTATAATTTTATATTGATAAGAATTATAAAAGTAACAAAATACTAAAAGAGTAGTAAACACTAATGGTCTTGTACAGATATACACATATATCCACTAACGTACAATAATATTAGTTAGAATATTTTCAATTAATATTATAATTTTCATATTAATGGTACTTGAAGGATCACAACAGGTAAAAAAATGTTATCTTTTGTAAACTATCATTAGTGTAGTGCAGTGCTAGTTTTTTTTAATGTAAATCGGTAAGACACACTTTGGTGTAACTTGTATTCGTTTTGAATGTACTAACTACTAATGTAGGCCTCTTGAATATAATCAGTGCCGGGATTAGGCCCGTCCCGTCCCATGCCCAACCCTACCTTTGAGAAAAAGCATTTACAACTATGCTTTCATAGTAATTAAAATAAATGGTTGCAGTTACCATATCTGGTTGATTGTACTCTTAATCACTTCTTATGAATCTGTGAACATCAGTAGATGGAAGAATGAAGATGCCATTAAGCCCGACTGCAGCCGAACAAGTGAGGCCATTTGGGACGGTTAACCGGTTGACCGGAAGTAGCATTCAGCTTAGTGAAAGCTCCCTCTATTACGGAACAGGCAGTGTTTTAGCTAGCTTTACCTCTGGCAGCATAGGACATAAGCAATTTGACAACAATAACATAGGTTCCACATGGTTCCCACATCGAAGTCAGATGCGTTTACAAAGCCGAAGATCACAATCTCGAGAAGATCTTGACTCTTCTCTTGCTGAACCACACATGGTTAAAGTTTAAGCCACCTCTACACTTCTTGATGCCACATTTACAATTCATTGATAGTTTCAGTCTCTTGAACTTGCACTGAATGTACATATATCTTGGTCAAGTCTCGCATGCTGGTACGTCGTGTAGATTTACGAGTCATCGATGAATTCTTATGTCTCCTCTCTGTCTAACTTCCTTGATTCTTCATCTCATACAGAAACTTCTTCTGCTGTGTAGCATCAACGCGCATTGGCACTCACCACTTAGTTTAGGTCTCTTAACAACAACCGGTTCACGGTAAGCTTTCTCGCAATCTCGTCTTGGGTAGTAAATACGAAATGTGATGTATACTTGCAGCTGATGTTACTAGTTTTTGGTAGCAGGAACAATTTGGATATAGGAAGGAAAACAATATATGATTTCATTTGTTATTTATTTTTATATCAGATTTTCGCATTTGAGTTTATTATTCAGTATTGTTCTATTGACGATCTTGAAGAAGTCAAGAACATAGACTTTGTCTTGTAGAATCCAAGCTATGAAAGTGATGGGGCTACCTGTCCTTGAATGGTAAGTAACTTACAATATGAATAAGAACAAAAAACTTTGTACAAGTCAAGTCAACCATAGAATGGTTAGGATATGATTGATTTGAAGAAGACAAGGCAACTACATAATGTGATGAATACGTTGAGTTATGTTTTTTTATTACATAGTATTGATATGATTAAGCTAAAGAAAAAGTTCATTTTGTTTGAAAAGTCAATTACATATGTTAGTGGTAGTATTTATCAATGTTCCAAAATACGTGAAACGGAGACGGGACGGAGGGGCACCGTCTAGCGTCTAGACGGCTAGACGGCCGTCTAGACGGATTCTAGACGGACAAGACGTTTTTGATAAAATGTATTAAAATTTCAATGTTGTTGACAATTTTAATAAATTAGGGCACCATTTGTAATTAATTATGGTAATTTTTATAGAGTTTAATTTTATGGGAAGTGTTCAAGTAAGGCCCATTATTCCGGTACGGCCGTGCGGCCGTCTGTACGGCCGACACGTGTCCCGGAAAAAAAAATATTTTTTTTTTTTTCTGAACGAGTTTTTTTTTTTTTTAAACGAGTAAAAGTAATAGTTCAAAACTTATTATGGAATAGTTCATAACTTATAAAAGGATAGTTCATGAATTATAATAGAATAGTTCATAGTGTAAAATTTATAAAGGAATGAAAGTAATAGTTCAAAACTTATTAAGTAATAGTTCATAACTTCTAAAAGGATAGTTCATGAATTATAATAGAATAGTTCATAGTGCAAAATTTATAAAGGAGTGAAAGTAATAGTTCAAAACTTGGATAGTTCATGAATTATAATAGAATAGTTCATGAATTATAATAGAATAGTTTAAAGTGAAAAAATTTATAAAGGAGTGAAAGTAATAGTTCAAAACTTATTATGGGATAATTCATGAATTATAATAGAATAGTTCATGGATTATATTAAAAAGTAATAGTTCATGGATTATATGGGAATAGTTCAAAGTTTATAGGAGAATAGTGCATAAATTATAACATGGTAGTTCAAATAAATTTTCATTAGTTTCCGGGAAAAAAAAAAAAAAAAAATTTTTGGGACACGTGTCGCACGTACGGTCGGCCGTACGACCGTACCGCAATATAATAACCGTACATGAACATTTACCTTAATTTTATTTGGGATGTTAATACAATTTTTACTAAATTAGAGCACTATTTGGTAGTTAATTAAGATAAATTATATAAAGTTAAATTTATTTGGGATGTTATGAAAATATTTAATAAATTGGGGTATTATTTGGTAATTAACCTAAACTTCTAAAACCCTAGCAGACACCTCTGGACTCTCCAACTCTCCTCCTTCTTCAGCCGCTACTCTGTAATGTCGATAGAAAAACCAAAGAAAGGAGTTCCTACACCCGCCTCTGTCATGGTGAATAACAGGTTTCTCCCCTCACTCCATGTCTCCTCCTCTCTTCTCTCCTTCCATTTTCTCTCTTCTCTCGCTCTTCCCCTTTCTGTTCCTCCTTGTTCTCTCATCTCTCCCTCTTCCCCTTCTCCATCCCCTCATTGCATATCTACATTCTAGGGTTTTTTTTTTCTAAAACGATTAAAGCGTTTCGACCGTTCCGGCCGTCTCAAAACTATATTGAACCCGTTCCGGACTGTTCTACCCCCAAACCGTCCAGAAGGTTCCGTCCAGGGCAAATACAGGACGGTTGCCCATTGTCCAGCGTCTGGACGCCGTCTAGACGGCCGTCCAGGCCGTATTTTAGAACACTGGTATTTATTCGCAAAGAAATATTCATTATCAAAGAGACTTCCAAGGGCGATTTGGAAACAAATGGTAATTATATTACTAAGAATGAAGTTGAGTCAACTCAACAATAATGCTCACCAACCTCCATCTTTCTTTCATGACTTTCATCAAGCCATCTTCACCACCAATCAACCCCATTGTTGACTATCTCTTTCAATAACATCTAAATGAAAAACTACTAACCGGTTTACAAGCCGTCTTCCGGCTCCCCGGTCACCATTCATCGACTCTCCGGCTACCACTACCACTCTCCGGCTCACGAGCAAAATACTCGTAAGGGAACTCTCTCTAATCAATTCAATGGGGGAAACCCAAATTCCTAAATCGAATTTCATTTGATTATTTCAATCTCTTTCTCCCTAACCCGAATCTTCTTTAATACCAATCATTATGATACAATTTATAAACTCGTGTATGTTAATAAGTGTCTTAGAGCATCTGTATCCCAGAACTTTTCAAAGGTTTTCTTATCTATTTTTTTAATTATATATTATCCTTAAAATTATTTAAGGAACATCTCTCCTCCATTCCAAAATTTAAAAAAGTTTTTAAAATTACTTTGAATTACGTAACTCCAATAGAACAATATTACTTCCTTACAATTGGGCAAAAACAAAAATAAAAATCCACAATTTCCTTGATTTGTGTGAATCACGAAAGAACTTGTCAGAATTCATTTCTTACTAGAGAAACTTCTTTCCACTCATGACATTAATTCTTTAACCCATTCTGACATTAAT
Source organism: Fagopyrum esculentum (assembly GCA_033239045.1). Taxonomy (NCBI): domain Eukaryota; kingdom Viridiplantae; phylum Streptophyta; class Magnoliopsida; order Caryophyllales; family Polygonaceae; genus Fagopyrum; species Fagopyrum esculentum. The sequence goes on from BSUD01000003.1 coordinate 6,411,748, forward strand.
CTATATTTTTATGTTAAGAAATAGCTAAAGAAACTCTCAGTATCTGAGTTGAAGGTGCTCTTAACAACCAAATCAATAAACAAATAGTTTAATCTCTAAATCCTTTTATTGTTGAAGCTCCATGTTTATATGCCTTTTCCTCCATTCTCTACCTCTTTGTTCCTCTGTTGAAGTTTTGGTAAAGTTCGATGTCCTCTTGATCGAGGTTATGGTTGAATTTTATCGCGTCGAAGTTCTTGTTGTCTTCTCAAGGGAGCTCTTCATTCACAACTTATGAGCTTCCTTCTAAATTCCTGAATAAGGTCAAAATTATACAACTATTATTAATCAAATGTGCAACACCCCATCTCGGAAGTCATAGTAAGGGCGTGTCATTATAATAGCGATTGTTGGACTCGTTCACTAGTTCACGGGTTATAATTGGTTCTTTTGTATACCACATACTACAATATATAGTTAATAATAAATAATTTTCTAGTAGTATTTGGTGATCAGGGTTTGCAATGTTCGTATAATCATCTTTGGAGATCTGATACGGTTCACTAGGTTTGCATTATTTGTATAAGCATATGTGGGGGCCTAGTAAGGGATGTTCGGTTCACCGATATTGATGAACCCGCATCCTTGGAATTGAGAACCTAACCGATTGTAATAAATGGTCATTTATGTGTTTTGGAATTCCTTGAGTGTCTATAACGACTAGATACATGATGGTGGGATTGTAATATCTTGTTAGAAAGAGGTTTCGTGTTCATATGACTCTCCAACTCGACTAGGATACATTTCTGGATATAGGATTATAGGTTTCCCGGAAATGCAAAAATAATAGGGTTGGATCCAATCAGGTGCCGCCTTAGCACCAAAACTTGTAACAAGTACTTGTGTTCATGTTTTTTTTTAGGGAAATTCCGGATGGTACCCTCGTGGTTTGGGGTATTCCGGATTTTGCCCACCAGTTTTTTCAAGTTCGGATGGTACCCTTGAGTTTATGTTGTTTTCCGGATTTTGCCCAAATTCATTACACTTTTTTTAAATTCCATTAAAAACATACAAAAGAAAATAAACTAAAATTAAAAAACAACTTAAAATAGAAATAATAATTTATTTAATTTAAAAATAAATTAAAACAGTAACTTTTATAAAAATATATATTATATTAATTTAAAACTAAATAAATTAGATAAATTTTAAAAAATTCAAAAATCAGTGCTTTATTTATTTTAAAAATAAATAATTGAATTAGCATATTTTTTACAAAATCTAAAAAATATAAGTGTTATATTTTATTTAAAAAATAAATAAAATAAGGACTCTTATAAATAATAAAAAAAAGCACTGTTTTAATTTATTATTAAAATAAATAAATAATTTTTCTATTTTATTTATTTCCCAAAACTAAAAGAAAGAAAATAAAGTAATATTAAAAAATAAAAAATAGAAAACTGATTTATTCAATTTAATAATAAATTAAAACAGTGATTTTTTAAAATTTTTTTAAAAAATCCTTATTTTATTTATTTTTGAAATAAATTATAAAACTTATTTTTTTAGATTTTGTTAAAAAAATGCTTACCCAATTTATTTATTTTTAAAATAAAATAAAACACTGATTTTTTTAAATTTTTTAAAAATTAACTAACGAATTTATTTTTAAATTAATATAATATATATATATATATATATATATATAAAAAGTTACTTTTTACTTTATTTTTAAAATAAACTAATTATTCTTTCTATTTTAAGTTATTTTTTAATTTTAGTTTATTTTCTTTTGTATGTTTTTAATAGAATTTAAAAAATTGTAATGAATTTGGGCAAAATCCGGAAAACAACATAAACTTGAGGGTACCATCCGAACTTGAAAAAACTGGTGGGCAAAATTCGGAATACCCCAAACCACGAGGGTACCATCCGGAATTTCCCTTTTTTTTAAGTTTTTTCAGATTCTCACGTAATATTTAAAAGGATGATATTTTTTAGTTTACCTATTGACTCCTATTGTGTATAGGTCGAGATTGTGATGGGGTCGGAGTGATGGGATCTGGAGATGTCGGAGGCAGAGTGGTGAGATTTGGTGATACGAGTTAGAATGATGTGGTCCGAAGTGGTGGGATCCGATTTGATGAGATCCATGATTAGCAAGAGGGGCATGTCCGTGCCATGAGTGAGTTGTGTCATATAATACGGTTCTACGTTCAACGGTATATCCCGGTGTCTACAACGTGTCAATGCTAAAATCGGAGCTTGGTCCTCGTAGTTCATAATCCTTTGTAGTTTTGTTTACAAAACAAAATCTTTTAAAAAAAATTAAATTATAAAAGGGATGAAAATAAGTCATCATAAAACATTATAATTAAGTCGTGATAAAATTTGTGTTCCGTAAACATTATTAGAAATAGTATAAAAATATGAAATAATAGTATAAGCTATTTAAAATAAAATTAAATTTTTTTTGAACCGTTATTATAAAAATATTAGAAAAATTGTAACAACCACAAAAACAATTCTAGAAAAACGTATTCTAAAAAAATAAAATATATAGAAAGAAACTATGAGAATATTTAATTCATCTTTTTATCATCTTTTATGTATCGACGGTTCATTTAGAAAGAAAAAAACGTGAATATTTAGTCATATATATTAACAAAAAATTTACATTTTAACAATATTTACTTCATGTGTGTGTAACTTCGTATCGAAAGTAATAATTATACTTGAATAGCTCCCGAAATTTTATGACACATTTCTTTCTTTATTAAATGATAATTCTAGAACTCTTTTGTATATATCTTAGAAATTGATTAACATATACAAAAAAGGTAAAATAGCACAAACTATGATCCATGAACCAAAACAATACAAACTTATAAATTATTATCTAGTATACAAACACTAGTCTAATAAACCAATTTTGATACAATTATGTTATTATTAATATAAAAAAAATGTTTTTTTTATGTCTTGTCATTTATTTTGGTGACCAATTATCATATTAACGATAGATTTTATCATTTTAATTAAAAAATCATAAAAATGTTCTCGAAAATTTGTTTTATGAAAACAATTCAACTATAAAATTCCGAATATTTATGCAATTATTTCAGAAACCTATACAATTATTTGTATCAGTAATTTTTTTTTAAAAAAAAACCTTGGAAATAATTTCGATTTTTTCATTTTTTTGTGATTTTTATTCGACAACAAAAAAAAATGCTTATGAAAATTGATTATTTTTATTTATATGTGATAGTTTGTATTATACTCTAAAATAAATTTCTCAAAAAATTCGGGGTAAAAATATTTTGCGTAAGGAAACCCGAATTTTAATTCTCGGAATTTTTTTTTACTGAACCTTTTGAAAATATTACCTTTTTTATTATTGTTGTGACAATTGACTAGCTAAAATAGGTGACGTGTCATAAATAAAATAACTTTTTGAGTAATCTAATATGACCGTATTGATTTATTAAGTGATATTTTGTATACTAGTAATTTATATAGTATTTTTTTTAAAAAAATTCTCTGGATAATTTTATTGTTTTTTTAATGTTTTTTTTTAAAAAAAGTATTGGTTGTTCATTTCCTAAATGTGATATTTTGAGGTAAAATTAGGCAAATTGTCTTGAATTTGATCGGTCACATCACTGAAAAAAAGCAGCATAAGGGCATGTGCAACAGATTCTTCAAAAAATCTCTAAAATGGAGAAATAATTTACATTTTCTCCAAATTATTTTTGTTTAAAATCCAATAGCTTCTCCATAATAGGGAGTCATGTATATATGTAATTTATTATTTTAAAAATTAATGACAAAAACTGTTAAATTTTGTAGATGGAATCTATTTGGAGAATCTTTCCCTTGCTGCAAATATAGGGAAAGGAAGGCTTATTTTTTACAAGCTCCCCATTTTAGAGTTTGAGATAGGGAATTTGTTGGAGGTAAAAGAAGCCCAAAATTCCCCAAAAGCAACATTCTCTAGGTATCTGTTGCACATGCTCTAAGAGGATTCAGTCCCAACTTCCGTTTACCGGGTCATCGCTTCCTCGCCGTCATGGACCCCACCTTTAGCAGCGACGCCGGCACTCACACAAGTCGTCGTCTCCGGTGATGCCACCACTCCCCACCACCCATTTGAATATACCTTTTCTCGTTTCCTTAGGGCCAAAATAAACAATTTAATTGGTTTGAAATTTTCTACTTGCTTGCTATATACTATATAGCTTGTCGTATCATCATCAGTTATCAAATGATGGCTTTTTCCCGATCGAACTTCAAACACTCAATCAATTACTTCTTCTCCTCTAATACGTCGTCGTTTGTACCTCTCGCCTCGTCAGCCTTCCGCCGGAGTTTCCGTGCGTTTGATTTTGGACTTTGCGAGTCTCGACGCCGTTTTGTTGCTGTTGTCTGATTTCAGCCTTTTGTTTTTGCTCAACCGACAACGAGTGGTTGCCTGAGTTGACTCTGTTTAAGTCCTGTTGTAGATAAAAATGGAATTTGATAGTTTGTGGAGTCATAGACGAGTTCTGATTTGTCTTTTGATGGGAATTTCAAGCTTTCTATTACAAAACTTGATTGTTGTATCCCTCAATGATGAAGGTGATTGATCATATTTCGCTTTGAGTTAATTAATCGTCATAGTTTTCTTTGCTTATTTTTGTTTGATTCTGAAGTTTATGGGTATGAGTAATTGAGTATTGTATCAGGGATGGCATTATTAAGGTTCAAAGATAGAATTGAGGATGATCCATTCGGAGCATTGTTGACTTGGAAGGAAAATAGCTTAGAGAATAATCCTTGTTCATGGTTTGGTGTAGACTGTGTTGATGGCCATGTTGTATCCTTGTAAGTTTTCTTTCACCTTCTTGTTTTAATTGGAGATAAATTATCAAATTTCATTAGATAGTTAACTTGTCAATGGGTATATGGAACTAAGCAGATTATCCTGCACAATGCTTCCATTTGACTAGAAATCAGCAAATAAGAGTAAATATGAAAAATGCTAGAAGACTTTTGAGATGATTAACCGCTACACTGCTGAATGCTGTACAAGAAGACGATCATTGAATCCTTGCACCACCAACAAGTTTTATAAGTAAAAATAGCTTAATGTAGTTTTAATTGCTTATTTTTCTGATAGTTAGATGTTATTTGGAGTAAAACTACAGATTAAGTGCTAACTTTCTCTAGGAGCTGAGAAGTATAATAATCTCAGATGAATACACTGATCCAATACAATATATGATGTTGGCATCTCAATCTGAACTTTGCAGGAAGTTGAAAGATCTATGTCTAACTGGAACGCTCGCACCTGAACTTGAGCATCTAGTTCATATAAAGCTGATGTAAGCATGAGAGCTTTTGTTTACTGATATATTGCTTTTATAGATCTTTTCCTAGAGGGAAAGATAGAAGTCAAGTGCTGCATTTTTGTGTTACATTATCTCTACCATTTTTTGTGAATCTAGAACTTTCTTTGCTGCAGTATACTGCGTAACAATTCTCTCTATGGTGTAATCCCTGAAGAGTTCACAGGGTTGAAAGAGCTTGAAGTACTTGATCTGGGTTTAAACAACTTTAATGGACCCTTGTCCCATGAATGGGGAAATAATGTTGCCGTCCTGTAAGTTGTTTTTTGTCAATATGAATTTATTAATGTTGCTGTGAAAAGTAGTTACATTGATAAATTTTCATAAGTTCTTGATTTTCTATTGTTGTTGTTGTTGTTGAAGTTTGCTAGATAACAACGCACAATTCTGTCATGTACCCCCTGAAGTTGAGCAACTCGTGATGATTTCTGAAGTTCAAGTGGAAGCGAATGATCTGAGTTCCAAATATAAACCGTCTTATGTTGCTGAACACATAAAGGCATTACCTCGTCCTTGTATAAGGTACTCCTAAAAATATAAACCCGTCTTACGCAGGAAGTAGAACTTGCAGGTCAATTGCTTTTGGAAGTCTTGCTTTTGTTGTCTGATTTGATCAGCTCATAAACAAAGCTTGTAAGGCTGATTTGATCTGCACATCAATTATTTACTCATGTATTTTTAGGATCATAAGACACGACATATCACATACTTGATTGTGAACTGACTGATTCTATAGTAACAAATGTATGTTTTTGCAAGGTGTGATCATCAAACAAAAAATCCTATGCATCGGAGACAGCTGCAGGGGCTGCAGGGGCAGCAGGGCAAACCAATTTCTTCAGCTACCGGGCCTGATGCAGCAGATGAGGGGATTGTAGGGGGGGTATCGCCATCTCCTCAGCCCAGAACGCAAGATCCACCACCACCACCATTTCCAGCACCAGCTCCAGCTCCACCACCACCACCACCAGCAGCAGACTCGGAAACTCCACTATCTAGCCCAACTTCCCGTACCTCTAATTCTGAAAAATCTTCTTTAAGTGGTACACAGAAACTAACCATTGCAGTCTCAGCTTCAGTTGGCGGATTCATACTTCTTCTTTTAATTGTCGGTCTATTCATCTGGAGACGCAAGAAGATCACCACAATTGGGCCATGGGGAAGTGGAACGAGTAGATCAATTCAGATGTCCACAGTGAACGGTAATGAATATTGTTTTCAGTAAACTGCTTTTATCAGAAAACATATTTTATGCTCCCTCTTTGAAAAAAATATGTACTACAATTTTTCCTTACAAAAATGATAGGTCATGATAAATCACAAATCCTCAGCCGTGGTATAACTAACTCAGGACTCGGTCAAGGTCAGTAATTCCTATTCCGTCCATTGACGACTCAAGAGATTTGCTATATCAAACACTGGACTCAATTTGTTCTGTATTTCAGGAAGTCTAAACCTGAAGAGGTCAGAGCTGGAAGCTGCGTGCGAAGAATTCAGTAATGTGATTGGTTCTTCAACGATAGGAACCTTGTACAAAGGCACATTGTCAAGTAAAGGTGAAATAACTGTCTTATCCTATGATGTGAAGAACACAAAGGATTGGTCAACTGACATGCAAATGCTGTTTAGAAATAAGGTAAACATGAAAAGAAGTTTCTCTTTTCTACTTTTTTTCAAGTAGCAACTCATATTTTGATCATACTCTGATTTTAGGTTGATAAGCTGTCAAAAGTGAGTCACAAGAACTTCCTTAACCTCTTAGGTTACTGTGAAGAAGAGAAGCCGTTTACTAGGATGTTGGTCTTCGAATATGCTCCAAGTGGAACTTTGTTCGAGCACTTATACGGTATGTATTTCATAACATGCCCCAAATTAGAGATCAAAAGCTCACTTGGTTGTAGGGGTGTTATACGAGCCGAGCCCGGGTAGCTCGTCTAAAATAATGCTCATATAGTGTTATTTTTAGCCAAACGAGCCGAGCTTTACCCAAACTTTTTACAAGCCGAGCGCAAGCTGAGCCCAAGTAGCTTGTCTCATGTATCAGCCTAGTCTTGGATAATAGGAATGAAAATGGAATGGTAAAGGTTAAGGGGAAGAAAAGGAGATCGAAAGGATTATCTTCCATTCATGTTTTAACAAAAGTGTAACATTCCATTTTAGTGACTAAACAATCACGTGTTATAAAACTTGCATTATGCAACCAAACTAGCCCTAAAACCGCCATCTTTGTTATTTTCTTGCAGTAAGAGAATCAGAACACCTAGATTGGGCAATGAGGATTCGGATCATGATGGGAATAGCATATTGCCTCGAGCACATGCACGCCCGAACACCAAGCATAACACACGAGGACCTCACAGCCTATGCCGTGAATCTCTCAGAAGACTACGCAGCAAAGCTATCAGATTTCGGGATCTGGAATGAGGTAGCTTTAGCTGCAAACCCATTACCAATCCTCATTGACACTGCAACTTCACCGGATCCAAACCCAGAGGATAACGTCTATAGATTTGGGTTAGTTATCCTTGAGATGATTACCGGGAAGGCGCCTCACTCTATGAGTAAGGGCTCACTCAATGCATGGGCTTTAGACTACTTGAGAGGAGACGAGCCGCTCAAGAGTTTCGTTGATCCTATGCTAAGACATTATGATGCCGAGCAAGTAGAGCGGATAGGAGAGGTGATAAAGTTGTGTACTCTTCCTTATCCAAATGAGAAACCGCGGATGGATGATGTTGCTTCGAGATTGAGAGAGATAACCGGTATAGAACCCGATAGAGCAGCACCTAGATTGTCACTGTGGTACTAATTGTATGATACTATACGTTTATAGACTTATAGTTGGTGTGACGTATCAACTATCTCCGGGTGTAGATCAAGATGTGTTTCGTTCGTTGTAAAGATGTAAAATGTGGTGATAATGCAAGAAATATTTGTCATATGAGTTTGATTATTGAGTTGGCGTGTCAAAACAGCTACAAGCTTATTAAAAAAACAAAGAGTTTCCAATTTGTCTTTGTATATATGTAGGCGAAGCCTTTTCTTTATATTCAAGCAAAACGTGTAGGGTTTTAGTAGGGAGAGTATAGGTCCAAAACTGAATTGAATCACAAAAAACAAAAATATTAGGGTCGGTTTCGGGTCGATTTATGTTTTTAATTTCACACTTTCACCTGTGTATTCAAATCGGGTTATTCGGATAAGGTGGTCAAGGATCACCAATAGAATTGTTAGATATTTCATCTTTAGGGGTGAGCAAATGTATCTGATTCGTCTAATTTGATCCACTAACCCAAATACCTATATGAGAAATTCAAAATGACCCGTTTATTGACGATTCAAATCTAATCTAGGGGTTTTTCCCAAATCATTGCATACCTCTAAGTCGAATATTCAATCTATCCAAGAAAAAAAAAATCATATTATTAAGATCAAATTTAAAAAGTTGAATATCCGGCCTGACAAAAAGTATCGGATTCTAAACTCCAAACTCCGAAGTCCCAAATCAGATTCAGATCGACATTTTATGAAATTGTCTAATCCAATATCCCGGATCAGATCGATCCAGTTGCACACCCCTATCGATTATGATCCGTCTCTAATGGAGGATCGCGTGAGTTGTATTTCGTATCAATGTGAAAATTAAAATAATTTAAATCCTATCCTAGGAAATGTATAACAAAGCAGACGAACAAGGTGGAAATCATTTAAAATTCAGATAAAAGTCCACGTGAGATTGTGGCCTTCACGTATATAATTCACAAGAATCATCTTATATCAACCGACCGTCCACACACTTCTCTCGATGAATATACAATTTCTGGCCTGCATTTCAGAAGGGTATTCTATATTTTGAAATTCAATAATAAAAACTTAATGGTTAACATGCAATATTAGTAGCACCCACGTCAACTTATTCATGCTCAAATTATAAATACCCATAAATCAAATCACCCAACATTTCAAACTCTCCTACAAAAAAAAAGAAAGAAAAATGGCCAAGAAATTACTTGTCATATTTTCAGTTCTTCTTCTAGGGGTAATCTCTCCTTCAATGGCAAGCTCCTATAATGAGACAACCAAGGTAGCACCAAAACACTACGTTAAAAAAACATACGCAGCAAAAGACATTGATGTGGTGGTTGAAGGCGTTGTCTACTGTCAAAGCTGCAAATACAGCGGAACATGGTCTTTGGTCGATGGTAAGCCGATTAAAGGAGCTAAAATTGGAGTAATCTGCAGAAATCACAAGGAGAGAGTTACCTTCTACAAGGTTTTCGAAACCACGGAAACCGGTTACTTCTATGCTGAGCTTAAAGGCTTTGACATGAAGCATCCTTTTCTTGATCATCCTCTTCAGGCTTGTTCAGTCAAGTTGGTGTCTTCTCCACTTGATGACTGTGATGTTTTTACCAATGTTAACTATGGTATCAATGGAGCTTCTTTAAGGTATGAAGATAAGAGGACAGTTGAGAAGGATTATGAAGCAGTGATTTATGCAGCTGGTCCTTTGGCTTTCCGCTCTGATCATTGCCTTCCAAAGGAATACTGATTTGTATCCATTTTTTGTTGATTGTTTCCGGTTTTCGGTTTTCACCAATGTGTATTCTCTTCTGTGTCTTGTAATCCTGCCATCTGAATATGAGAATGGTTTCTTCAAAACTTGACAAATAAAAAACATGAAATCCTGCAAATTTCTTGTCTCTAAAAATCCAGAGGCATTGCAAACATTTTGTTGATGTCATCCATGGCCTGCTTTGTGAACACAGTTTCCTCATAAAGATCTTTACCATTTCCAGAAGATGTGGTTGGCAGATCATCATCAGGTAGTATCGCGAATTCAGTTGAATTTCCGTTTTGGTCAGAAGCCAAATCATCATCAGCTAGTATTGAAAATTCAGCTTGGACTTGCTCAGTAACCAAATCATCATCAGGAAGTATAGAAAATTCACCACAATTTTTCTTCAGAGAAGCTGTTGCTTCCAATTTTTTCTTTCTTGTCATCCTCACAAAATCTATTGGTTTCCCAAACATACCGTTGATGTCGTCCATAGCTTGTTTGAGGTTCACAGTTGGATCAACTAATCCATGATGACAAATATTTTCCACCTCTGCTTCATCATCCAAAATGGTTGATCCTACAAACCTATGAACAACTGTGTCCTCTCTAAACTTTGTTTTTGATGTTCTCTCCATTTTTGCATCATTGGAAGATTCAGATAGCTGATCATCAGGCCTTAAGAACTGGAACCCATGATCCTGTGAACAAGATGGAGACTTTTCAGCAGATGATTGGAACTCACATGGATCTGCTTCATCATCAGCAAATATCTGAAATGTTTGCTGAGCTGGCTGTTGTATGTTAGATCTGACCTCACTTTCTACATTATCATCCATGAACACCTCAAAGCCGCTGCTTGGCTTCTGAGATACCTCTAGTTGGCTTTTGCGCTGACGCCTGGTAACAATTGACGGTTCTAGAGGCTGTTTAAACATGTTGTTGATGGCATTCATGGCCTCTTTCATGTTTATGGTTGGATCTACCAAACCATGATGACAAGCATCTTCTGCTTCAGAGCCTCCAACAATTGCAGTATTCACAAACTTTTTAAAAATAACTGTATCTTCCCTTTGTAATTTTCTTGGTTCAGAATGTTTTGTTTTCAAATGGCCTAGCTGTTTAATCTGATCAATAGTAATGCCTTCTTCGGTTGCATCCTTTACAGATACATTACAGTAATCCGGACTTTCCAAGCGACTGTTGCAGTCTAATGCGTGTTGTGGCGTCTGCTTTGCATCGTGCCCTTTTTCAGACAGGGAACCCTCAACAGTAGAGGGCCTTGTATTGAGCTTTGACGAATCTTCATCACTTCTTTCACTGATTCTATCAGATAGAGGTCTTCTAGAAGATTTCTTTTCCAGACGCTGTCATGAGTATCATAAGGGTTAAAACATGGAATTGATACAAAACAACAACGAGTTTCAGAGGCATGTTTATAGAGATAACCTGGATAACCTTGCTCTTATGGCGCTCCATGCGATGAAGAAATTTCTCATATGATTTTTGCAGATCATCCAAAGGTTCTGCAAGGCTTTACATGTTCACAGGACACTTTTGTCAGTTCAAGGCTGAACTAAAATAATAAACCTGTTCCGAAACATAGCTCTAAATAACATCCATGGATTATACAACATCAATGCAAATCTCAACATTTTAACTATTTTGAATGTTACAGAAAACCTGGCATTTTAACAGAAATGAAAGATACCAATCAATCTTATGTTTGAACTATCACATGTCGATATAAATGCACTAAACAATTGGATTATGACGAGAGCTTGAGTATAATATAGTTCATTACAATTTCACTAACAATAAATGCTTTGAGAAATACATCATGAAGATCTAAAACTATTTTTGTATACAAGATACCACAAAAAAGGTCTAAATTGTTTTAAAACTAAATTGGTCATGAATAAGTTGAAACAGAATCCCCTTTGTGATACAATTCACATCCAAAGACGTCTTCATGGAAAAAACTAAGATTAAATACGGCTACTTAAAACTGCTTTTGGGGCCATGAAGAAATCAGCAATGCATTTTAGTTCTGGGAAACTCAACCTATACTATACAAGGACATTCATGTTATGTGGGAACTCTGGAGTGCTTTCTTGCAATAATTACTTATTTCTCACAGATTGAACAGTTAGGATTCAGAGATTGAAAAGAATAATTGGGGGGAAATCGCATTGAAAGCCCTAAAGCATCGTCTAGCATATCCACGCAGGAATTAATGCAGAATCTAACCATAAATCTATATTCAAAACTAACCTACACAAATGAGAATAATCAAGCAATCAGACAGCTGAACAAAGTGAAGGCATGATCTCACAAATCCACTGTAAGAGGGTATCAGTTTGAACACAAACACTTACTTCTGCACCCCTAATCGGTATATTTGCTCAGCCTCATCAAACTTCTTCATCTTTTCATAGTAAAGTGCATATGCCTGGTAGAACAAGGATCGCTTGATACCAATCCGCTTCATCTCCATATTCCGCAATATTGCCTTGGGATCATCCACATAGTCCATCTACTCAAAAGCCCAAATTAATTCCAGAAATCAATCGAGTTCGGAAGATAGCAGCAAAAAGAAGGAAGCCCCAAATTAGAAGGATGAAATTAAACCGCTTACCAGCTCCAACCAAATGCGAATGAACCTCAAATCATTGCGATAGCGCCGATCGGACTCGAATGTCTGGGCACACTTCTGGAGGAATCGAGGCATCTTCTCCGCGAGCAGTTCTGTGGGTAAGCTATCCCGCATCTTCCGAACACCACTGCAGTATAAACTCGATTGATTACATAGATACAAAAAAGTGAACAACGATAAAGAGAAACACAGATGGATACAAGAAACGGAAGACGATGAACAGAGAAAGAGGGATACCGGAGCCATGGGAGGAGGGGATCGTTTCCAGTGTAAGCTTTGATCTCGGCGATGATAGAAGGAAAGAGGTCAGTGTGAAGAGTGGCCGCCATTGTTAGAACAAAGGAAGCTCTGGGGCTTTGGAGAAAAGCAAGAATCGAGGTTTTGGAGAGGGAAAGTTCCTGAGAGAGGACTCAGACGCGACGAAAATTTGAATTTTCTTGGCTCTAATTTGTGCCAATGCGGTCCCGCAGGCATCCATATTCGAAACTCAAATTTATCATTATTTATAATAGAAATTAGGAAAAATAACTCAAAATAATACCAACTATCAACATTGAACCGAAAATAATATGAACTTTGAAAATTACTAGGAGCGATACAAACTATCAATGTATTTACCAAAAATAATACGCCATACTTTTTCGGAAAAAACCCTAGCTCCGGCGATGACGTGGCAACCGGAATGTTACATGTCATCAAATAAATGGGTTAAATGTGTGATGTGGATTTATTTAAAAAAAACAATTTAATAATATTTAAAATATTAAAAAATAAAAATTATTATTTTTAAAATTTTAAATAATATTTTTTTAAAAAAATTTGTAGAAATATTTATTTAAAAAAAATAAATTTAAAGTTTGAATTTTTTTAAAAATAGATTTGTAAAAAAATGTAATAATATTTATTTTTCCAAAAAATATAAAATATAATATTTTTTTAATCAAAATTATTTTCGGATTTTTGTATAAAATGAAAATTTTAATCCTAAAAAAAATATTCAAATTTAATTTTGTAACCTAATTCCTAAAAAAAAAATTCCCAATTTTTTTGTAAAATTATTTTTTTCCTAAAAATATAATCATTTTTTTTACGGATTTTTTTTTAACATTTCATAAAAAAAATATTTTTACATTTTTTTACAAACTTGTTTAAAAAAATGTTCAAACTTTATTTAATTTTTTTTACAAAAAATATTTTTTTAAAAAAAAATTGTACCAATGGTTTTTAAAAAAAAATTGTACAAATGGTTTTTAAAAAAAAATATTTTAAAATTTTAAATTATTAAATTTTTTATTTTTTAATATATTAAATATTATTAAATTGATTTTTTGAAAAATAAAATCCACATCACACATTTAATTCATTTATTTGATGACATGTAACATTCCGGCTGCCACGTCATCGCCGGTGCTAGAGGTTTTTGCCGGAAAAGTATGGCGTATTATTATTGTTAAATACATTGATAGTTTGTATCGCTCCTAGTAATTTTCAAAGTTCGTATTATTTTCGGTTCAATGTTGATAGTTGGTATTATTTTGGGTTATTTTTCCTAGAAATTAATTAGCTAATAATGTTTTTTTTTTAGGTAGACTAATGGTGTGTTTAGTTATATTGTTCGGTTTCTTTTAGTTTAGGGTTGATAACTCCACCTTGATATTTAATGTTAAATTTTAGGATGATGGAAGACTTAACATACATGTAGTTTTATAAACTAACAAATATCGTTCTATATCGTAGATTTCTTGTCTTGATTTGTTACATGTGTAATGTAGGTTGTTAGGGGATGAAGTAACAAATATCACATCTAAGAGAGAATATGAAGATCTTAACGATTCAAACGGCTAAGACCTTACTCGAAGATATTCAAACGGTTACAACAAAGATCTTGCACGAAGATATTCAAACGGCTATAACAACACAACCGAAGATCTTGCTTGAAGATTTTGTTCGAGATTTTGGGACAATTTCAAACGTCTAACAACAAAGATTCTTGAGAAGATTGTTCGGATTCTGTGGAAGAATTCATGACGTTACAAACGGTTAGAAGAAGTGGCCTCCACATACTATAAAAGAAATCCATCAACAACTAAGAAAGATACGAGCTTACAAGTGAGCAATCCAAGTCTTCTTCATCGATCAATGTTTATCATTCTCAAGAGCGTACTTTGTTTTAGTTCATAGAGTTAGATAAACACATAGAGCTACATTTATCATTATAGTTTTATACATAGTGTTACCCTACGAAGTAATTAGGCTATTATTGTGAGACATGAGTTGACTAGATCGTAGCGGTGAGGCTACATTGAGAGAAGAAGAAAAGTTATTCTAGGTTGTATCTAGGAATCAAACAAAGCAGATAATAGATAGTTAGAATCATAGGGTCGGAAACACTAGGCGGAGACGTGTGCTGTTAGAGCCGAACTTCGTAAACATATCGTGTGTCAATCTTTTCATTTCCGCTCTTTCTATCGTTTATATTGTGACTAATAACTTTCTGGAGGTTTCCAAGGCAAGACCTTGAGACTCACTTCAAGGCCTTGAGAAACAATTATGTCACAAACTACAAAGATCAACTTCAAGGCCTTGAGATTCATTTCAAAGCCTTGATATTTGCAATTAGGAAAAGTTTTTATACTCTATTCAACCATCCCCCTTTCTAGAGTATATTTATCCTTATTTTATCCCCTACTCGGTTCTTCAAGGGTTATAAGGATCATTAATTTGTGATATTTAGATGCAGCTTAGTGGTTCCCTGCGATTGTTTTGGGATAGTTTTTAGGTTGTGAAAACACGATTTTGAGAACTTGATCCGACAAGGCTTTTGGAGATTATCGATGACTTATGAAATTTGTATGTCTTCGATGTCCGTTCTCTCCTCTCCACTCTCCTCAATCTCATCGATACAACACAACAAACTGCAAGGTTGGATCCCTTGGCAAAAATGGTGATATCATCGATGAAAGGAAAGAAACCCTCTTTTGCGCAATGTCGGCCCAAAAAAGCACTTGCCACAACCTGCAAAACGACACCAAAAATCATACGTTCTCTCTGGTTAGGGATTTTGACCAGTTGTCTTCACTATTTTCCCAAGTTATTCTCTCTTCCATTTGATACCCCTCCTCTCATCTTCACTCTCCTCATTCCCATCGATATTGTTAGGGTTAGGGATCTCTTGTTGAGACTATTGACTGATTTGTTTAAGAAAAAAAACATTTCCTATTGATCTTCAGATCTCGAAGACGTGTTTTGTTTAGTAAGCAGTTTTCTGAATCAATCGGTATATATGTATATGATATTGGCTTTGGTTTGACATTTGGGCATTATCATATACTACTTTGGTTTGGATTATGTATATTATTTTCAGATTTTTCATATGCAGAATGAGAGTTATCAATGAATTTGATTATTATCATATCGTGATGTATAACATTACCATAACTCATACCTAGAAATCACTAGTGTGTGCTTTGCTTATTATCCAATTATCATGATTTATACAAAAATCAACTCTTATGTTTTCATATACATAAACTTGAAAGAATTGAGCTAAATAGGCTCTTTATTATAGGCTCTTATTTTGTCGATCACTCTAATTTTACCCTATATATAATCCCCCTAGATGAAAAAATTGGGTTAAATAGGAGTATATTCACGAAATGAGTTTATGTTATGTGTACTCTTAATTGAGTAATAGTGGTAAAAGGCTTAGTTAGTCATTTTACTCCATAAACTTTATGGGGTAATCAATTTGCTTGGTTTATTATCCACATAACATCTCTTATTGTAATTGCTTATAATTCATATGAAATATTGACCTTTTAAATATGTGTTTGATGATCACAAGGGCACCTAAACTACATACAGTCGATGAGGGACTAAACTTGATAGAGAAGCTCATAGGGGAGATTGAACCATTTGCAACAGATGAATGGGTATGGGACTCGAGCTCACATTTTCTACAAAAACTACCACATGTATTGTCATTATCAAGTGTATGGTGTGTCATGTAGTTTGGTTTGGATTTTAGGATGATAATGTTCTCGTACTATATAATATATTCTACAGAAGATGGGGGGGGG
>BSUD01000003.1:6428670-6454558 GCA_033239045.1 Fagopyrum esculentum
GGGGGGGGGGGCAATTAGGAAGACTAAAGACCAATCATTTGGGTATGTGAGATCCAATGAAAATTGTGAACTTGCATTTCGCTTGATAGCTATCAATAAGCGTTAAGAGGTTAAAATTTACGCCCTTGAAGTTTACGACAATGCCTTCATTTATCAAATTGCAGATGTGGCGACCAAATACTACATCCTCGGCGTTGAGAACTCAACTTCAAAGTCCCAAAACAAGCGGCTGAAGCTCGTCACACTCTGTCTGATTTTGAGTGGCTTCATGTACTTGATGTCGGAGTACATATATAATGGTTAGAGTGAACTTGTAATGATTAGTAGGTATTGACAGTTTAATCATTTTGTCGTTGGGATGTTTGTAATGCTATCTAATGTAAGGGCCTGAAGTGTTTTGTAAGTCCCGTAATTTAACAAACATAGGACACCTTGCTTTTGTAGTTTGTTGATGTAAGTACACTTGCTTTTGTAAGTCGTGGCATAGCTTGAAACTCAGGGATGAATCTAATATTTATGGCTTGTTGATGATGTGCGGTATATCCCTTTGTGGTCTGCTTTGGTATTTGTTGAATGCGGGAATATCCTAAGTCATTGAGGCCACTGTGCCAAGAGTCAATTTGCTAAAGTTTAGCGAAGAAATTCCTACCTTTCAATATTTTTCAGAAAAGCTCAACTGATTCTCTTATCACCAATTTTGTTGCATGATATTGCATTAATATCAAAGTGTTCAAATTAGACAAGGTTTGAATAAATGGCAAGACTTACATTGTTTGTATGCAAATTGAATAAAATGGTGAATATGATGTTAGAAGAAATAAACCAAACCAAACCAAGTAGAAGAAATAAACCAAATAAATCAAATCAAGTAGAAATAAACCAACTACAATCTTGTAATGAGGTCCATTGGCCCTCCAAGTGTGTAACGGTCGTTAGTAGCAAAAAAAATTAAAAAAATTATATACTATAATGACCGTAACGGTCTTTACGGTCGTTTGTCACGGTTGTTAGTTGTTGTTAATGATTGTTACCATGTTCGAAGCAAGTAACAAAACGTTTAGTGTGGTGTTTAGAATTAAAAACTAAAAGTTTCAACTCGTTAAATTTATAATAGGGTGGGAGACGGAGCTTATAGATCAGAGTGCAAAATTGTGTTTATAAAATTTGACAAAAAAAAATACGCTTGAAATATTGTAATAAATTTGATAGATTGAGATTTGGCTCCCATGAAGTTGTAGAATCAATTTTATGTGAAGTTGATTCAACTTAAACCATTGATTTAAATTAAAGGTCAAGATCAATACAAATGCATTAAACTTTTGACAAAAAAAGAAAATAAAGTATTCTTATCTGATAGCTTGTAAAGGACATAAGTTATTTTTAAACACAAAATACACATTGTGAGAGATGTTTATAAAATATATATATATATATATATATATATATATATATATATATAGGATCAAGTAAGAACATGTTTTACCGTAAGAAATGAGAACAAATCTCGACCACAAGATTAAATACATTCAACAGTCATGATTCGTTCTTATTTCGGATAATAATTAATTACGTTTTTATATAAGGACATTAATATCTGGTTACCTTTTAAGATTGAAATTTATTTATCACATAATTAAATGCACATATTTACCTAATCGTTATCTCATTTGTCTTCTCGTTCCGGCGTGCTAAAATGGGAGAAGTTATAGTAGTTAGGATTATCAACCAATCGTGTTGCATAGTGCACATATGGGTGCTAGCCGTGTTTAATTTGTCAATGTATATTTGTGTGCTTAAATTACTCGTGCATATTCAAAAACTAATGTTTCTTTGTTAATATAATCGTGTATGTTAATCGTATAGTGGTTATTTTGTATTGCACAAAATAAGTTCGTGCATATCAAATGAATGGTGCTTATTCATGCATGCACGACTATATGCACGTTAAATAAGTAACTAGTGCTTACTTGTGCATGAAACACTATTTTCATTCACATTAAGTGAAACTAGTGTTTACTCGTGCGTATATCTTCACGCAAACAAATACATGTTGAAATTATAAAAGCACAATAAATTATATAAAAATATATACATTCAATCAATAATGCATACAATTGTTCAATTCAAAGATTAACTTTAAAAAATAATTATCTTCATTCAAATATGTGCATGTATGTTTATGATTTGTGCATATCTTCATTCAATTATGTGCATGTATGTATATGATTTGTGCATATCTTCATTCAAATATGTGCACATATCGTGCATGTAATGGAATCGTTGGTGATGGGTTATAAATTATTCATCTATACGTGCATATAAATTACTCATGTATACGTGTATGGACTTATACAATTAGATAAAATATTGACGTACATGGGTAATTAAGCACGAGTGGAATCATTGGTGGTGTGATGTACGAGTAATTAAGCTCTGATGTCACAAGTATTTTTTTTCCCATTCAACATTGTATTAACCATAAACAATTTCTTTCCAAAATAAAACATAAGCTGAATGTTTATAATTACCATGTAATAAATCATGCACGATTGATAAAATAATTTAATTACCTTATGTAGATATCGTAATAAATCTACATAGAATCATACCTTATTTAGACGCCAAATCTTAGTCATCCGTGCATTGATCTAACGATCCTTAGTTGTTCTTATTTCTTACCGTAAAATACGTTCTTACCGGATTCTGACCTTATATATATATATATATATATATATATATATATATATATATATATATATATATATATATAGATAATCGTTCAGGTACGGCCCTATTTATCTGGTACGGATAAAAGGGGAAATCTGCACCGTTGATCTGATTGAGGTTTTTTGTAATTTTAGTAGAATATTATGGGTAAATAGGGAAAAAAAAAGTGACTCTTCTCCTCCCTCTTCTCGCTCGTTCGTCCACTTCGTCGCTTCCTTGTCTTCTACTGCAAAATCAAACTCCCAGGCTTCCCTCTTCGTTCGTCCGCTTCGTCGCTTTCTTGTCTTCAACTGTAAAATCAAGCTCTCACCTTCTTCGGCCGGGTTCAATTGCTTCTCGACCTCACAACGCACGGATTGCTACACAACGGCTGGGTAGGTTTCGCTGACTACAGTATTTCCGGTGCCCAGGCTTCCCTCCATGGAAGGTGAGAAGCAACTTCAAATGTAGAATCAAAGGGGTAGTTCATGACCCGTGAATGGTGTATGAACCAAGTGTATGAACTAACATCTTTTTTCAACAAAAGACCAGCTCCAAATATCACATATCTTTTATGGTTGTCAAGACCCGTGAATGGTGCAAAAATCATGCCATATCTGAATTTATACCAAGAGGAGATAATTCATAACCTGTGTGAGACTCGTTCATGGTATATAAAAGCATGGTGCATGGTATATGTGAGTGTAGTTCATGTCATATAAAGGGGTAGTTCATGATATATAAGGGAGAGGTTAATGGATGTTAGTATGACATGGGTTGTTCAAATCAAATAATTACCTACTTTAAAATATGAGAGAATCGTTCATGGTATATAAAATCATAGTGCATGGTATATATAAGTGTAGTGCATGTCGTATAAAGGGGTAGTTCATGATATATAAAGGAGCAGTTAATGGATGATAGTGAGTGTAAGTATAACATAGGTAGTTCAAATTCAAATAATTACCTATTAGTTTGGTATGTAGAATCAAAGGAAACAACGTCCCCAAATAAAGCATAGTTTCAACGAGCAAGAGGATCCGCCCAAAACACATGACTAAGTTGATCATTCTCATCAACGTCATAACTGAAGTAAAAATTCTTGCACACCTCCTTCTTGTTAAAGAGTTTATCAATCAACATTTGTGCATTAGTATCCGATATAAAAGCCATCAAATCTCGCTTGAAATTTCTAAAGTTCTGAACCGTTGCACCAACATCCCGACGTCACCACCAACAAATTGTTGAAGTAACCTATGTAACTTGGCAGGAACAATGTTTGCTTTTGAGCAATAAAACATATACTTTTGATGTCCAATAGTCATATCACTCTTTTACTTAGCAAAATCACGAGATAGATTAGACAACATAAGATGTGTGTGAACCTCAACAAAAGTGGAAACTGTATATCCACGTGGACCAATGTACTTCAATCTCAACATAGCTTTGCATTCTACTCGATTAGAAATTGTTCTTCTTTGACCGGTGGTATTGGATGAATTTTTTCCCTTCTCTAGTACATACAAATGTCCTACTAGTAACGACTTCTTGACGTGCACAGTCCTTGTGCTTTGATCCACCTCGGATGTGAAAACCACAAACTTTTGCATAATTCTCATAAAACAATCGAGTTTCATCAAGTGTTTTGAATATCTTTCCAATACAAGGTTTTATCTCATCATCACATATTGACTTCCATTCTCTTGATCCGTCATTTGTAATGTGCAACAAAGACCCAACATCCTCATTTTTTTCTAATGTCGACTCAATAAACATTTCCGCTGTTAAGGGCTGCAAACATGAAAGTACATATAAGAACAACTAATTAATTTTATGAGAGTAGTTCACAATATACATAAGAGTAGTTCATCATATATATAAGAGTAGTTCATAATTTGTAAACAAGTAGTTCATGCCATTTAAAAGAGTAGTTTATGCTTTTAAAAACAGAAGCTGTAAAATTATGAGCTAGTTGTTTATCAACGATGTAGAGCGATAATAAAGAAGCTCCAAAAAAAAGAAGCTCCGAAGAGTAGTTCACATTACAACAAGAAGTAGTTCATTGTATTACAAATAATAGTGCACGGTACAATCAGTACTAGTTCGTATAGCACATCCGATTAGTTCAGCACATTCTTAACAACAACCTCAAATCAACCCACTAAATCAGTGAAAAATCCATCGTTGGTCTTTAAAACACCATTGTTGGACCTTAAAACTCCATTGTTGGACCTTAAAATCCCAAGTTTGAAATAAGACCAATCTAATGAAATTAAAGCTTCACAAACTCAATAAGAACTACAACTCAACAACTACAAAAAACGAAATTACTGTTTCAAACCCACAAAATCCATGATTTGCAAGAGGAAATTTGAAAACAAAAATCCTAATTAGTGTTCTTGTTGGATCTCGTTCAAGCTTCTCATAGAAGATGGAGAGTAGATGAATTTCGATCGAGCTTCGTGTCTGATTTCTCTCTCTCAAGCTTGACATTCAGCAAAACACAATCATCCATAGCTAGCCATGGAAGCAAGAGGGAGAGGGAGCTTGAGTTTCAGTCGTTCAGTCGTGTTTTCTACAAATTCTGATATTTACAATTTTGCCACCGCCAGGTAATCTTAGGCTTCCATCCAACCATTGATTGTTATTGTAATCGACGGTCCAGATTCCGCCTCACAACCCTACCCTAATAATGAACCGTACTTGAATAATACCCTATATATATATATATATATATATATATATATATATATATATATATATATATATATATATATATATATATATTGTTAATAAAAATAAATAAAGGGTTAAAAACTTGTAACACATTTGTTCAATTCAAATTCATTGTAGTTAAGTTCAACTCTTTTTCTAAAAATTTGTTATATTATATATTGTAAATACTAAACAACTGTTGTGTATAATAAAATGTTTTTTTTGATTTTAAATTATTTTATTTGCTTCCATTTAAAAAGAAAAGAATTTTGATTTTCTTTTGACCCAAAATCTTATTTTATATGATTAACCTTAGTTATTGAGATATTCATTCTTTCTTTTTTTTTATCAAAATCTTATTTTTCAGCATATAAATCTTATTATTTTTTTTAAATATTGTTTTAGTGATATATTACTTAAAAAAATTACATATAAATTTTTTTTAATAAACAATTAGATATGTATTTCAAAATATTTCTTTTAGTAGAACTTAAAACATGTTAAAATTCGATAATTATACAAAAATGCCTATACTATAAAATAAATCCTCATAATACCGAATCACTTTAAGTATACAATACATACCCAATATTGTACCTTGATACAATCAAATTGATTTTAACAATATATACCATAAAGTACTAAAAGTATCTTACTATTGAAATAGACAAATGTGACAATGCTACTTTTGTAAGATACCATTCTCTTTCCTTCCTTTTATTACTATTAATTTGTTTTTAGGACTTTATTAATATAATAAAATATAGACTAGGGGGTGTATTCAATCCAGACTTTTAAAGATTTTGACTGATTCTTAATAATCGTAGAATTTAATTCAGTCAATACAGATTCTGTGAAAATCTTATATGTTGGGGAAATACTTCTACAGAGTTTAGTTATGTATATAATTAATAAAGAATCCTACAAAATCAATGAAATAATAGATTTTTTTAAAATCAACAAACTTTTAATTACCATAAGAATTTTATGGAAGATTTTAAATCCTAATTGAATACCAAAATATTTATAGAGACTTTTAAAAATCTATATTAAATATCATAGACTTTTAAATTCTAAAAAATTTCTATAAAATTTTAATTGAATACACCCCTTAAATTTACTCTAGATTTTATAATAATAGAAGGCTTAGAATTATCTTGAAATCGGTTAGTAGCACTAAATTTTTTGAGACTATAATCTTTAGGTTATGAAATGAAAAGAATATAAATTATTATAATATTTTTTATTTATTTTTAAACATCCACTTTATAATTTATTTATTTTTTCATAAGATTGATGATAAGCTTGATAATCTTCCAAACAAATACTCGATAACTACACAATCAACTTAATCACTTAAGTGAGCTATGTTACATATGCATGCTTAGAAAAGAAATTCGAACTTATATCAAGAAATCGAATTGGATCATGACCGATAACTAATTGTCCATCTAAAATTGGATCAAGATCTAAATCTTCAATTATTCAATTAGAAATCGAATTCTTCATTCAACTAAGAGGAGGAAAATGAACAAACTCGCATAAACTCCTACCAATATCATGTTGGTTACACCCACCGTCGCCACCGTAGATCCCCATTTGATCAGCAAACCCTCCATCGCCCCACGGTTGCAACGGCCCCACCACTGCCGGAGCAGTGGCGGCCGTGGTGGTAGCATATTTGTCAAGACGTGCTCGAGCAAGAGCAAGATCATGTTGAAGCTCAAACATCTTACGTTGGAGTAACGCAATTGCACCGATGCAACCATAAATCGGATCACAAAGCCGAGCCTCAGCCTCATAAACAAGCGAATTAACGGTATCCTCTCGTTGCTCCTCTGGCACCTCAACCAAGATCTTGCTCACGTTACTAGCTCCGAACACCTTGTGAACCTTCGCAAACTTCTTTAGCTCGTCGGATCTAAAATGTGGTGCGAATATGCACGTCGCCTTGCACCTTCTCTTTAGAAGCTTACACGCCGCACATGATGACCCTAATCGCCCGTGTCTCACATGAGCACAGAGTTTCAGCTTGTCGTTGTTGTTGTTGTCGTCGTTCATGGTTTCATTTCCGATTTTGTTTGGCTAGGGCTTGATCTATCTTCTCTAGATAGCTTTCTCCTTTGTGTTTGTGGAGTTTGATTGATCCTTTTATTTGTTGGGATAAAGTCTCGATCAAAAACTATTTTTTATTATTTATTTTTAGAAAATATTATATTGGTCCCTTTCATGTATCTACCTATTT
Source organism: Fagopyrum esculentum (assembly GCA_033239045.1). NCBI lineage: Eukaryota > Viridiplantae > Streptophyta > Magnoliopsida > Caryophyllales > Polygonaceae > Fagopyrum > Fagopyrum esculentum. The sequence continues at coordinate 6,436,337 of BSUD01000003.1, forward strand.
GTCCCCTTCCTAGTACGTACAAGTTTACATGAATTATTCATATCCGTAATAAATGTATGTATGTACCAAACTCCTACCAATTTATCCCCATTATAATTATTGAATATGGTATCATATTTTTTTTTTTACTGCAATAGCTCATTTTAATGCAAATGACTTAAACGTATAAGATCCAATTTATATAATATTTTCAATTGTGGCAATTTTTTTATTTCCTTAGAATATCGCTCGGAAATATAGGCGATTAATACTTATATATAAAACGATTTACGTTAATATAAATAGTTTCTAAACTATGAAAATATATGTCCGTAATCACGTAATCTAAAACATAAGTTTTTAATCAATAAGGGCCCGTTTGGTTCCAACTCCAAAAACGAAAACGGAATGGAAACGAATTGAGTCCATATGTATATCCTTATTCATGAAATTTTATGGAATCACTCATTGCGGTTTAATACGAAATGCACTTGTTTTCCCACATTTTGTTACCCTATAGGGTATCAAAAGTAATCATCAAACTCTACTCCAATTACTTCAAACCCCAAGAAATGATTCTAAAAGCTTTCATGAACAAGGGTATACGTATGGCCTATATTCATTTTCAATTCCGGAGTTAAAACCAAACGAACCCTAAGTTCTTAAAATCATAAAATATAGTGTATATGCTATGTTTCTTTAATATCCCCTATTATAATCTTTTGAGAGTTAATTTGAAGACTTCTAATGTGGATTATATTGTAGATTTACATTGCCATTATCGTTTGATTTTGTCGTCATCCTTAAAAATTGTTCATTTATGTATCGTTTGATTCATTGTCATCCTTAAAAAACTAGCCTACACTCAGTAAAGACTATTGATTTTGTCGTAAAGATGCGAGAAAAATAACACCACATTAAAAAGTAAAAAAAAAAAAAAAGTATATTTTTATATAGTTTTCTATAAATCCTATGAATGTTGTACGGTTGCTTTGTGTTTCTTATGGAGGGTCGATAAAAGAATGAGCAACATTATGGAGTATGTACGTGGCTACATAGGCACCAATGCCTTAACTTGAAAGTCTATAATAGGCACTTGTTTGTGTTTGCCATTTCTTTTAAACTCTCACCTTCAATCTCCATCATCCAAATACACCTTTCATTTGTAACATCAATATATGGCCTCCTACATTATTATCAATCCAACAATAATCCTTGGCCTAGTAATGAACAAAAGTATCCGACAAATCCGATCCGATCCACCAAGATGTTTCGAATCATCGGTAATATGAGTTTTTAGAATAAATTTGGATCATACCTGATATGTAATAATTAATCACATCAGATGTTCGAGTAAGAAATCGGATTGAATATCTGATTCGGTTAAAAGTATCGGATATCCATATATTATTGGATCGGATTCGAATGGACTTTTAATAATAATTAAGTACTTATCATACTAATTAGGCTAGTTTGTTGGAGATTATAATCTAATTTAAAGCTATAAAAATAGAAGAAGAACAAACTTAACTATTTAGTGTAGAATTTAGTGTCTAACATAATAAAGATGAAGTATTATATTTGTTTTTTAAATTGACAAAATAATTGAGGTCAATATTTATGGCCCGTTTGGTTTTAACTCCGAAAACGGAATGAAAACGAATCTAATTCATATGTGTACGAAATCATTCCTTGTGGTTTCCTGCAAAATATACTTGATTCCCTCCATTTTGTTTCCCTATAGGGTATCAAAGATAATCAAATTCTACTGCAATTACCACAAACCATAAGGAATGATTCCTTCATGAATTTGGATATATTTATGAATTAGATTCGTTTCCATTCCATTTCCGTTTTCAGAATTAAAACCAAACGGGCCCTCAATGTGTTTTTGTTGTTGTGGTGGAGATCTCTTGAGAACACTTAAGATTCAAATGTCATTATGAGGCTAATATTATATTTATATTCGTTGCATAGTTAAAATTTTAACGGAGGTAAAAAAACAAAACGGCGATGATATATACAAGCGCACAACGGATTCGGAACTCGTAATTTGTCACAGTTATGGGTTTCAAATTCGTGACACATTTTTCACGGATCATTACGATTATAAGTTCCGGATCCATGATGATTTTTCTTTATAATTCTAAAAAGAGTTCACTTTTTGCATGGTTTCAGAATTCATAACCATAACGAATACAAATTCTGAATGCACAGTGCGTTTGTGAATTCCATCGTCGTGTTTTTAATAACCCTCACTTTAAATTATAAGTTGGCAAATTAATGATTATTCCATGAAAGAAGTATATAAATGGATGATAAAAGGCACGAAAAAGACATAAATTTGAATGACGATACTCGTCGTTTCCTACCCATAGATGAAGTGACAAGTATGGCCCTCCCCCACGTGCTCAACCCTTGCCGTCTAAACATATTTTTTTACTATATTTTTATAGTTATAGTTTTAATTTATACATATAGGGAAGTTTTTTTTTTACGGAATAGAGTAATAACCTCTCACAACCACACGATCGAAAAAATTAACATCCTAAATTAAATATTACCACTAAGTCTCTATAATTATTTTTAGAAAAAATTAGAGAAATGAGGCATTTTTTTTTAACTTGTACAATATTTAGACACTTAATTTTTTCAATTAAAAAATAAAGATAAAATTGAGTGAATATGGTAAAAAATATTGAAAGAAGTTAGGCTAGATATTTAATATTATTAATTGGTAACTACCCAATTAATGGTAACCGGTTGAAAAAAATAAATCGTATTGTGAAGATTCTGCAAATATATTACTACCCAATTACTAGATGAGTTGGATGTAACACCCAAATCTGTAGGACTCAGTGTGTCATGGGCTAGGACCTCACAATGGGTTCTGACTATAGCCTGACAACAAGTTCACTTGATCTTACAACAAGACACGAATAAATATAAAACCAAAATCAATAAAGTTGAAAGATAATATATCGAAGGTATACAAAATCACAGCCGAGTATCAAAACGGTATCATCGTAAACAAACGGGAATTTTAGACGTACCGGCGAAAAACACTATTTGTAGCCACAACTACGCACACGAAGTGCGTAGTTGTGCTTTTCAGATCTGGGTTCGAACTACGCGTTTGACAAGCGTAGTTGGAGAGTCGTCCTGAGCCAGTTGGAGCCGATGAAGATTTTTTATAAAAATAACTATAATTTCGGTAATGGCATGCGTAGTTGGGCTTTTTTTTTTCAAGAAAAACTCCAACTACGCTTGACAAGCGTAGTTGAGGTGTTAAAAGTTAACTTTATTAATGGGAACCAAAGTTGAAGTTCCTTTTTTTTTTTAAATTCACTCCAACTACGCTTACCAATAGCATAGTTGGATTTTTTTTTAATTCAGCTTCGGTAATGGAAACCAAAGTTGAAGTTCTTCTTTTTTTATATAAAATTCACTCCAACTACGCTTGTCAATAGCGTAGTTGGAGTTTTTTTTTTTAAATTCAACTTCAACTCGCCTCTAGGTACACTAGCCATATGTAGTGGTATCGGGTGTACCTCCCGTATACCATAAGGAGTGGTGCAGTACCCTTCCCGTATACTAGGTCTGCCTCGACCTCAGAGAACCCCTCAGACTCCCTCATGAGAAATGAGAAATAGTTGTCACCACCCGTTACAAGGGGGTCAATCTTATGTCGGTAATAATCAATACCGCATGCTATAAAGCATATAACAATCACCACTAATGCATACATCCAATATAGGAATGCAGCTAATCAAGTGTCATGGACTTACCTGTATCCAAGTAACCTCAACTATCAATCAACCTCTCAGATTCCCGTAGGAATATACTCCACGTTTGATTAATCAAGGCACGTATATCAACAACTATCTAACATACTAGAAGGTTTCACTCCTAGTCTCTAAGATCCTCAAAAATCATATACATAATAACCATGCACAACTTCCTCGTCAAATATCCTCATATTAAACCTCTTGCTTCAAATTTCAATTAAATTCATTCCTTTGAATTTAATCAACTTATAGCGTTCTCTAAAATCTCAATTTAATTTATTAACCTTTAACTAATTAATTAAATTTCACCAAAATAATGTTTTGCCCGCAGACAGTTTCTAAACTCACCTGTCATCCGATCTCATCAAACAAATAGTCAATGATCACCACAATAATGTAACGAGCATAGTGGACTTTCCAATTATCAATTTTGACAAGCCTAAGGTCAATTTAGGCCAAATCGCAATACGGAAAATGAATAAATTCATAACTTATTTGTTATTAATTCGACCCACGATCCGAAAGAAGATTCGGAATCACAACGACGCAAGCTACGCTCAGACACTATCAAATTCACCGAAATCTGAGCGACGGAACCGACCCAGTAACATATATGCTCGTTCAGATTTTTACTTGCTCGAAAACGCAAAAACTCGGTACCAAAATGAAGAAAATGGAGAGAGGAATCAAAAAACTTAAACAAATTTGAAATCAGATTACAAGCGGAAAGTAGATCTAAGTTTAAAGATTGAGAGAAATCAAAGCTTTTACAAGGAAACGTGAAAAGAAATGCATTAATAAACGATTTCCCGTTATTTATAGCAAAAACGATAATTATCCTTTAGCGACGTCGATAATTAACCTTTCACCGATCTGGATGCGGTTTGAACCCCCTTCTTCAAACTTCTCGAAATTGGAATAATAGATATGGAATATTGTATGGATAATTATTCTGCAACTGTCTCGGAAAACGTGTATTCCTAAGCCATATTTCTTAACCGTTAAGAAACGAAATAGCGACTTTTTTGGCCGTTTTTCCTCTTCATGTTATTTCATATCTAGGACAAATCCGATGTCTTGATCACTTCTCTCAACTGCATTTTTATTAATGGAAGCTCTCAAATGCACTAATTAACATTGGAGGGTAAAAATAATTACCCGGGGGGAAAAGTGAAAAATTCCACATAATTCCAAAATTACGCCAGAAACATAACGGTGAGACTCATACTCGTCATTTACGCACTCTTCGCGAGTTATGTGTCAATTACTATCGATGATTAAGTTAATCAACATTAATCATCATTAATTAGGATTCGAAAATCCTAATTGTTACATCACATGCCCCTAAAATCAAGTTTCATCACAAAACTTGGATAACAAGTTAACAACATATCCTCTCGGCTCAGAATGCCGAGGTATACACACTCAACTCACGGAGGTCTCGGGCAGTCGCAAGATCTTCTAAGGGCATGGGTCTTACATTGACCCTCTCACCCTTATACTTGCTAGACTAATTAAACTCTGTGTATTCTTTTGATGATACATAGTATTAATACATAATGTTAATACATAATTTCAATTACACAATGTTCATATTTCAATTACACAATGTAAATATCAAACGATAGGAGTAAGCATACCAGGGCATCTAATCTTATTCGAAGACTCAAATTTTCGATCCGATAATTTAATTAAAGTGTAATCCGAACCCGATCCGAGAACATTTGGACATCCGACACTTTTGCCGGACCGGATATCCGATCTCAATCCAACCCGGAAACCCGATCCGAGAACATTTGCATATCCGACACTTTTGTCGAACTAGATACCCGATCCGAGTACCCGTTACTAGATCCATCGGATATATCCGACCAACTTTATTCTAAAAACTCACTATCCGTATTCGATGATCCAAAAATTCTTCCCGAATTGAACTCGGATCATCAATTAACAGTGTCGGATAAGATATTTTTGCCCGCCAATATCAAACGAGGATTTGTTTTGTGAATGGAGGGGCCAAAGTCGAAGACTTTATGAACAAGGAAAAGGAAGAATGGTGTATGATGAGGGTAGTAGCCATAGTGATCTTTCTAGCATTTGCAGAGCCGCAGTGCACTGCAATTAGGGTCCCCTACACTTGTTCTCTTTTCTGCACTTGCCCCACACATCCCTGATTGTTATATCATCATGCACTTGCACTTGCACACTTTCACTCTTCTATCTATGATTTTCACTTCTATCAATGGATTTTTAATCACTTTAATGGTAGAGATCCCCAAACTATGTGCGGGAATCGGTTTTCAATTGAAACAACACAACATAAAATAACAAAGAAATGGCTTCTATCTATGAAACTCACACGAATCTTAGCTCTGATATCATGTTAATTTATTTTTTATTTCTGACAGGTCTAATAAGCAGAGGGTATGCACATTAAGTGAACCTACACAAGCTTTCGGGATTCATTCTAAAATCGATGTGGGACATAACATCATATTGTAGATGTGGGACATCTCACACATCTCAACAAATACTTAGTGATCAGATATCATATTAGGTCCCGGACCTCCAAACCTTTGTCTCCATCAACCTCATGAATGAATATATATGCAAAGCGTGATATTCGAGGAACACTAACATATAATCTAAGATCGATGGGGTGTGTAATCCATCTAACGACAATTGATCTTAGAATGTAACCGTGTTTGACTTATGTGTTAGAACTCAGATCTAACATGTAAGTGTGTTCTACATAATCGATATGGGACAATCTATCCTCGGAATAATCTCGTCCCTAGATCATGAGGTTATAGAGACATGCAGCAGTAAAGATGAGTGGTGAGGGCGTGCGTGTATGAGACTAGTTGCATAATAATGGGTGAAGAGCCCCACAGCACACCCACCTGAATGCCTGCCATTTCCTCTAACTTCGTCTTTTACAACAGTAGATTCAAGAACTCAGACTCTCAATTATTGACATATTCTAGATAGAGAGTCATCACTCATCACCCATGTACTTATGTCTCCATCGTATTTGTACCTTCTACATTTACTCTCACTACTAGAAACGCGGACTATATGCGACGCTTTTCTTCCGACACTATGTCAATGTGTCGCAAAAAATTTGCATCCGTAAAACCCTCGCAAAATTGCGACACGTTAAGGTGTCGCAATTTTCTGGCACATATAGGTGTCACAAATGGCACAAAGAGAGACACCTTAGAGTGTCGCAAATGAAACAAATAGAGACACTTCGTATGTACAAATAACACAAATAGAAACACCTTGGAGCGTCGCTTTTTAATTTATTTTAACACAATTTAAAATCTAAATTCCCAAACTTAAATATTAGGTTAAGCTCATCCAAGTCAGGTATTGTTTTCGCGAAAAAGTTTCGTCTTCTCTCAATCCAAATCAGGGAGGAGGGGTGTCTGCGCGCCTTCCAGGTTCTTCATTCTTTCTCTCATCTATAATTTTAGTCTTTCTTTCTTCTCAAATCTTATGGATTGCCTGCCGGTAGTGTTGTTCCAATATGAGGCAGAAGAAGCGAATTCGAATGCGTAGAAGAAGTTTTTGTAAAAGTAGGTTTAGGTTAGAATTATGATTTAGTTGATTTTTATTCTTTCTATCAATTCATTTATTGATTCGCAGTGGATAAAACAAATGAATGAGCCACTGGATCTTGTTGATCCTGAGATAGCAGGTATAATTGAATTGGAGAAGGGCAGACAAAGGAAGGTATTAACTCTTCATTTTCCGAACTTTATTCTTATGCTTATGGAGTGAATTATATGAATAATTTTGTTCAGGTATATCGATATGGCAGAGTCTTTATGCCAGAAAAGAGCACTGGAAACATTTGATCTGAATCCTGCAGATTGGGGAGGTAAGTTAGTGCATATAAACCCTACTCTCTTAGAAGATCTAGATGACTTGTGAAACTTTAGTGTTGAATCTGTTTGATGATGTTGACTTGTCAAGCATTCCTGCAATTTCTGTTTATGAGGACACTAACGAATGTTTATGACCTTTAGAGATATATAATGATTTTTTTCTTTACTGAGGTTGTGTGATAACTCTCCTGTAGTGGCTTGATAAAAGTTCAAGGAGCCGGAAACTGAAGCATGACGTTTTTGAAGCAGTAAATGAACTTATTCAGGACATACTTGTCATGAACAAATTGCTGAACAGGCAATGAAGCACATTCATCAAAAGTAAGTATTGATTCTAGTTATTTATATGCTAAATTGTGAACATAGTTTTCTTGAGCATTGAGGGGAGAAAATATGTCTTGTATGTAGTATGTGCATGTGATATTGCTTATCATTCCAGTGAAGTTATATTGACACTAGGTCACTCAAGGACAGTGATGGAGTTTCTTTGGGCTGCTAAAGAGAGAAAAAGATCATTTCGGGTTTTTGTTGCAGAAGGTGCTCCAAGGTATTAATCGCTTACTTGATTTTATGTAAGAGGATTTTGACCCTCTCGTTGTATCCAAGCTGTAAATGTTGTGATACTTTTTCCTTATCATTCTTTTTACTCATGCATATGGGGCCACCCTGTACCTTCTCTTTTTGAAAACATTTATTTGAACATCATTCAGGGGATTGAAAGAGAAGAAAAGGAAAAGAATTGTATTTCTCACTTCATTATGCGGTCACTACTTGAAGCTAGAAGTTGTTTTACATATGCAGACAACAGAACTATCACACAACGTTAATATATCAATATTAGTAATAGTAGATCTGTGATTTATAAGGGAGTAGTAATTAGTATATGTCGCTAGCTAAATTGAATTCAAACCTTGATCATTTAACCTCTTAAACATTTCATACACCCTAATGCTTACCTTCAATATTTTTACCAAAATCAATATGTTCATTTAAACAAAAATTATAGGCTAAGTCAACTCAGATCCTCGGTTTTCTTAAATTTACTTTCAAAACTTGCTGGCAGTTGTTAATTTATTCTGAACTCTCTAGTTAATGATCTTATTCTTGGTAACTTTACTAGGTATCAAGGGCATGTGCTTGCAAAATAATTAGCAGCAAGAGGCCTTCAAACCATAGTAATTTCTTATTCTGCAGTATTTGCAATGATATCTCAAGTGAACATGGTACATGACCTGCTGTTATGTATACGCTTTATGTGATTTGTATAGACTATAATGTTTATACTAAAAAAGACTTATTGTAAAGGTAATTGTTGGAGCTCATGTAATCATGGCTAATGTGGACTAATAGCTCCTGTGGGTCTCAATATGGTTGCACTTGCTGCTCAGAGGCATGCAATCATGTAATAAATTTTCTTTGAACGTATAGAGAGCAAGGTATGATTAACAGAAGATAGAAACCATCAGGTAAGAATTCAATCTTTATCTGATATATCAATTGTATATATCTGGAATATTTATTTTCATTTATATGTTACCAATACCCTTTTTCATTTATTGTATGTTTGTGTAGCTGTTGCAGGAGTTGCTGCGTATAACAATCACAAGTTAAAAAAAGAAGCTTCTAAAGGGAATTTAATTCCAATGGTCTCTTCCTCAGAAGCTAGCAAATAGATGTTGTACAGGCACAAGATATGTAAACAAAGTATATTCACAGGTATCGAATGTTTAATGTTGTTATGCACAATAATTAAGATTTTTATTGAAAAAAAAGGTTAGCAATCTGGGTGGTATGAAAATGGATTCGACGAAGGAGTGATCAACCCTTTAGATCTTAGAGAGAGATATATTTTCTGTTATTTTTCTATAATGTAAAATGAACTGACATCAGTGCTGCTTTCTCTCTAACAGTTTGCACTTTGCACTAATTGGCTGCTTTGGAAGTTGGAAGCTGATTGTCCGGTTACTCTAATTGATTGGTTCCAGAGATATGATCAACAAGATTATTCTTTCAACTTGGAACATATTAAGATATCTGAAGTCCACAGAAAGCATCTGTGTTCAGTTATTAGACTCCGCACACTGACATCAATTAGTTAAGAGTTCTGAATCTTGTACCTGATGGTTTCTATCTTCTGTTATCTTTTGATGTAGCATTCTTGAGTCCTTTCATGATACCTTGCTCTCTATACTACCAATTGGTAGACTAATCTAATGTTCTTTGAACGAGGTGTATGATTAACACTCTATTTTGTAAGAATTCATAATGTTATACATTTTGTTTTATTTCTATTGGTTTGTGAAGCAATCAAAATATATATAAATATATATATATATATATATATATATATATATATATATATATATCATTTTGATATTATTACAAGTTGAGTTAAAGAGAGAACTGTAATATTAAATTTTTTTTTTCCGTAACTTAATTGTAAATTGCGACACCTTGAGGTGACAAAAATATTTGGGTTAAAAAAAAAACAAGTATCGGAGAGAGTTGTCTTAAAGTGTCGCAAATGTCTCAAAACAATGACATATATACGTGTCGCAAATTTATTAACTAATGTGACACCTTAAGGTGTCTCAATTTACTGTGACATTTTAAAGTGTCGCAATTGACACATTTGCCAATTGTGACGGCGGAAATTGTGACACCCTTTCAAAGTGTCGCATATCATATTTGCGACACCTTAAGGTGTCGCTAAATGTTATTAAAAGTGTCGCTTTATACCCGCTTTTCTAGTAGTGTCTTCTTTATTTCTTTTGGGTAATTCTTTAAGATCCACGTGAAATTCTTTATCTTTACGCGTCTCTCGAGGGTATGTGTCTGATTTGGTTGATATTTGACGAAATCTATTAAGATTGACTATCTTATTCAGGCAAGATTGTTATTCTTTAAGTACGGACTTATTGTCTTAAGGCCGACAAACCTGTTGATTATAAGAGAATACGAGACTAGGTCATTGTTTATGGACACGAGAAAGATATTAGAAAAAAACAATCAAATATAAAGAAATACGTGGACTTTTACGTTTATGAGTACAAATTATATTGTAGACGAGTGTAGTTTAGGTTACAAAATATAGTTTGGTTATTGTACAAAACAAGGTACTATATCGAGTTCGGATCCTAACGGATTCCCTAAAATGGTCGTGATGGGTAAGTAACAAACTTGATCCGAAAAAGACCGATACATAATATATAACCCCTGTAAGACTCGAAATTTTACAGATGTTGTCCTCATGCCAACCATACTTGCGCGAAAACCAGGAGATCATCCATCCTGAAATCTTTCCCGCACGAGCACGGCTTAACTCCAGATTTCTTTGTTCTCACTTGACCACTAAGAAAAAAAGAATTTTTGTTGACATGAATAGCAATCCATTCAGATATAAGTAAACCATAAATACCCATTCAAATAATACGGGATGATAATTTTACGGAATATTACAACACTTATACGAGTGATTAATAAAAGATTCAAATTGTGATGATCCACTATCTTTGGTAAAGTTGGTGATAATCTGTAAAGTATGTATCTTTATTTGTGAAATTTTATTGTGTTATATTAATATAACATGAGGGGTTTTTACGTCGGATAAATCTATTACCCATGCTCCTCAATATCTTAAGGATAATGATTAAGACAATACTTAAAATAGAAATGATACCGTGTGAAATTTTATGCACCAATATAACATATATATATATTTCACTTTCGAACACACATCTTAAAGACAATTGATAACGGAAGGAGTAGCTTAGCTACCTTTTACATTAGGTTTTGGCATATCAACCTATATTGTAATTAAACATGGTTTTGCCTAGATTTACAAACACTTCCTTGCGTATGTAGCTAACATATATAGGTTTAGAGGCATATCAATCCTATAAACTACCTTTTACATTAGGTTTACATATCAGCCTTATATTGTAGCTAATATAGGTTTTGCCTCGATTTACAAATCCTTAATACGTACGTAGAAATTTTTAAGGGTCCGTTTAGGAACCACGAGCTTATATTAGATGAAGTTGAAGCTGAAACTTATTGTAGACGAAACTGAAGTTGATTGAGTAGCTGGATTGAAAGAAATTAACTACTTTAGCTTCGTCATCTCCGTAATCTACCTATGAGTAGATGATGAAAGAGGCATTTCTTCAGCTTCCATCATCTAGCACAATCTACCTTCATCTTCTAAATGTTGTCGCTCTCAAACACCTAATTCTCAAAAATTTTCATTCCATCATCTCCATCGTCTAGCATAATCTTCATTTTTTGAGGCTCCCAAACGGACCCTAAATCTGAAGGATGAACTTACCAATATTTATAAAGGCATGTGTGAAGATAAAATTATCCTAGATCGATAATAAACACGCGCGCAACCGATTATATATGTTCTCTTATTGCTTAATGGGTTATAGGATGAAACCTCGTTGAATTGATACGTTGGAGGAAGAATTGACATTGTAGGCTTTTACACCATGAAGTTGGAAATTAGGGCCTCCCAATTTGTAATTTATATAATGGGTTCCTATATAGTAGATGAAATCATAAAAAAATATAAAAAGTGGCAGCCATTGATTTGATTGGTGACAATGTTGATGGACATTTTGGATGAATTTGGGCCCAATAAATGCATCCCCTTCTACTTCCCTATTTATAAACTCGTGTCCTTCTTCTTCTTCTTCTTCTTCCCTTCGGGTCCTTTCTTCTTCCATAGCTCAAATTCTTCCAAATACAGGTTATTTCTTCTTCCCATCAAACGTAGGTCCTCTTGTTGAGCTTCTGCATCACCGGAATCTGGAAGCAGTCCCCTGTTCTATTTCTGGGTAAGCAGCAACGTTTGTTTTTGTGTAAGCAATACCCAAACTGCAAACATATACTCAATAAGCAATACCCAATAAATGCGTATCAATCACTTCATAAGCAATACCCAAAAATGCATACCAAAAAATGCATACCCAAAAAAATGCATATCAATCACTCAATAAGCAATACACAAAACTGCACACACGTATACTCAAAAATGCATACCCAAACTGCACGCACATATATTCAATAAGCATTACCCAAAAAAATGCATATCAATCACCCAATAAACAATACCAAAAAATGCATACCCAAAAAAATGCATATCAATCACTCAATAAGCAATAACCAAAATTGTTCACACATATACTCAAAAATGCGTACCTAAAGTGCACTCACATATACTTAATAAGCAATACCCAATAATTGAAAAGTAAACGTCTAATCACTACATTACCATCATTTCAGTATGAGCTGCAATAGTGCACATATTTTCTAGGGTGCAAACCTATAATATATTATATTGTATAGAGACCCATTTTGCAAAAGTGAAATTTAAGATGTCCTATTTCTCTAATTTATTCTACGTTGGACTAGTATCTATCGTGTATGTCTACTCCAGCGTGCAATGAAACCTGATTTAGTCAAAATATGTCTCGTCCCATCGGATTGTGTGGAAATAAAATGATATAATTAGAGAAAGAGGACCCCAAAATTTTTTATTTTGTGAAATGGGCCTCTAAGACCATCTACAATGCAAGTCTCTAATCATTATTATATATTTGATTTTTAAGCTACAGTAGTAATTCAGGTTAAAACCCATTCTGACATTTTGAAGATAGATACGAGGAGAGAGGGTATTTTGATGATAGAAATCAATAAAATGGTGACACTTGTCACATTCTGATTCATTCTTATAATGGGAGAATATGGACCCTTAGATGTAATGTATAATCAATGGTCTTGAATTTTTTGTTTTAATAGACTTTGATTTATAGTTTTATTAGTTTTTTGGCTGAAATAATTATGCTTAGACAAAAATAATTTTTTTAACATAAATAATTTATTTTTCTCTATCCATGAACACCAATATTGTATATTTTTAAATTAAATATGATTTTATGAAAAAACATACTTTGAGAGGAGTAATATATCCCTTTATATATGTATTTATATTTATCATATATGTAATTAATTTTGCACACATAAACTAATATTTTATGGATATTATGCATGAAGTTTAATATTTTACGAGACATTATACATAATATAAATGATGTCATTTTACTAATGATTTTACATGTACTTATTTGTTTCGGTCTGTATGTTTCAATCTTAATTTTAAAATTTATTTTTAATTTATTTTTAAATTTTAATAAAGTGTTTTATTACAAGAAATTACATGCCGGTCTCACGTATTATTAATTTATTATACATGTTATATATAATTTTTAAATTAAATTTATTAAAAATAAAAGTAAAAATAAAAAATATATAAATATGTTGTGTAGATAAATATAGAGTTAAGAGATTAGAATTAAGAAACCATGAATGTGGGAAAAAAGTAGAATGAGTATTGTATGATGATGTGGCGGAGAGAGAGGCTTAAGAGATTGGGTTTAAAACTTAACCATTGTACATGGTCTAATAAACTAAGTACATAAAATAGGTCTGAAAAGTATAAATTAGGCTACTGTGGACATTGAATTGAAAAGAGAGGGGTGCAGGCTTTTTTTTGAGATGATTTGATGTTAATTTTTTGGGGAAAAAAAAACACTGCTTACCCACAAATAGATTACCCAGGAATAGATTACCCCGAAATACATTACCCAGGAATTTTGAGATTACCCAAAAATAGATTACTCAAGAAGTTTGGCATTGCTCAGAAAATTTGACTGTTTTAGATTACCCCGAAATAGGATATTCAACTTATTGTACATGTTTCAAATATGTTTCTTCTAGGATAGGACCGATTGAGATTTGATACTAGAAATGTGTTTAGAGAGTACTCAATCATTTGGGCTGTCCAAAACTTCATTGTACATAGGCCCATACCGAGAGTGTGGTAAGCCTATTATGCAATGTGGAAATTAACGTATGTAGTTACTAGTTATGTACCACGGTCCGGTTCAAGATGTTACGGTCCGATCCGATCCTGGACTGTAATATTCCGATCCGGTCCAATTCGGGTATGCTTTTTTATACTTTAAATATTTTTTTAACTAGAACAACATCCGGTCCGGTCCACATCCGAACCAGACAAGATTTAATCCATACAAAAAAATATATTTTAAAAAAATTAAACGGTCCGAACCGGACCGTTTGGACAAACTTAACAATTCCGACGGGTCGTGAACTTACGATTTCGTCAGTATAAGTGTAGGGTTTTGGTTTTTCTTAGATCCCGGTGAAGCTTCATATTCAAATTACTTGACAATACGAAGAATATTCTACTACGATCCCCCTTTTTTTTTCTTTTACCGAAAACATAATTTATGATTTTCTGAATTATTTGTTTTGTTGATCATATTTGGCCACTTAAACTTTTCCTACAAAAATCAATTGAACCGAATCATTTTCTAGAAAATAAGGGAAGCCAAATTAGCGTTGGTAAATTTGATTTTGATAGAATTGTTGGTACGATAACATGAAGTAAATAGTAAAATGATCTGAAAATTTCTGAAGCCTCTCAGTTGATTGATCTGTTGAGGAAGACTGAAGGGCAGCACTAGCCACACGTGAACAACACAGAATTATTTTTACTTTTAAAAGTAATTTAAAAATTCATATAATAGTAATAAAATCAATATAATGTATATGAAAATTTCTACCACATTAATATGAGTACTGCATCTTTATCTATAATTTTGTATGAACTAAATTAGGGGGTGCAAAATCGGACCGGAAAACCGGACCGGAACATACTGCATCTTTATCTATAATTTTGTATGAACTAAATTAGGGGGTGCAAAATCGGACCGGAAAACCGGACCGGTTCCGGTCCGGTCTACGGTCCAGGTTTTTTGAAAATCCGGATTACGTCCGGTCCGATTTTTGGACCGTATAAAACCGTAATCCGGGTTGGACCGTAAATTACAAATTTTCGGTCCGGTCCGGTCCAGTCCAGTTCAGTCCGATCTGGTCCGGTTTTGGACCGGAAAACCTCACCAAAATTGCACAATTAAGGTACAAATCGGTCTGGTCCGCAATATTCAAAATTGCACAATTTATGTACAAACCGGTCCAACCCGAAACCGGACCGTCCCGATCCGATCTACGGTCCAAGGTTTTCTCATTTTACGATCCACCGATCTGGACCGTATGCACAACCCTAAACTAAATGGTCATGATCTAAGGATGAAGTCAACGTGTATTACCTTAACATTTTTTATTAACAGTTTGTCGTGTATGAAAAATGAATATAGTTTGTATGATAAACGAATATAATGAGTATGAAAAATAAATATAATTAGAAAATGAACTAGAAAAAAAATGATTTTTAAAATAAATTTACGGATTAAATAAGATGGATGTTACTTCCTCATTATTGAAAAAAATGCTTTTACCAAAAAATTTTTTGAAGAAATGCATTATCATTGACTTTGTATGAAACAAATCTACATGCTATAACCGCTAAAACCAATTTAATTTATTAAATTGAATTCCATAACAATTTGATACGTATGAAATGAAGATATGACAAACGAACAACTTTAATAGATGGAATGTTTTGTGTCCAGTCGTATTGGACACGAGGACACAATAAGTCATGGCTCGGATACGGTCAAATATGACCCGATACGATCAAGACACAGTTTAGAGGTAGGTCACGGTAAGAACGCAGATTATGTCCGGTCAAGACACGGTAAACAAAAGTTTTCCCTATTTTTAAGGCTAAAAAAAACTTTAAAAAAATTGATTTACCTTAATATTTCTTTTTCTCGCCCATTTGTTTCCGACTAAACCTAGAACCCCCATATGACCACCTTCGAGATTGTGTTTGCCGGAAGCATGACACCGTTCTTCTTCTTCTTCTTCTTCTTCTTCTTCTTCTTCTTCTTCTTCTTCTTCTTCTTCTATTCTAATGTTGAAATGTTGTTGTTCCGCGACCCGACTCTTCTCCAATCTTCTTATGATTTTATAAATTGATTTAGAACTTTTGATTACTAATTTACCAGTGTAATCGTTTTTTGATGATATTGGGTTTATTATTTCAATTCTTTCACCTTTTTTTTATTACAAACTTTTATTATTGTTTTTTTTGATTGATTATGTTGTTCGGTACGTTGTTGTTACAAAATGGATAATTCGTTATTCAGTTTTGAAACTAAATATGTTTATTTGAGATTGAAAGACTAGAATTTTTTATTTTTATGTTTTATAAGACTGAAAATGTTTGTTTCTAAACTTTCGTTTATGTGATTTTATTGTCATGTTAATGTTTTTATCTACTCATATATATATATATATATATAACTATCTCAGTATGATGAATGATTTTTATATTTCAATAGCTTTAAAATGATCTATTTTTTATTTTCATTCCTCATTTCCTATGTTTTTAGCATTGTCGCTTTTCTGTTTTTAGCCGTGTTCGTTTCTCGTGTCCGTGTGCGTGCATCATAGACATTATGTGTGTGAAAAATAAACTCAAAGCAACTAATAAATGAATTAACTCAAACTTTATTAATTTACTATAAAAATACACTGAAATACATGTTGAACACTGGGTTTTACATATTAGTTGTTGGATACTAGATCCTTTTCAGAAAAATGATTTACATGTGTTAAAAAAATAAACTACATTATTTTGCCTATGACCCCCAGTGTGTCGGTATATATGTTCGTCAATTTATTTTGTTTTTGTGGCTCATAGTTCATTTGTACCCAATTGCCAACTTTGAATCATCCGGTGAGCTAACATAATTAAGTTGATATATATGACTTTATCATGCGCCTAATTTCGGATTGGGTTAATTGTGTTGAAACATGTTTTATGTGTTATTTAAAGGATGCTGGACTCATCGTTTTTTTTATGTGTCTTATGTTAATGGGCCTAAAACCGATTAGCGTGAGGCTCGGGCCGAGCATCGATTCAAAACCGCAAACCGCATACCTGAAAAAATGGATTGCGGTTCGGTTTGCGGTTTAAACCGCACGGTTGCGGTTCGAACCGCAAATGAACCGCAATTTGCGGCTTGCTTGCGGTTTTGCGGTTTTTTTGCGATTTTGCGGGTTTTTTTTGCGTTTTTTTTGCGGTTTTGCGGTTTGCGGATTTTTTGCGGTTTGAACCGCAAACCGCAAAACAAAAACTTGCGGACCGCAAACCGAACCGATTAAGTGCGGTTCGGTTCAGCCCTAGACCTTATAGTCGTTTTTTCTAGTGAAGACATATATACGAGTGACTTACTTTTTCTAGGGTTATCGTCTAAAAGAAGAAAAATGAAAGCTTTATGTGAAAAAGGAGAGCTTTTATGTTTTTCAATGGGATTTTTGTATGATTCTTTTGTGCTAGAGTTATCGTTTAGGTTTCGAGTGAGTTTACACAAAAGTGAAGTAGAGAGACTTATTTACTTGTCTTATCATTGTACTTAGTATTTTGAAGTTTATGTGTGTTTTTTTTTTTTTGTCTTTCTCCCTACTTTATTCCACTCGTGCATTTGGGTTAGTAATTCTTTGTAAGTTTATAAGTTAAAGAGCATTTACATCCCACACACTATGAGGTTTTTTTTTTTTTTTTTTTT
>BSUD01000003.1:6454643-6499102 GCA_033239045.1 Fagopyrum esculentum
TTTTTTTTTTTTTTTTTTTTACGAATGTAAAAAATTTCAGGTGTGAAAATAGACGGTTCTATATTTCTAAAAAAACTAAAAAAAATAAGCGATAATAAATCTAGGATAGTATGAGGGATGAAAATGCTCTAAATACCTAGTGAAATATGAGTTGAATCTCCCATTTCGAGATTTCGTAGAGTTGTATGAAAACTCGCACCCCGTCACCAATTCTTGAGTGTTTTATTTATTGTTTTATTTGCATAACATCAATCATTCTAGATAATTATTTATACGTACATAATGTTTTAAAATATATGAGATATCCAATGTCTAAATAATGTATTCGTATCCGATCTATTGATCTAGTACTTTCGATAGTATCATATCCAAATAGTTTATGGTTATTTTCGGATTGATTTATCGGGTCATCGGATATGCCATTTGATCAAGATTTTATGAACATCAATGATTGAACAAACACATCATTTTGTCCACATTCTGAAAAAGAGGGGAAAAAAGTTGAACAAAATGATAATAAATATGCCGTAAGTATATATTCCTTCAACTTTACATTATAATTACATGAAATATATTGTGACTTATTGTCTAGCCAGCCCATTCGCAACAATTTATATTATACTTTATGTCTATCTAGCCCATCCAGATATATTTTGTATTAATAAAATTATTATTAATTAATACTAGAAAACACATCAAAAATCCCGATTCTCATTATCAGTTACCAAGATTTTATGTGTGGGATTAACCGGTAATCCGGATATCCGACTAATTTACCTAAAATTCAAATAGACTCGCACTGATCCCCTGCGACGCATACTAGCAGCGATCGACGATGGTAGAAAGCGTCGGAGTATTAGCGTCGTAAATGTTATTTAGCCGTCACTAATAAGAAGCGATGAGATTAGGAGGAAGAGTTGATAGTGAAAGAGGGTAAATGGGGAACATGCAGTGGCTTGTCAGACTGCTTTATAAGCCTACAAGCAATCATACCATTTCCCAGACGGCGGCCGCAACCTTATCCGTTAACACTTACAACTTATTTACGATTCACTACCCTCCATATATTCCCATTTTTAACCCTTTATTATTTTCTATCCACCATTTTACCCTTTTCCCCAACTTTATGCAAACTCATTATATTTTCGCAAAAAAATAAATTTCATAACTTTACACAGTTTTCAACAGATTACAGAGTAAAAACGGTCCAGATCTGACCGGAAACTCACGAACCGGATCGGATTAGACCGTTTCAGTATTTGGGTGAAATCAGTGGCGGCCGCAGGATTTTAAAAGGGGAGGGCGAAAATTTATTTTCGATAAATATATCTAAGAAAATAAAATAGCGATAAAAACAAAGTAAATATGTCATCTACTTACAATAAATAAAAATACAAATTTTTTTTTAAAAACATTACACTTACAAACATTACACGACTGCGCCTAAATATATATATATTTTTAAAAATAGCTGCCCTATAGGCGCGTCTATAACCACACCTCTTTAGTTTTTTTTTTCTTTAAAAAACGTTACACTGTAGCCGCGGTCTAGGACCGCACCTCTATTTGTGTTTTTATTATCTTTATTTCGGATATTAAAACGCTTTGCTCGACAACACGTTTTACAAATAAGAGTGCGGTCCAAGACTGCGTTTCCACTCCAAACAACAAATCTCGTGCATTTTGGTGAATTATTTCACTCCGAGCCTAAAACGGGAAATTCTTTTGAAGTTTTGTTCACTTCGGCGAAAGATCCAAAAAAACATTTAAATATAACACAAAAATAGTGATATTTACAAAAATAATTATCGTAGAAAACAATTTTATAAACGAGAGAAGCCACAACCCCTTTTAAAACGATTTATTTTTCACAAAAAAAAAAAATTTGGAGGGTGGGGCAGCTGCCCCTGAAGGGCCGCCCCTGGGTGAAACTGTTATGGACCATTTAATTTTTATTTTTTAAAAATTGTCCAAACGATCCAAATCTTATCGGAAACTCACGAACCGGACCGGATCGGACCGTTTCAATATTTGGATGAAACGGTTATAGACTTTTTATTTTTTTATTTTTTTATTTTTTTAAATATATTTTTATATGGATTAAATCCAATATGGGTTTGGAACGGACCGGATGTTATTCCAGTTAACAATATTTAAAGTGTAAAAAGTTTGGTGGATAGAACCGAAACATTATGGTTGAGGATTGGACTGTAGTATCTTGGATCGGACCAAACCAGATTTTACAATTACGGTGCAGGACCAGACCGGACCATAATTTCCGATCTGAATGGGTGCAACCGTACCAAATATGCACAACATACACTCTGTACCATATTTGGAGGCTAACTCGGTTCGAATGAGCTATAACTAATTTAGTCTGATCCGAATAGTTCGAATTTGGTCCCAATAAAAATAAACATCAAACAGCCATAAATAATATTGTGATAAAGGTATAATTCACAATCGAGTTGGTATATTGAGGATATGATGCTGATAAGTGATAAGTAGTGTTTCGTACGTTTAGAAGATATCAAATTTAATCCTCGTACAAATACCGGTTTTTATAAAGAGCCTTATTTTCGTACACATATCAGTTAAATATATGATGTTTTTTCTAAATAATTTTTTATTTATTTTTTTTAAATAATTTTTTATTTATTTTTTTTAAATAATTTTTTCATTTTATATATTAAATATATGAAATTTTCTTTTTTTAGAAAGGATCCAAAAGTCCGGTTCATGGATATGACAAAGTTTTATTTGACAGGATCAAATTTTGTTGGAGATAATAAATCTTCACTTCTCACGTCAAAGATGAAGGCAATCTAATATAAAGTTGATGAACTAATTCTCATATTGTCAATTGATTTTGAGATGAAATTTTTGGATTTGAGCCTAAAATGTACATGTGCGCTTCAAGGTACACAACCCCCACTCTATGGTTTGTATATATCAGACTTTGTCTTGGTAATTAACCTCTATTCGGCTTGCAATTCTAACTTGTAAGACAAGTGTAACCTCTTTTTGTACCCTAATTGCACTTGTAGAAGTGTTGGAGATAATAAGTTTCTACATCTAAGTGATGGCATTTTGAGCCTAGTATATAAGATCAATGGACTACTCCTCTTATTGGTTTTATGATGAAACTTTGTTGGGCTTATGTATTAGGTTTGAGCCTAAAATGCGTATGTACTCGTATTCATACGATCATACTCTAGGGTCCGTCTGTACTGGACTTTGTCAAATTCATTTTGGTCTAACTATAGCAAGCAAAACCTGGTTAAAAACTTAAAGTATCTATATCTCATTCCGCCCCAACAATATTTACACCTTGGTGATAGATTTTAGTGGAGAGGACCGCAAATGTATTAATATCATTGTGATGGTATATAGATCGAGGGAGTAAAAGTAAATCATAAAAATAATAAAGGTCATGGTATAAAATCAATTATAAACTGAACTACTTATCTAATTAAAACATAAATCATATCATGTCTTCCAATACATCCCACAACATGTACATAGGGTGACAATGAATCGGGTGACTGGTGGATGACCTTAACCACCATCTAGGACATCACCCAAAATTGTCCACCCCACCCGACCCACACACCCGCTAAGTGTCTCATCCACATCCAATGGATGAAGCAGGTGAATCGGGTGAGATTTTGTTTATTCTACACTTTATTTATAAATTTGTAAAACAAAAATTTTTTTAAAAGAAAATCAATTTAATCCAACTAAAAATAACATAAGAATTATACATAAACAAGCACAACACTATAACATAGCAATATACAAAATAAACAAATTATAACGAACAATAATAAGAATTAAAATATATTAGAAATAAATAAAAAACTAGAAAATAAAATATATGGTTTTCTTCGATATAAATTATATAGTAAGGAAATAAAAGTAAAATTTTATAATATAAAACTACAAAAAATTTACAATATATATAATTTTAAGCAGGTGAACACAAGTCGAATGAACGGGTGGATGAAACGTTCACCCAAATCCCCGATCTACTTTACCCGTTTGTTAATGAATTTTCACCTTTTTTTTTTTTTAAATCGAGTAGTCAGATATTTATCTGATACGGAAGAAATTGTCATCCATACATAATATGACTTGTAAATAACTGAAAATAAAATTTTAAATTTTGTTAGATTGACAACAAATTTAGGATTTGAGGGTCAATTCAATATATATGTTATTCCTCGTATTATATATCTCAATTCTTTAACGTCTAACAAAGAAACTAACCCTGTCTTTAACTTCCACAAACACATTCGTTGAAAAATTTCTTTCATTCTTCCATACTAAGTAAGTATTAGATACGCATCCAACATCGATTCATTAAAAAAGAGAGCGAGCTTACTAGCTCGGCTTATATAACGACTATACAAGAATAATTTAACCAAACGAATTAAGTCTAAAATCTTAAAAATATATTTATATTCGGCTTGTTCAGAACGTGAATGAGCTCAAACTAGTCAAACCTAAATTTTAATCAAACTCATTTAAAAAATAAATAAGCTTGAACCCAAGTAGTTTGCTACATTGGCAAGAGCCGAGGGTTACGAGACTAAATTGTTATTTGAGCCGAGTTTTGATGATTCACGTTTGGTTGGTTTAAAATCTCTGAATTGTGGACATGTTCGGGAAACTCGACTCGTAATTGTCAAAGTTCGATACATACGAACGCACATGCGCGTTAGACCCAAACTCAGCACATAAATCCGATGAAGTTTCGTCAAACTTTAATGTTGTATATGTTCGATGATATTCAGCTCAGTTTGGAAATCGAACCGATCCTAAACTTTAATAGACAAAGCAAAGAATTAAAACCAAAGTAATAAATATGTACAATAGAAAAATAAAAAAAGTAGAATACATACAACACACACCGCCATATTGAACCAGTAGATATGATCTTCCACAGTTCCTCTTTTTCTCAACCCACTTCCCCATTCCATCTCCAAACCCACCGCCATCTTCCACCACTCCTCTCCTCTGCAATCCTCCCCCGTCTTTTTACTATGCAGCCCACAGCCACACCAACCACAACCACAACCACCGTCGATTACGTTTCCCCTTCATCAAGCAACACCTCATCCCCCACCGCCACACCAACAACCACCACCAAGAGAGGAAGAGGAAAAGGCGGCCCGGAAAACGCCAAGTTCCGATATCGAGGCGTCCGGCAACGGAGCTGGGGGAAATGGGTCGCCGAGATCCGAGAGCCACGCAAACGTACCCGTAAATGGCTCGGAACTTTCTCTACCGCCGAAGACGCCGCCCGTGCCTACGACCGCGCTGCTGTTTTCCTCTACGGCTCTCGTGCTCAGCTTAATCTTCAACCGCCGTCTAGTTCTTCTTCATCTTCTCCGACTGCGTTAACTCCTTCTTCCTCATCGTCTTCCAGCTCCGCTGCCGGCTCCACCTCTTCCACCACCAAGACTCTCCGACCGTTACTACCGAAACCCACTCCAGGCTTCTCCTTCACTTTCCCTTCTTCCTACACTTTCCCTTCTGCTTTATACCATCGCCAAATGTTTCCGGCCACCGGAACCCTAGACGCAGTCCCTACCGAGTTACAACCGAGTCAATACGGCGTTCAATCCGCTCCAACTCAAACTCACATTCACCAGTATAATTTCCATCAAGGGGTGCAACTACAACCACCGATCCGGCTCCACAATCCGGATCTTCCTTTCGAAAATCCCCACCCGGATCCGAACCCCGATCCAAATACCGAATCCATGGTCAATACATACAATAACACAAACGATCATCCCATGCTCCACCAGTACCATCATAGTCAAAATTTGTTCTCTGAAGATTCTCAGCCCCAGCAAATGCTCCACCCCCCGGATCCAGTCTTACCCGATTTGCAATCGGGTTGGCCCGAAGCAGTTCCAGATGAAGAGGCGGTTGATGATTACCATCACCCTATCGGCGGCCTTTGGGATTACAGTGACGGTGATCCGTTCTTGTTTGATTTCTAAACCTATTTTTTCCCATTTCTCAATCTCTATTTCATCGATTTTTACATCATAATATTGCATGCAATGTTCATCTCGATTAGGGGATACCATTTTCAGAAATTATATAGCTAGGGTTCGTCTTTGAACACAAAGAAACCCATTTAAAAAAAAGAAAAAATATTTCTTTTATATAATTTTTATTAGGGTACTATAAACTATATAGTTGCACCAGGATCATAAGTAATTTGGTAGATCTAGTGCAATTTTATTTTTAGATTTAGGTTTAAATGAAGCATTAATGAATGCATTGTTGCACTTGCAATTAGGTCTCGATCAGAGCAGATTATTGATGGTTTTCTTTGATATTTTTTGTGTAATTTTCTGTGTCGTCCTTTATTGATCGAAATGTTTGCATGTTTATTTGCAGCTTTTCATATTCTTAGGCTTGTTTGAATTTCGGATCATTATGTAATAAGAAGACGAGTCTGGATCGACTTGATCAATGAGAGTATACATATATATATATATTTTGTACGTGAAATATATTTGCTTCAATATCAATTCCATCAAGTTTTTATTTGGAAATTTGCAGCTCGATTTTTGAGTTATGCATGATCGAGTCATATGATTATGTATATCTATATGTGCAGGGTTTTTAGAATACCGAATGTTTAATGCGAAGAATGATATTTTTTATATGGTCATATGTTTGTTCTTCAAAAGAGAGTAAAAAGTCACGTGTGCAATTTTGAATTGTCATCTTGATTCTTGCATATGAAATTTGAAAAAATTTTCCGTTGTGAGATAATAATGATCTGTTTAATTTGATTTATTACTTAGAATGTTAATTAATACTTCTTTCTATCAACTATCAACTCAATGAATCATTTTTTTCTTTGACTTAGTTTTTAATAAATGTATTAAGTAATTTAAAAAATGCAAAATATAATTTTGTACTTATTTTTTCGTCATTTTATTACTTATCATTTGTCAAAGTCCGATAAAGACGGACCGGTAGAGCGGGCATACGAGCGCACATGCGCACTAGGACCAAGCCCAGCACATAAATCTGGCGTTGTTCCATCCTAAAACCAATATAGGAGGAGTAGCTCACCGACCTTATATACTAGGCTCGGAGTGTCCCATCTTTCGACGTGGGACCTTATTATTCCAACATTATTTGTCAATGGTTTTTACAACCAATTAAATAAAATAAAAATCAGAAAATAACCAATCATTTCTAGAAATGTAAATGTTTAATGGAATAATCTCCTAAATAATCGAGAAATCAAGTAACGGTGTTGCTGAATGAAATCAAAATAATCTACCTCCAAATAATTCACTAATCACTCCATATAATGGTGATGTCGAATGGATCTTCTATGTCTAGTTCAAAACCTTGTAACAAGCTCGAAAAATCAGCTTGAAATAAACTACTGTTTGAGCACGATTCGGATTTCGGACCCTATATTCGAAAAAGCAGCTCGATATAAATTATTCTTTGAACACGATTCGGACCCTATATTTGTAATTGGAAACATCGATTGAAAAAGTGTTTGATATTTGTAATTGAAAACATCGATTGAAAAAGTGTTTGAAAAATAAATAAGAATTGTTTGAAAGGAGAGATCTGGCCCATAATTCTTCTAAAAAAAGAGATGAGATTGATGACCAGATTCGGGTGACGTGAGATTGATGATGCAATCTGGGTATAAATCCTACTTTGCGGGATCTCGAAAGGTCGGGTGACGTGAGATTGATGACGCAATCCGGGTATAAATCCTACTTTGCGGGATCTCGAAAGGCGAGATCCGACCGGTTATCTTCCAAGTAATCAAGTAGTAAAATCATATGTGTAAATGATAATTTTGTTATTATTGAAGTCTAATAAGAATTGTTTGAAAAATAAATAGTAAAGATTCCTCCAATAATTGGTTGAAGTCAAATAAAAAAGCGTTTGAAAAATAAATAATATAGATTCCACCAATATGATTGTAGATACAATTGTTACATATCTATATTGTTACGGGATATCCAAACTAGTAAAAATCTTACCATCGTTACGAAAGTAGATGTAAGTTAAGTAAAAGGAAGAGAAGAGACAGAAGCACACAACTGTATCTACAATTATAACCCTTACAACTTATCCGTAACAGGAGATTGGTTCTTCACTGGATCAACCCTAGGGTTGCATATGGTGACCGCCAGAGACTAGCATCAGTGTCCAACACAGAAATTAAGAAGGCACTTTGGTCAAATGATGACATGAAGGCCTCGGGGCTGGATGGCTACTCCTCAAAGTTTTTCATGACCACTTGGGAAACGACGGAGAGTGAAGTGTGTGCAGCGGTTCGAGAGTTCTTTATTAACGGGAAGCTACTAAAACAGGTGAACCATACTATATTTTCTCTTATGCTAAAGTAGAGGCACCTCCGTGTGGAGCATTCCAGACCAATATCTTGTTGTAATGTGACATATACGATCATCACCAAGGTAATGGCGAACAAATTGGGTCCATGTCTTGGGTACCTCATTGACCCATCACAATCTGCTTAATTTTGTATCAGGGAGATTGATGTCAGATAATATATTCTTAGTCTAAAAGCTTTTGAGGAGATACAATGTGCGACAGGACAATAGACGGTGTTTCATGAAGATAGACTTTGCAAAGGCCTATGACACGATATCATGGAAATTCCTACGTTTCGCCATGTCAAGGTTGTAGTTCCCGATCAAATTCATTAATAGGTGATGGAGTGTGTCACCACGGCATCATACTCAATCTGGGTGAATAGGAATTCATATGGGTTCTTCCAGGGCCGTCGAGGATTGAGACAAGGTTGCCCCTTATCACCTTTCCTGTTTGTGATTTGTATGGAGTTTTTATCAAGGATGATCCGAGAGGAAACTTGTAGACCAGGATCCCGTTTTCACAAGCATTGTGAGGAGCTCGGGATTTCCCATTTGATGTTCGTAGATGATGTGGTGTTATTTTTCTTAGGGGATAAAGTATCTATGGACATTTTGTTGGGGTGTTTACGTAGGTTTGAGAGGATTTCGGGATTGGTTGTCAGCTTACCTGAATCCTCTATATACTTAGCATCGATGTCGGAGAAGGAGGCAACCGAGCTGATTGAGATATCTGGGTTTGCGACGGAAGTGTTTCCATTCAGATACTTGGGAATTCCCATCTCATCTATCATTCTCCGGCATGGAGATTACTCCCCTCTAATTGATAGGATCGGAAAACAACTTTCGTCGTGGAACAAATGACACCTATCATTTGCCGGATGCTTGGAGCTGATTAGAGCAGTTTTGCAAGGTATAAAGAGATTCTGGTTATCACTTCTTCCAGTTCCAGCTTCGGTCATCGACAGACTCACTAGCTCGTGTATACAATTCTTATGGAGTTGGCCACGGGTTGCGTTGTCTAGAGTTTGTCTACTGAAGAGGGAGGGAGGATTGAGACTTCTGAACCTTAGATCTTGGCATAGAGCATTCATGTGCAAGTTCTACTGGCACATTTATGCTCAACGGGACAACCTTTGGATCAGACGGATCCACTATAGGTACCTAAGAGCTGGAGCATTGGACTTTCACCCCTAGGGATTTGTCCTTGGTGAAAGCACTTCTCAGCGCTAGAGCAACTCCTTCCTGACCCACCTCTGAAGCTTGAATGATGAGATAATTTTCTCGACAGATGAGGAGACACCTCTGAGAGAGATGCTTGATTCATGCTTCCAAAGGGTAGATTCTGCGTGGCTAAGACCTATGAGATTCTCCGACCGCGCGGAGAGGAGCTGGATTGGTTCAGAGTTGTATAGGATCTAGGTAAACTCACCAAAACACTACTTCAACTTATGGATGACAATTAATGTCCGACTATCTACGAGAGATATATTGCACTACCTAGATATTGATCCTACATGCAGCTGGTGCACTATTGAAAGTGAATCACATGATCACTTACTATTCGGATGCACATATGCACACAGGTTTGGAGGCAAGTTGATGTGGACTTCGGGATCCCCGGATACATCACCACTTGATTGGATACACTATACTAGTTGACCCACACTGTGCATGGAAGGAGTTGGACGAGTATATCAAGGATATATGTGTTTTCTACTACGGTATAGTTAAGTCGAGTAATTCACCAACCTTACGTATTAGGCTTGTTATCACATTTATTATCGATGTGAAAACATTTTATACTCCACACACACCCTTAAGTGTAACCGTCTGACTCAATTGAGCCTTGACGACTTGCCTTAAGTCTGGCTAGCTCAATGAGACGGAATATCATTGTCCATGTCCGCAATTAGGGTTTTAAGGCTGACAAACCCAATAAGTCAAAACAAACCCAATAAGTCAAAACCAGAGATATCAAACTGCTCCTATACCACATGAGATTCCAACGAGTCAGGTTTGATGTGAACGTCCATCGAACGTTTGAGCGCATGTGCAAATTGGACCCAAGTCTAGCACCATAGTCAAACACTGTTTTATCTTAAAAACATAGACAACAATAAGAGTAATTCACAAACCTAATACACTAGACTCGTTATTCCGGTTATTAAATTAGAGAATATTTTGTGTTCCATTAAGCTATTTTAGACCTTGTAAGTAGACATGTTCATATCCGGGCTTGGGCCGGGCAACACAAAATATTAAGCCCGTTTATCCGGACCCGGGCCGGGCCGGCCGGTATCCGTTTTATAATTTTTTTAATTAAATGTTTTTAATATGATTTTAAAAAAAATTATATTTAAGATATTTATGTAAAATATACTAAACTTATTATAATTATACTAAATATTTATATTTATACTTAATATTTTTATGATAAAAATAATATTATATATATTTATACCCTAGCCTTCGGGCCGGGCTTTTTGCCCCGGACGGGCCTAGGACAGTACCCGGATCCGTCCCGGCGGGTTTGGTGGGCCAGGTTTTTTTGTTATGATCAGACCTCTTCCTTTATTCATATCCATCCGTTTTTACGTCCGGACTGCCCGAATTTAAACAGGTCTATTGTAAGGTAGTTTTTCTATTTTTTGAGTCACCTGTGAAAACCTCTTTTCCCCTGCCAAAACTACAAGAATCATAAAAGGATTTCAAACGAAGAAGCAATTTTGGTTACTTGGGCTGGTCTTGCCAATGAAGAACTTGTACTTTCTGCCCTTTTGGGCTTTTTTATATGCTAATCTTCCAACTTCACGTAGTTAACTTTGATTATTATCTTACACATATTGGTTTTTATATGCTAGTCTCTTATGGTTATTATTCTTTTGAAAATAAACTAATTCAATTAATCCCTAACTATCGTACTATTGGAAGATTGAAAGAGGGAGACTTTCGATGTACGTTCGAAAATTTTATCATAAAATAAATTGACTATAAGGCATTACTAAACTTATATACGAAGTTGTGAATTTTTTTCAACACGCCTCACAAGTGCAATCACCTGAATTAGTCAACAATCGACAACATATCAGTCAGACATGATAATTTTCCAT
Organism: Fagopyrum esculentum; assembly: GCA_033239045.1. Classification (NCBI taxonomy): domain Eukaryota; kingdom Viridiplantae; phylum Streptophyta; class Magnoliopsida; order Caryophyllales; family Polygonaceae; genus Fagopyrum; species Fagopyrum esculentum. Next base: position 6,466,159 of record BSUD01000003.1, read on the forward strand.
TTCAAGAGATCGAACAACTCTGTTGCCATGTGAAACTACAATAAGTCAAATATATCATGAATGATTTCATCAAGCACACATACACATTACACCCGAGTACATCATATAATCCTTGTGAGATTTTATTATAAAATAAATTGACAATCAAAGAACTAATAAGATTATGAATATATTTATTATTGACCGAAATAATTATATCCCCATCATGTCATGTATAATGTTTCTAACTTCTATCATAAAGTTAATGACATATCATGTATCATGTTTCTAACTTATACCATAAAGTTAGAATGTAAGCATCTCAATTACATTCATAATACTAATACTATATAACTAAGAACAATTCTCGTCTACAAAAAAAAAAGTTCTATATAAGCGATTTTTTTTTGGTAAAAGAAGGAGAGCACTCCTAATTATTCATACAACTCAAAGAAACAAAACGGGACATAGCAAGTCCCTAATATCGTTTTGCTAACAAAGAATCACCTCACTAGGGAATCTTGCAGAATATGAGAACCAATAGGAAAATTAAAAGCATGAGAAGCTAGAAAACCCGCAATGATATTAGCTTCTCTATAAATATATCGATGTTGGACATTTCAACTTCTGCACAATAAGTCGTGACAATTTCTTACCAGACTAGCAAGAGGATGAGTATTCGAAACTCCTTTTCGTATCAATCCAACTACCAACTTTGAGTCTGTTTCAATCTCTACCATATAATGCCCAAAATCCCAGCAAATATTAAGTCCCAGAATAAGCACTTGGTACGGAGAATTTTTTTGTTGTTCTTGGTAAGAATCCAATTTGAGATCGGAATTCTCAAAACAATTTTACTTTAGCATGAAGGACAATTGATTTGAAGTTATTAATCTTTCACCTAAAGATAAAATGTTAGCCTAGTAGTAGTTGAATTATTGGTAAGTTATAGTAACATCACTATCACTACTATTATAGACTTATAGTGATAATTATTTAATTTAGGTTTTGTTTTCATCGCTACTATAATTTATATAATTATTAGATTTTACTTTTATTAGATTAATTAAAAATAAGTGATAATTTAAAATCGAAGTACACAAATTTGATTTTTAAAATAAATAAAAAAATTGTAAATTTATTAAAATAAATATTATTATAAATAAAAAAGACATGTATTAGAAAAAAAATAGTTCCATCAACTTGTAATATATGTAATTAAAAAAAATACATGTATTAATTCTTTTTGTCAATTAAATTGTAAATCTTCTATATTTATTATATTTTACTTCTAATATGATTACAAGATTAAATGAAATTAATTAATTAAAAATATATATATTTGAATTACACTTTCATTGTAATTACAACTTCAACCGGAATTTAATTAAAAACTATGTTAAAATTCAAAAGTTGAAGATCATTGTTAACCACTTTAGCTTGTCAAACACCTTTTTTTAAATTCATATATCAAATAAATTTTTGTATTTATATATCTGATATAAGGTAACTAATCATTGTACAAAAAATGAAATAATTTAAATAAGGTGACGCATACGTAGTGGGTTATTAATTGACATGTCAAACTCACATTTAACATCATACAGACAATTTTTTAAAATCATCGATTGAATTAGTTTTTTATATTGCTATTCGTACCACAGTGAACGTGCTATTTATATCGCTTGTACGACTACGTGTTGCGTAGTCGTAGTTAGCGTTTTTTTTCGTTTTTATTTAAAAAAAAATTAATTTAAGCGCAAGGCGCTGGCGCTCAAACCCTAATTTTTTATCATCGCATTTTTCACACTTTACATCGGAAAAAACACCGGAATTTTAACCAGAATTACGATTTTGAGCGCAGGCGCCACGACCCGGCGCTCAAATAAATATTTTTTTTAAAAAAAAAAACGGTTACGCCTACGCATGCTAGACGCGTAGCTCAGATTGGTTTTAACGCTACGCGTACGCGATGCGTAGGCATAAATGTAGTACGCATAACATGGAACGGGTGGTAGGATAGCAATCTGGTTACTTTACATATAACCTTAGCATATAGATTAAAAATAATATTAACGCCAAAAAATAATGATTGAGGTATAACCATCTTCTATTTAGTATATAGTAAAATTCAAATTTTGATGAAATTATATTTAAATTTGTGAGTGGATTAATACAAAATAAAACACCCAAAAAAATATTTAAGAAAGAAAAACATAGACGCAAATCCAAGTCTTTCGGTCTTTCCACATCAGCAAAACAAAAAAAATATGTGGTGAGTTGCAGAATTTGGAAAACGAAAGAGGCGTTAGTGAAGCACTACGACTCAGTAGGCAACTTAGAACAGAAGCTCATTGGACGGCGACAATGGTGTTGCTCAAGCTAAACAAATTATGGCTTGTAAACCAATCATATTTGGACAAATATAGGAGACTTTAGTATTTTTTTTACATTTTATAAATGAATTGAATATGATTTATGAAGTAGGTGATTTGCTTCTTGTTCAAGAGTTTTACAATAGGAGCTAATGATCAACTTCGTTTAGAGTATGATTCTGAGTTTGGGTTCATTGTATATGTGTTAATAAATTCGGTTAGAGTTCAAGGAGTATCCGGTTCAAGGTCTCAGGGGCGGAATCCCAGGTCCTGAATGGGTGTATCGTTGTCCGGCCAACGACTTTGGGATTAAGGGGGACGAAGTGTCACTCATATAGGGTTTGTGGGCGTACGGTGTAAAAAATATGATATTCGCGTAGTTTGGGCCATTTGTCATCTATTTGGGCTTTTTAATGTTAGGTGTAGTTACATACATAATCGTCAAATATTTATCTTTAGGATTTCACTACTCTATATATTGTATCATTAAGACATGCGTATGAATTATTTGTTTCATTTGTAATATGAAGGTACTCAATAAAATCTCTCTAAGTGGAAGTAACCACTAACCAATATTGGCTAAATCACTATCAATCTATGTGTTGTTGTTTTTTTCTAGTGTGTTGTTTATCCTCTTTCTAACATTCCACACAACACTTATAAATGAAACATCTTTGAAATATATCGAAGAAGTATTATTCTTTCGTAAGCTCTCGTGGATCAATATAATGTGAAGTTTTGTGTGGTCGAGCGTATATGTGCGCTTAGATATGAGTTCAAAACGCAAGGTCAACGGAGTTCTATCGATATATCATAACTAATAATATAATATTATCAGTAATAGACCAAGCTTATATATTCGATGGGCAATCATTTTTCACACTCGTTTGTTTTTCTAAAACAAATCAGTATGAAAATGGATGAGAAAAATGGGCACATAGACAGTTAATAAATTAATGTAGAAACAATAAGTAAGTGTGTATCTATGAAGATAAAATAGGCCCCTTTAGATTTTATAAAAAAGATATATTAAAATAAGATTATAGAAATTAGAAGATATTTCTCTCTTATAAATATAAATTAGATGATATTTCTCTCTCCTATTAATTATATTTAATTTTGTTAATTAGGGTAATAAATTATTCTTCTCTCTCCTCTTAATTATTTTTAATTTTGATGATGCACAAAATTAATACACAATTTCAATTACACAATATTAATACATAAATTCAATTACACATTTTCAATTACACAATTTCGTTTGTTATGTCAATTTATGTAGTTAACACATTTGGTCGTTTTTCAATTATACAAGTTTCGTTTGTTTATGTCATTTACACAAGGTTTGGTTACACAAATTTTGGTTACACAAGTCCGTTATTTACACATGTTTTTGTTACATAAGCCCGTCATTTACACAAGTTTTGATTACACAAGTTCGTCATTTACACATGGTTTGGTTACATAAGTCCGTGATTTACACAAGATTTGGTTACACAAGTCCGTCATTTTCACAAGACCGTCCTTTACACAAGTCCGTCATTTATACAAGTCTCTCATCAAAGCCTTGAACCTCTGGCCTCCCAGCGATATAGAGTTGTAGGTGGTTCCGACGGTTAGTGGCGATGGTTGCGGCGGTTCTGGTGAGGGTTTCCAAAGTTGTCTTCTCCGACGGTTGTATTCTCGTACTTTAAGCAGCCCTCGCATATACTCGTAGCCTTCAATAATGGCGGGGCTGGGCGGTCCTCGAAAGAGATACCTTACCAAATCTGCATTCACTCGACGACACACATAAGACGAACCACACATAAGCAAAAAGAGAAGAAGCGTAAAAGAGAAACCTCACCAGATTTGCGCTCAATTGAAGTCTTGCAGCCGCCTTCATCAATGATGGTCTCGCGGTGCACACACCTTTCTTCGATCTAGTTGTCTTCTCCGACCAAACGACTTCATGCGCTTCGGAGCGGTTTCTTCCAATCGAGAAACAGACGACTTTTTGGCGAGACGACCGACTGCCGAAAACCCTAACTGGGTAATTGAGGTGATTTTACAGGGGTTACCAAAATTTTGTTAACCGGTTTTCTTATTTTTAGCATAATTAATATATTATAATATTTAATTATCTCTCCTTAAAGTCGGTAACTATCTAATAAAGATAATCTTAATATCTAATTAAATTTTTTATTTAAAAATTAATTTTTATATAATTATATTTATAATATATCATTCGATACGCTATCATAATCTTTCAAACGAATAATTTGTTTTTAAAATTTTAAATCCCCCAAGAAGAAATTTATCGTGATTTCTAAATGTATTGCCGAAAATCTCTAGTAGTAACCATAACTACGCACTTCACGTGCGTCGTTGATAAGATCCTCAACTACGCATATGGAGAGCGTAGTAATAGTTCAAAAAAAAAATATCAACTACGCTTGTGGGGAGCGAATTAGTAGTTTCAAACAAAAAATTGAAACTACTACCATATGCTTCTCATATGCGTAGTTGAATTTATTTTTTTTTTCCGAACTCCAGCTACGTACCTTATATGCGTAGTTGACACGTAGTTATGAACTTATGAGGACTATTAGAGATTTTTGTTGGTACGTATATTAACCCTAAATTTATTTGATATTGATTAAGGAAATTTATTTGATATTGATTAGGTTTCCTTATTTCAAGAAAAAAAACTCACATAACTACGTAAGTCACATCCCCTTCAAATCTCCTCTTCTCTTGTAAAGGCAGATTTTTAGTGTCCTACGTGGCATCTTCTTTATTATTATCTCTATAAATTCGGTTCGCAACACACAGTAGAGCAGAGTTCAAACAAAACCACCATCTCCCACTTTACTCTTTCTTCTTCCACCACCTCCAAAATGCCCTCTGCCGCCGCATACGCCACCACTCGCCGGCTACTTAACCACCTACACTCACCTCGAACCACCAATTACACAGCTAACCAACATATATCCCCACATGACGCACGAGTATTACACTGGCACTATGGCGAATTCGACAACGACGATCGAAACTTCGAAATCCATGGCGAAACGCTACTGTATATCTTCATCCTCTTCTCCCTCATCCTCCTTGTTACTCTTCTCCTTCTCTATGCTCGCTGGTTCTTCCGTCTACGTCATCTTCCTTCTTCTCTCTCATCAACCTCAAACCCCAACGCTACTGTATCCACTGCTCAACTCGTCATCCCAATTCACCGTCCGTTACCTCAAATTACTTCACGAGGACTCAATCGAGCTGAAATCGACTCAATTCCGATCTTCCTCCACCAGTCTCCTGAAGTGACTGATGGTAAGATTAATCGTGATTTGGAGTGTTGTATCTGTCTTGGGGTTTTTGAAGATGGAGATAAAGTGAAGGTTTTGCCCAACTGTGGTCATCGTTATCATTGTGATTGTGTTGATGTTTGGCTTCGTGATCACTCCAATTGCCCTCTCTGTCGAATCCCAATCGGGATTGATTAGCCCCTCTGATGATTTTTGTTGATCTAGGGTTTGCTGAATTATGTATAATTTTTCTTCTGTTGTTTGGGTTGTCTGCAAATCACAGTTCATACCCAATTGTATCTTTAATTGCAAGACTAAGATAAATGCAGGCTTCAATATATAAGCATTTTTGAAGCAAAATTTTGTGTTGCAACAGTGTTCATGATAACACGACTGAATTGGTCCCGGTTGCTTTTAGAACTGCTAAAGGAATTCAATGGCTTTCAAAGGAGCCGTATAAGGGAGGCGAAAATCTGTGTACGGTTTTGCAGAGTGACATAAGAACACCCAAAAATCCAAACTCTGTATTGCGTAAAGTTGTCAGGTAGTGAATCGTATGACTTTTTAGACAATTTGAGCTCAGAAGTTTTGAGTGGGTATGCTATGTTTGGCTTGTGGGGTATGAAGCTGCTGCCCATAGATTTTTCATTGATCTCTTTAATGTTTAAATGATTTGGATAATGGGCAATCTTGAAATGAACTAATTCAGCTGCTCTAAAGTACAGTAAATCGTGTTCTTTTTATAATCATCTGTTGGGTTGATCTTGTTAAGGCATACAGTGGAGAAATAATCTAAGTTACTGGTCAGTGATACTGGACTTACCTGGGTCTTGAAAGTGTTTGATGAAATGTCTAGATGAGATTTTGTGGAATAGGTTTAGGTTTTGGAAAAAAAACACACATTTTAACTTTCATTATTGATAGGATGAAGTGATGGATTCAATCTTCGGCCTATTTTTAGATAAAAAAATACGGATATGATCCGTGATCTCAAGATCGGGTTCAGTCTGTACCGGTTGTTTAAAGCAAAAAGGGTCAAAATAATATAACCAATTACAATAATAACCTTCCCGCTTGGAAAAACGGACCTAATCAAGTTCGGGCATCCGGCTTGGGAAAACGGAAGCATGGACTTGAGATAAGTTCCACGAGGGCCGAAAAGTTTGACCCGCCTATACAACCGGATCCGTTCAAGCCAAAAATCCATGCCGTCCGAGATTAAAAAAGGGTGATTTGGATAAATAACCTCTTGTGTTGAAATGTTTTTAGTATTAGCCCCTCTTCAACAAATTTATAACAAAATCTCATCTTTCTATAATTTTTGGTACAAGAAATTGATTTATGAAAGAAACAAGATTTAAATATTGTACAAGATACATTCAAGAAACACATAAAATTCTTTTACAATAATTTACATAAAATTTGTATATAGGAGTGCTAAGACTAAAGGGGACAATTAGTTAAAAAAAAAAAAAGACATGTTATATACACAACACTTAGGGAGGTGTATTCAGTTAAGAGTCTATAGGAATTTTTTGGAGTTTAAAAGTCTATGAGTATTGAATATAGATTTTTAAAAGTCCATATAAATATGTAGGTATTCAATTAGGATTTAAAATTTTCCATAAAATTCCTATGGTATTTAAAAGTTTGTGGATTTTAAAAGAATCTATTATTTCATTGATTTTGTAGGATTCTTCATTACTTTTATAACTACCTAAAATCCATAGAAATCTTCCCCCAACACATAAGATTTCCACAAAATCTGTATTAACTCTATATAGAATTAAAATTTTCCACAGAATTTGCAAATCCTATGATTATTAAGAATCCGTCAAAATCTTTAAAAGTCTCGATTGAATACACCCCCCTTAATTTATTTGGTGTCAATAAAAGCCACAAGCGTCTAGCTTGAGCGTTGAAGGATGTCGCCAGCGCCCTTTTTTCCTAATCAAGAAAGCGCTCAATGGGCCTTTTTTTCTCGAAATTTTTTTTTAATAGATTAATTTAATCCATTTATAAATAAACATTTTTTTAACTAGGCGCCGCTCTTGGCCGCGCCCAAATTCATTTTCTTTTCATGTTTTAAAAGTTTTAATTTTTAAATAATAAATATCCAGGCGCATACGAATTGCGAGTTTTTTGTTACGTTAGTAAAAATATGGCCGTGTATACAACTTTTTTGAAATATATTAGAGGAGAACAAACACTACACAAAATTAAGAAGAGTGACAACACCTCTAATCTTCTCTTAAAAAAAGATATATATATATATATATATATATATATATATATATATATATATATATATATATATATATATATTAAATAATACATATTATGTAATTATAAAATATTTACCATACTTATATAAAATTAATATATTTCATAACATAGCTTAAATATATTATATTTAAAAAAATATATTTGTAATAAAATTTATTAATATAATTAAAAAGGTACACCACCGTGTACTTGCCTAGGGCTACCGGGTAGTCCCGAACACCAATCCAACCCCGACAACCGGATCCAACATCGATAAACGGGCTTGATTTTGGTCAAAGTCCGTGTGAATCTATGATTGAACAGGTCTAGTTGCATCCACCCTAAGACATAATCGGACCAAACATGGACAACCGGATCATCTCCGGGTTCAACCACATTGCATTTTTGGTCCGGACCTAGTTCGGTCGACTTAGATCGGTTCTTGACCAGTGAGCATTTCAAATTGTGGGCCTTGTTGATTTGCTTACGTGGGTTTGTGGATAAGGAGGAGTTAGGGTTTATGGATGAAACAAGTTGAAGATCAATGAAAGCTTGAAAGGGAGAGATCAAAAGGAAGTATAAAGAGTAGTTGGACGGTTTATTTGAACTTACTTGCGCGCCTTCTTCTAATATGTTTGGATACCTTCCTCTCTTTTTACATTATCAAACTTTATGACCCCATCTTGCGTGTTGTATGACCAATTTGGACTACTTTGGTATGTCTTTGTCAATCTTAAAGATGTTTCTTATTGTAACAAAACGTGATTACAAAACATGCTACCGTCATCTATGAATTCGACACCAAAGCTATACTAGCTAAACTCACAAGAAGGTTACTCAACCAAGGCCCCGTTTAGTTTTATCTCCGAAAACGGAATGATAACGAATCTACTACATACGTATACCCTTATTCATGAAAGATTATTGATAAGCGAATTTGATTACTTTTGATACCCTATAGGGAAACAAAATGTGTGGAAGTAAGTGCATTTTGCAATAAACCACAAGGAATGATTCCATAAAATTTCATGAATAAGGATATACATATGTACTAAATTCGTTTCCATTCCGTTTCTTTTTTCGGAGTTGATACCAAACGGGCCCTAAATATTACCCAATAGTAATCACAATGAGATATCGGGAAAGAAATATCCTCCCGGACTACGATATGGAGTGTTGTCGTGATACAATACATATGCTCGTTTCTTCGGTCGTTCCATTTAACCTATCGATAGGTTGAAACGTGAGCCTCATATATGACAAATACTTACATTACCCAATTATAGTAAACGAGTCAGGATCACGTAGAGATTGATAATCATAATGCAAATTGATAAAATGTCATGTACGCCGAGAACTTTGTCTTACATCAAACGAGAATATGTTAATCTCCCTCCAAGTCATCGTGTTACAAAGCTCGCCTTGTTGGTCTTGAAAATCAACAACATTAAGGTTTTGTATCATCGATTTTTTGAGAGCTAGCTGGGCTGCATTGATCAATGATATTTATAATAACCACGTACATACATTACTTGAATGATTGGGTGCATGTTACACAAATCACTGTAATCGGGCTCTTAAGAATTTAACTTTACTAAGTCTAACATCAAAATTTATTTTGAATCGTCACCAATTCGAATTATAAGCGGTTCATCATACTCCACGATCCGATTCAAACATTTTGTATCATCGACTAGGGTCGATGAAACGAACTTATAAGAAGTGGAAATGTTTATGTTAGGCCTTTGTATAGCTTTGCTTGTAGGCATGGAATATGTAGGCACTTGTAAATGGTGACATTTTCATGCATTATGGTAAGCATGATCACAAACGTATATTAAAAAAGAAACATTAGGCAGAGGAGATAAAATATCTCATGAGCTTAGGATGAATGTTTTAACGTTGTTTTCAGATATTTGTTCATTGGACACCGTAAATCATGTGATCAGACACAACAAAAGTTGAGCTTCAACGATTGGGATTTAAAGTAATATGATATTGAACATTTAAAGTAATAGAATAACGTAAATGTTTTGATAGTTAATATGAGGAATGGATTTTTGGTGTATTTATATATGGAATCATATTTGCATGTAGATCGAGCAATTACGTAGTGGTCTATGTGCATAAAGTTTGTGTTATACTTTCACAAATTTGAATGGAAAAATAACCATAATTTTTTGTTGATTTTTAAGTATTGTATTTTATTATAAGATTGGTATGTTTTTTTTTAAATTTATACAAAAAATCAAAGAGGACTCGTATAATTAATGTACTCACTCGATAATAATCAGAGCTCAATATAAATATCGGTGTACTACTCCTTACTATAAATTGACTGTAGGGTAAAAACTCCACGTGTCAGACTTATGTAATATTGACTTCGTTTGATAAGCCTTAAAATTGAGGGATTAAGATTATGAGAATTAAAACGGAGAAATAGTTCTCGTAATCTTTTTTGGTAAGAGAATTAAGTAGATTAAAAGTGTTGGATTATGAAGATTAAGAGTATTAAATTATGGGAATTTTGTAATCCTGTATAAATTAGATTATGAATTATTGAAGCTAAAATCTCACTTTACCTCTCTTTCTATTTTTTATATCTTTCATCTATAAAAATTTAACACGTATTTTTTTGTAATTTTATCCACAATCATATTAATTTCACCAAACACTCATTTTACTTATTTTCATCCTCATGCTCTTAAACAATTTCATCTTCTTACTTTTTCATCTGTATAATTCTCTTCATCCTCATCTTCATCTACGTAATCTTACGTTACCAAACTGATTCATTGTAATGAACATATGCTCAATAAACATGTGCACTAGAACATGAAAAACTACAATGCTATACCGAGCTCCTCAACCACATAGCTTATATAAAACATTACTATGAAATTGAATTGATCAATTTCATCATATACATACACACATATATATATATATATATATATATATATATATATATATATATATATAGAGGTAATTTTGCAAAGAAAATTACTCGAAGTTATGTTTCTATATTTTGAGGTGGTAATTGCTATTCGTACCGCCTGTTTCATGCTATACATATCCGGGTACGGCTACGCCTCGCGTAGTCATAATAAGAATTTTTTTTTTTTTTTTACCCTACTACGGCTACGCGAGTCGTAGGCGTAGTCCATTTTCCTTAGTATTTTATCGGAATTTTTAATATGGACGACTACGCATACGCCATGCGTAGTCGTAGTCCTACTACGACTACGTGTGGCGTATGCGTAGTAGGACTACGCGTACACATGGCGTATGCGTAACCATTTTCCTATATTTTTTTGAACGAAATCAACTTATTGCTACGCGTACGCAAGACGTAGCCGGACCACGGGTACGAATAGCATCAAAGAGGTGGTACGAATAGCAATCTCGCTTTATTTATCATAAACAAGTAGATATCAAGTATGCATATGTATATGAATTTGTATTCCACCCCAATGAAAATGTCATCAACTGAATTTTTTGTCAAAAAGAAAAAGAATATTGACAATACTAAAAACATTGCTTTTGGGAACAAAGTGAAACAACAAAAATATGTGACACAATTTACACTAGAACACGAAAGTATCATAAACCTTCATTAGAGCTTATCCAAAAGCTTCGTGTTATACCTTCCTTCTTGTCCATACCGCTTTTACTTGATTTAACTTCTTTTATTTTTCTTATTAGCATTGTATTTATGATGGCTAGTCATCACCAAAATAATAATGGTTAAGTACGAATAAATGGATAGGTATGAACAAAATATTTAGACCTACAGTCCGGTTCGAACGCTTACAAAAGAAAATCGTAAAATTTGAAGACGGGTCTTTACGTTAATTAAAGTTGATAAAACTATAAGGAGAATGGTAGAATTTTAAATACGAGACCGGCGGACTCGGGCAATAGACGACACCCGAAATCCGGGCTTGTCCCGGGCAACAGGCAAGAACAAGGCTTTTATCCGACCGAGACTAATCGAGTACCGGTTTGGCCGGGCCTAAATTTACAATATTTACAAATAATATATATATATATATATATATATATATATATATATATATATATATATATATATAGATATAGAGAGAGAGTATAGATCCTATGAGAACACCCCTAACGTGAGAACATGATAACAGATTCGTAATTATTATCAGTTTTGTTACGAATGTGTCATATCGTTTAATATATTATTCGTAGTTATTGTTGGTTGAGTGGATTATTCGTAGTTATTGTTGGATTCCTAATTATTATTATTCGTAGTTATTATTATTTTTGATATATACTCTACATCTCAACCCTTAATACTCACATCCAACGGTGTACGGTTGATCTTATGTTCTCACGTCAGGGGTGTTCTCATGGGAACCACACCCTATATATATATATATATATTATTTATATTCTATTTAAAATCAATAATTATTTGATTTTAAAAACCAATGTCACATATTATTTAGTAAAATATGATTTACAAACAAAACTAAATTAGTAAGTTACCTAAAATAGACATTCCTTCTCTATTTTCTAAACAGCCCAAATTCCCTTGCTTCTCCGGCCCATTGGGCCGAAATGAAAAGCCCACGAATATTGACAGTTTTCATGCTTAGTAATCTTAGTATTTGCATTGTATACTATAGTGGAGTGACTGGAGTCTGAAAATGAAAAGCCCAAACACTAACATCATAACTCTAAGCTTGCAGCGTTGTCCCAATCCAGATTTCTCGTTTCACGTCATAGCCACTATGGCTTATCCACATGAGTCACAAAAACCTTGATTTAACTTGGCTTATGAAAATATGACATCCATAACCTTAGACCAAATATATCATACATCCCCTCATATACTCCCCTTTTACACACAATAACCATAAAAGACTCACCTTCCTCTTTATCTTTTCAGTCCCCTTTACCTCTCATATGTATCCTTCCCCATATGACAAAACCATGACCTAAGAAGGTCGCACCAGATCGTTACAATTCCTCCCCATAGTGTACGTTACTATCACTTGCTGGAATCAATAATTGTTACTTAATTAAGATATATGCGCTTCCCTGGATATACATCTTTGTTGCCGACATTCAACCACCACGAATATTCCACGTTCTTGTTACCCCTCTTCATGATCCAATCTCTTGGGATACTCTCCCCACCTACAGTCACCAGTATGAACCCGCACATGTGCGTTCTCGGTAGTCAACGATTAACTCATTGATGACCCTTTCCAAGATTAACGACTTACCCTCCTACCATACTTCCATGTTACCATACTCTCGAAGGCTACCCTCTCAGGGTACTCTTCTATAAACTTCACTTTCTCATTTCACTCTTCACACCCTTCCTTAACTCTTCCTACGCTCCACACTACCTTTCACTTCTCTAAGATAACTATACCTTCTCGGGCCTTGTTGTGTCATCCGACCCACTTTCATACGCTCAACCACTCTTTCAAGATGTCCCGTAAGTGCATCTTTCCCACATCTCTATCATTAGTAACCTCTCGCTCTTCTCTTGGTTGGTATCCTTCATCTTCTAATAAAGCTCCTTATTGCATCTGTCATCTCCCGAAGGTCATCATCCACACACCTCGTCCTTCCTAGCATTGCTCAGTCTCATCACACGAACAGAAAAAGATTGACTCCTCAAGGTAACCCTACTATGTAAACTTCCACCACGTAATCCCCTTCGTAACCCTCAAATTTCTGAAAAAGTCATCCGCTTAGAATCTCGCAAAGCTCGTCACTTCACCCTCCGGTACCTCCGTAAGATTAAATTACAGTTCTCAACAATCTTTCACAATTGTTTGACCATTCTTTTCATCTTGACTCCCATACTTAGGAGCGCCTATTGAAAACTCGTCTTACTTAGAACGCCACTTTCATTCTCGAGTGAAAATGTAGTCCTTTTTACTTGATTTGCATCTTTAGTTCATCGACACCGCACTTGGAAAAATCTTACGTTCGTTGTCTCTAGTTGCTTCATTGTTGTTCAATCGTTGCTTCTTTTGGAACCACCACTCATATCTTCTAGCTGCTTCCTTACTTGTACGACTTCCTTCTCAATTTTGCTTCAACTAACTCGAGGTTCTCTTCCACTTGTTTGTCCTTCGTTTGCGTCATCTCTAATCCTCCGCTTCAACATCCTCTTAAAGGAGTCCGGGAAACACCAAGGTGTTTGTCCCAAACGTGATACACAACTCGGTACTTGAGCATACTCATCCTCAGATGTAAACTATCCTAAGCCAAACGGCGTCATCCAAGGGGCAATGATAGCTTTCTATCATCTCGACTATAAGATCTAGCATTCATATGTCACTATATATCCTAGTATACGTATATAACTATATAAGTCCTATGTCTACATGATATCAACATAACACATCTAAGGAAACCATTCTCATAAAACGAGTTCGAAGCATTAATATAATACTATCATGCCACATGTACAACTCATATCAATATAAAGGTCATGTCACCATAACAACATAACAAGTCTATCATGCATAACTATAATTAACATATAATAATAGTCCAAAAATATCCTAGGTCCAAGATACATATCTACATATATACACATATCTATACTAAAAATCCAATAACTACGCTGTCGAGTTCCGCGGAAGGAGTGATGGTCCCGTACATTCTATCCCATACCGACTCATGCATATGATTTCGAAAATGAAAAGTCAGAACCCTTGCGGGTTTTGTTTATTCCTCATTCGGCCTTTAGAAGATTGCGAGTGCAATTGTTGTCAACCTAGGCTATGATACCACTTTTGTAACACCCCGAATCCGCGGGATTCGGAGCGCTACGGGTTAGGACCTCACAATGGGTCCCGACCCTGAGCTTGACAACAATTTCACCGGATCTTGCAACAAGGCACAAATAAAGGCAAAACCAAAATACATTTTTATGCAATGCAAACAATCTCAAAAAGAAAGATACAACTTGGAAACTCAGCCGAGTCCTCAAAACGACACAACTCCAAAACATAAATCCTTAAGGTACAACATAAACCAAAACGACATAATCACATAACCATCCCCGTCCTATAATGTACGGAGACCCCGGCTGTCCACTCCTCCACCTCACTCGGCGGCACCCTTAACCTGCAGGACAACTACAAAATCGGTATAAAACCGTTTGCTAGCATTCAAAGCATTAGAATCATGGTATTGACACACACACACATAAGACATCAAAACACACAACATGATCTAAACACACATGTCCGATTTATTATCTCTTTGTTATTATTAAGTCATGATCTAAACACACAGTGGAGATGGTTGAGAAGGTAAGCAAGGTTCCAAGGGTAGATTGATTACATGTCTGCACTGAATCTATTGATTGTCGAAGTGACAGAAGGTGAGAAGGGATTGATTACCCAACGCAGGAGTCCAGGGAAGGAGCACCGGCCATCAGCAAAGGTAGGTGCTCAGCGTCGGCTTGCTTCCTAGTGTTGAACGATACGTGACCCGCAGAAGGAGGGTTGCTGCATTAACGTCAGCCTAGGAATTAAGATCTTCTTCAGATTGGGTTCACGAAGGGGAAGTGGGTTGTGGATAAGATATATGTGCTCAGAGTCGGGGTTTAAGTCGGGTAGTGCAAGGATCTCAAGGTGGATGTTACCCGCGCAGTTGGTGAGGGTCATTGTCGGCTGCTCAGTGACGGAATGGATGGACAACCTTTCTTCGTCCGGGACTGCTTCAACTATGGCACAACAGATCGATGACAACATTACTCGAAAGGTTGAAGAGGGAGTTGTGATGTCGTCTGTTGTACCTGGCTGGGCGATCGAAGAAGAGGGAGCGAGACGTGCAGCTGCTATCCGCTAGTCTTGGATGTGGAGCGTTGGGCGGTTACAAATTTCATGGTGTAGTTTGTGCAGCAATTCCGGTGGTTTTGATGAGGAGCGATATACGTAACAGTTGGGAGCAAGGAGGAGCCAGCAATGCTTCTTCTGGCTGAACGATACATGGGCTGGGCTGGGGTGCTTCCTGGGCTGGTGTGGAGCAAGGAATAAAAGGCTTCAACACTAGGAAGGAAGGAGATGGGCTGAAACAAGAGAAAGAAATGGGTTGAAAGTTGCATGGTCTTGTCAAGGTCATGTCATGGCTTGTCAAATGTTGTCATTGCTTAGTCTTGGTCTCGTCATGGTCTCGTCTTGGCTTTGTCATGGTCTCATCAAAAGACATGAACTAGTAGATCTAAGAATTAGGGTTTGTTGATATTCCATCATTTTATGTGAGTTTAGACTTACATAAAATGATAGGATTTGTGAAGGTAGACACGCTAGATATGATGTACCCGGGTCATCGGGTCGAAGTTCGGTTCGGCTCGGAAATAGACGGAAATAAAATTTCGGATATTACAATAGTTCAAATATTGCTAAATGTTGGAAGAATTTTTAAAATATTTTTAAGCATATATTATAGTTTAAAAAAACTCGTAAAAAATCGTAAATGGACAATGAATATATTTACTGTATAAGGTAGATTAGTGTTAAGGCTGAAAGACACAATTTTTTTAATTACTTGCGCAAAATATTAAAATACACATGTAATACAATGTGGCACAGTGGTATGGGCGTTTATTGGTTCTCATGTTTCTCAGGTCACGCATTGCGTAACCGTTGACATTTCACGTTTACGCAATGCGTGACCGTGACGCTCACGCATTGCGTAAACGTTGTGCATATACGAAATCCTGAACGATGTTCGTAATACCATCTTGAATTTTTATTAAATATATTAAAAAAAATATATGAGGGGATATATTTTTTTTTAAAATAGAAAATTTGTAGGTATTAAGAGAAAGAGGTTTAAATTTTATAGGATATCAAAGGAAAAAATCTATTATTATTAGAAAACTTTTAAATTTACAATAATACAAGAATTTAATTTACAATTAGGAATTTCTCATTTAGATTACATAATTTTTCACAAAACATGTGCAAACCTTATTAAACATCAAATAGGAATATTAAATTATTCTCGTTCGTAGTTAAAATAAGGAAAATGAGTACTCACTTCATAAAAGCTTTCCGACAAGTGAATTTTGTAATCTTAGGTAATAACGATGGCTACCTACCATCCAACCCCCATATTTAGTGAATATGAAGATAGACTTTTGGAACTGTCGAGGGATAAGGAAGAAAATTTTTTGGACAAACATCAAAATAACAACCCAAAATGAGCATATTGACATGATTATGCTAGCGGAACTAAAAACAAATATTGAACCCCCCCCGAGACGTGTTGGCGGAGTGCGGGGTTCGATAGTATTTGTTTCATCCCATCGGACGGCTTAGCAGGAAGGTTATGCCTTCTCTGGAAAAACAATATACTCATAAATGAAAAAGTAGAACTTCGCCATAAGAATAAAAGATTCGTTGTGGTGGAGCATACCAACTTTGAATCCGGTTTCAACATGGCTATTTTCCTAATTTATGCACCTCCAAATGAGAGGCTCAAAGAAGAATTTTGGACCAAATTAATAGAAGCCATAAACGCGCAAACCAAACCAGTACTCCTAATGGGAGATTTCAATGATATCCTTAACCCATCCGATAAATTGGGAGGTGCACCATTAAGAGCAAATCGATTCCAAAGATTGCAAAACGTAATACAAGAATGCAATCTTGTGGATCTCGTTTCTAAAGGGAACGAATTCGCTAGGCGAAAGAAAAGAGATGGCGAAAATAATACGTACGAAAAATTAGATAGAGCAATGGCTCATTGTGAGGTGCTGAATGCTTACAACCTAATTCATGTTTGGAATCATGCGTTCACATCATCAGACCATTGTCTAACCACAATAGAGGTTAATAATAAAATGCAAAGATATAAAAACAAACCTTTCCGATTTGAACTTATGTGGACCGAAAGAGACGACTGCGAAAGAATCGTTAAACAATGTTGGAGAACACAATTACCGGGGACACATATGTATAACTTGGTCAGGAAACTAAATCTCCTCAAAATCAAACTAAAAGTTTGGAACAAACTAAAGTTCGGGAATATAAATAAACAAGTTCGAGAAACGGATACAACCATTGAGAAGCTACAAAAGCTAAATTTTAGAAATTTCTCTAATCAACAAAATAAGAGGATAAATAGACTAAATAAGAAGAGAGAATGTCTAATCGAATTTCAACAAAAGTATTGGATGTAAAGAGCTAAATCTAAAGCCTTAGAACGTGGTGATAGAAATTCCAAGTATCACCATAGGAAAGCAACAGGAAGACAAAATAAAAAGTCTATAACTTCCATTCACAATGAAAATGGTACAAGATTATGTATTGATGACGAAATTAATTCCGAGTTCCTTAGGGACTATAGGGACCGATTCAGGTCCAATCGAATTAATCAGCCCACCATTGTGCAGCACCTTGATGTAATTACCAATGAAATTACGGATAGTGAAAACATGGAGCTGACCAAACCATTCTCGAACGAGGATATCCGAAAAGCTGCTTTCGATATTGGAAGCGACAAGTCCCTAGGCCCAGATGGAATGCCTGTCGGCTTCTTCCAAAAGTATTGGGCGACAATAGGACCGGATGTAATCCGTGCGACAAAAAGTTTCCGCATATCGGGTAAAATCCTTAAACAAATCATACTTTTATTACTCTAATACCCAAAGTGGATAATCCATCCCTAACTACCCACTATAGACCCATAAGTCTATGTTCAATAATATACAAAATCATCGCTAAAATTCTAGCTAATAGACTGAAGATATTGTTGCCCAACTAATCCACCCGCTCCAAAGTGCCTTTACACAGGGTAGATCAATCCACGACAATATTCTCATTGCTCATGAGATTTTCCACGGGTTTAAAGGAAAAAAAGGGAAGGAGGGTTACATGACCGTGAAACTAGACATGGAAAAAGCATATGACAGGGTGGAATGGCCATTTATCTTAGCTGTCCTCCAAAAATTTGGGTTTGAAGAAAAATTCGTTAATTGGATTAGAGAATATATTTCTACAGTCTCGTATTTCATCCTAGTTAATGACAAACCGTCAGAAGTAATATACCCCGAGAGGGGTTTACGCCAAGGTGATCCGCTCTCACCTATGTTATTCAGCTTAGGAGCGGAAGTTTTAGCAAGGAGCATTCAAAAAGAATGTTACCAAAAAAACAAAACAATTGGATTCCCAATCACAAGAGAGGGAACTATTGTCCCCTTTCTAGCCTTTGCGGATGATTTAATTATATTCGCTAGAGCATCCCTAGATGCAAGCTCAAAAATTCTGGATCTCCTAAATAGATATTGCCATATTTCGGGGCAAAAAGTCAATTTTCATAAATCCTCATTCCAAACTACAAGAAATGTAGGGTGTGAATTGGAAATACAATTCCATTTAAAAATCGAGACAACTGTTACAAAAGAGTTGGATAAGTATCTTGGTTGTCCAATTATTAATGGTAGAGTAAATAAGACCGTCTTTGAAGATGTAATAATAAATTCTATTTAGCAACTTACTAAATGGAAAGCCTCCACACTCTCACAAGAAGGAAGAACGATTCTAATCAAGGCTAATCTGAATGCTAAACCAAACTATATCATGCAAAGCTTCATGCTCCCATCCTACATACATAAAGAACTAGATCAAATCAACCGCACTTTCTTTTGGAATAAAGGACCCAAACATCACCCTCTCATCAGCTGAGACAAAATCTGTAAATCGAAAAAGTGCGGAGGAGTAGGTATTAGAAAAGAAGAAGATATGAATAAGGTCCTCCAAATGAAATTACTATGGAAACTTATGGAAGAACCAAACAATGTATGGGTTAAAATAATAAATGAAAAGTACCTCAAAGACACATTATTATGGAACTATAAAACCAAAAAAAACACCTCCTTGCAATGGAGAAGATTAATGAATCTCCGACCGGAATTTGAAAATGGATTCAGTTGGAACGTTAGGGATGGTAACACTATTAAATTTTGGAAAAATAAATGGGTGACAAACCAACCGCTCATCAAACTTATTGAGAATAGAAGTAACATTGATGAAAATGAATTAGTGAGTGACTACATCATAGAGAATAAATGGAATACCCAAAAACTGGAAATGGAATTAGGTAATCTCCTTCCACAAGAGATTATAACCGCAATCAAATCATATCAACTTCTAAAATCATTTATCCGAGATCGCCTTTATTGGGCAGCCTCGGATAAGGGATCGTACACTACACAATCAGCCATGGACCTTATCCACAAGAACAAAGGGCTCAAAGCCAATCCAAATGAGTGAATTTGGGCAATGGATATCATGCCCAAAGTTAAAATTTTAATTTGAAAACTATCGATAGATGGACTCCCAACCAAGGAAAACTTGGAGAAACATAGAGTACCAGTGCCCATGCAATGTGTTCTTTGTAATCACCCATATGAATCAGCAAAGCATTTGTTCTTCAACTGCCCTTTCATATTGGAGAATCTTCACAATACCGATATTAAGATCGAGCTCCAACAAGTAATCAAATCTAACCAAAAAATATCAAGCATGGTCACCTGCATAAAAGATAAGCTAGACGACAACCAGTTGGTTCAACTAGGAGTTATGTGGTGGAATGTGTGGACCGAAAGAAACTAAAATATCTTTAGTAATAAGAAAATCCAAAATATTGGGGTATGATTACAAGACCAAATAAGGAGCTGGCAGGATGCTAATAAAAGAAAGAACCAAACAAAACAAAAAGTGGCCAAAAGCAATAGGAAAACTAGAAATATCAATGGCTAAGACCTGATAATGGATTTGCAAGTTAAACTTTGATGGATCTAAACGTGATTCCGGGGAGTCAGCCTTTGGTTTCATTCTAAGAAACGAACATGCATCAACCATCTCCCTAGGCTACAGACAGTGTGGGAACACATCGGTCCTTCATGCTGAAGCATGCGCGCTACGGGAGGGTTTGATCAGAGCATGCGATCAGGAGATCAATAAACTTGAGATTGAAGGTGATAATCTTACAATCATCAATTCCATTAAACAAATATGGAAACCCCCATGGGAACTTGATCTCATCATGTCAGATATTACTAATATTTTGGTTAGTTTTCAGCAGGTCAGGATACAACACGTCTTTAGGGAAGTCAATAGTGTTGTCGATAAGCTCGCAGATTTGGGACACGACTATCCATTAGGTTGTGCATTGATCCCTTCTCAGGTGGTGGATTTCATCCGGAAGGATGCTCTAGGTTGGAGAGTCACGAGAAGATGATCCAACCTAATCGCTTACCGTACAGTATCAAAAAAAAAAATCAAAGAGTGAGTATCTGATACGTGTATATTTAAAGCATTTTTTAAAAAAATCTAAAGTAAATTTAAAGTTTTTTTTATCTTTTGAATTAAAATACAAATAAATTTGTATTTATTTATTTTCAAATAAAAATAAAAATATAGATAATCTATATTAAAGTGAAAGCGCTTAATGTCACGTGTCATTTACTAATGCATTTAATGACACATGTCATTTTCTAACGCATTTACAAATTAATAATTATTTATGTTCTTATATTATCAATAATATTCATCTCTTTACTAATTAAACTAGAATTTTTTTCTCATATAATTCATAATAAAATACGACTAATGAAAATGAAAAATATTCAATCAATTGATATTTGATCATTCTATAAACATTTCAACTTTAATTAAAAAAATCTTTCATTTATATGTTTTCTAATATAATAAATTGATTAAAATTTTTCCTTTACAACTCACTTTTTAACGGGCTAATTAGGTAAGTAGACGGTTTTGAGTTTTTAGTTTAGTAAATAGGTTCATTATATTTTGATATTAAGTTAATATACCCCATAAAATTTTCCTTTACAACTCACATTTTCTCTCACCTTCTTCTCTCTCATATCTTCAGCCGCATTCCCTAAATCGATTTCCTTGCCGACGAAGGCTGCTCCTCTCTTCCACCCGCTCTCCAAGACACCTTTGCGCATAGTCATCGCCTTCTTTGCCTCAAAGCCTCCAAGGGTTGTTGCCTCCTCTGGTCACCCCAAAGCCGTCTCTGCAATAAGACCATCGACGGGGTGTTCTACAAGTGCGCCAAGTGCTTTTGCGGCATCTCCTTTCACCTGTTTTGTAGCCGCTTGCAAGAAAGCGTCGCCGGAAATCCTCTCCACCCTACGAACCCTCGGCACCCTCTTCAACTCCGGTTGATGCTAGATCTAGATCTTGATCTGAATACATTTCCCATGGGCCTAGTGAAGGACTTGCCTTTGTGAGGTCCAGAAACCCGATTGCACCACCAACTCGAGTTATTTCCCTTGTTGCTACATATTTGTAACTACGACCCTCTTCATCCTACTCATACCAGAAAATTTTCTGGTAAACTCCTTGTAAGACTCACTGTTTTTTTTTTGGTGTACCAAGATTTGTAAGCTTTACATGTTACTGTATTAAAATTCTGTTGGATGTCCCATGTTTAATGTAAGATTTGGTTGCACCACCAACTCGAGCTTTTTTCAATAAAAATGGCAAAAATGAACTAGCTACTCTTGTGTTCTTCATGACTTTAATACAAATCGCTCCATATGATCAACTGCAAATTATGGAACGTTTAGTTGATATTCCTGATCATTTGACAACTCCAACATGGGTGAGAAACACTTCTTCGAGAATTCCGAGTTCTTATAATTTTTGAAAAAGTTGGGTTATTTGTCACCGAAGCGTGTTTTCTTGCATTGTTTGTTCTTTTGATGTCAAATGTAGACCTAATGGTTCAAAGTGTCCTTCTGGGTGTCGTTGCAATGAGATGATGAGATCATCTTGAGACGTTCTTTGAAGGAAGAAAACTCGAAAGTAGTATAGAATTCGTTGTGATATAGATATACACATTTTACTCTTGAACGATAGTGTCTACAATCAAGAATTATCAAAATTCAGTCAAATTGAATTGCCAAGATTTTGTATCATGCGTGGTATCATAATTTCTGGTATTGAAAATTATGCTATAAAAAATTATGGTGTGAAATTATGGTATGATAATTTTTGGTATGAACTTCTGGTATGAAATTCTGGTATGAAAAAATATGGTATGCAAAATTTCATACCACAAAATTCATTCCATAAAATAAAAAAGAAAATAAAGAAGGAAAAAAAATAATAATTAAATAAAAAATAATTTCAGTAATTTGAAATTAAAACTTACACTTACATAATAACTAACAAACCTTTATTATTCTCAAAAATAGAGAGGTTAATTACTTTTACCAACCACTAAATGAAAGTGATAAAAAATAACGGAGTACGCTTACTAAAACAAAATTAAAAAAAAGGCTTATTTGGCCAAATTCTTTCATTTGTAATTGATTGGAAAGTAAATAAGTAAACTTTATGAGAAATAAATAAAATACATTTCATTAATTATAAGTTTTTTTAAATCAAATATTATAATTACATGATAAATCTTTTTAAAAAAACTCCCTGTACAAGGCACGAGAATTATACTAGTGTAATTTAAACCAAATTTATTATGCCCAAATTAATATTGGGGTACACTTACTATATTTTTATTTAATTAAGGGTACATAAGTAGTTTTAAAATTTAGTATGCCCAAATTTATTTTAAACTTATTAGTTCTATAAAATATTAAGTGATGATATAGAAGTATTTTGTATGTTTTAAAATTTAAATCATCCAATGAAAACCCACAAAGATAGCCGTCCATAAGAATAACTTTATCCGTTTAGTTTTAATTGATCTTCATATTAGATAAAGTGAGGTGACGACATTCATTGTTGAAAAACAATTTTCATCCGTTTGTTTTAACTTATTTTCATTTGACATTTGATAAACTTACAAACTTCAATGGCTAGAATCTTTACATTTCTCGTGACAATAATATTATACTAGTGTATTATCCGCACTTTGTGCGGGTTGAGTTTTAATAAATATTTAATACTTAGAAATGTACATGTATATTTTTATATAATAAAAATCCGAAGAATGAAATTATAATCATTATTATGATTTTTAATTTTTTTTAAGTATTTATCTCTTCTAATTAATTATATTTTTAAACTGATTTGTTAAGATATGCTTGTTAGTAAAAAAAATCCGTAAAAGTTAAAAAACTATTTTTATAAAATATTTATTTAAAATATTTAAAAAAAATTTAGAAATGAATTTCCAATTTATATTAACACTAGTTTAGTTCCCGTGCCTTGCATGGGTATTTATAAAATAAATATGTATATAGATATGTTTATGTATAAATTAATTATTATATGGGAATATATAGAGATTTTTATAATATATATAATAAGAAAGGGTGGAATTTGACACCGATTGAGACTATTTAATTTTTTTATAATTATTTACCACTAATGATTTACATTATTATATATGTACACTTACCAGGATTATACGGTTTTGTAAAGAATTTACGATTAATAAGTTATATATATTCATCTTAATAATAATTTTAACGACATATCCGCACCTTGTGTGAGATTATGTTTAAAATTATCTTTATTATATATCATAATATATTAGGTTGAAAATATAGCAATAAAATAATTACCCGTGTAATAGTAATCATGCATTTATTTAAATTATATTATTTATAAGCAATAAGTTTAATATAAATATTATTTATTATATTCATTTTGAGAAAAAAAAGTTATTATCATTATTACAATTGTTTGCTTGAAATAATGGACACGTCATAAGTTAGAATGTTCATCTCACGGAAAAAAAAATCTTGTTTTGAAATACGCTAAGTCATAATGAAATATTGTCCATCATAATTTGTTGTTCTAAACACCCGTTGAAATCTTCTATTGAAATCTTCTAGTCTGAATTCTGTTTTGAAAATTATAAGAGACCTACATTATTTTAAACACAAGTCTTGTTTGATAGTTAAAAATTCCAAATTAATTTACGAACAGTAACTATTTTAAAAAGTATTATATAATTTAATAATAGTAATCATTTATTAGAAAAGTAAAATATGTAAACTCAAAAGTAAAATATGTAAACTAAAAAGTAAAATATTATTTTAGATTTTTGGTTACAAAAGAAGTTCAAAAATTACATTTGAAATAAATTTTCTAAAAAATTAACACATGAAACTCGAAATTTTGAACTATAAAACTTATTTAGGGATAAAGTCAAATCTTTTATTTGTGTGAGACAAATTCATAATACTTTATTAATTAAGATAATTATTTCAAGAAAAACATAATATATAAAACTCAAAAATGAAAATAAAAAACTCAAGACCTACATTATTTTGGGATAAAGTACAATCTTATTTTAGATAAAAAGGAACATATAAATTACTTTATTTGTTTACGGATAATTGTTATTAAGAAAAACATAATATATGAAACTTGAAAATAAAATAAAAAAAACTTAACTAATATTTGATAATAGGATCTTGAGATATTAAAATAATAAGAATATAGTATTTTGTCCATTCATATAATAGATAACAATTTCTGATCTTAGAAATTATATAGATCTGATAGGAACTATTGATCAAGAATCGAAATTATTAATCGGACATAATAACTGTAAGTTCATACCTATGAGATGAGTGGACAAATTTGATCTTGGTATGGAAAATCAGAAAGCCTTCGATTACTACATTGAAGAACAACAATGCACAAACAAAAAAAACAGAAATAATTTAAATGTTATCATGAGCATAATATATAAACGGGTTACATAATCGATAAAGTAAACAAAATTACCTCCAGGAGTACGACACAAAGGGGAAGAGAGTCTATAATAGGCTTGAGGGAGAAGAAC
Source organism: Fagopyrum esculentum (assembly GCA_033239045.1). Classification (NCBI taxonomy): domain Eukaryota; kingdom Viridiplantae; phylum Streptophyta; class Magnoliopsida; order Caryophyllales; family Polygonaceae; genus Fagopyrum; species Fagopyrum esculentum. The sequence goes on from BSUD01000003.1 coordinate 6,491,870, forward strand.
AAAGTAGCGGATAGAACAACAGTATACGGTGGATGGTATATATAGAATCCTATCCTAATTAATAAGTAGGAAGTGTATGTAACAATTTTCAAGGAATTTTTAACTAATATTTTTTCATAAATAAAATTTCAAAAATATTAGTTTAGATATTGCGGCAAAGGATCAAATCAATCTAATCGTTGGAAGAGATTTACGTGAAAAATATTTATTTGGAAATTGGTTTATGGAAAAATAATAATTGATAATCTAATAGAAAGAAGATAAGATCATATGTTTTGGACTTAAAAAAAAAAGTTTAATCTATATATTTTAGTAATTCGTCTTCTATTATTTAAGAATGACAATTTAGTAATCTATCATAAATTTTTTAGGAGTGGCATTTTAGTAAATATTTCACAAAAATGCTGAGGTGGCATATCTCGTTGATTGACACGTGGCATTAGTGTCCTTTGTTTTAGTAAGTTATATAGATTTCGAAATCACTTTTTAAAGTAATTTTTTAGGCTTCGATAAACGTGGCGTTGACACGTGGCAATAGAGACTTCTGCTTTAATAGATATAACATTAATATGTGAGGGCCCATTTCACATATATTTTAAAATACATTTTAAATTGTGTTTTTTAACAAAGTTTTTGAAATAATTAATATTATAATTGTTAACCATGTTATCATCAAATATATTCCTAAATTTAAGATTTAAATTATATTTATTTAATAAACCATAAAATAATATAAAATACCTTATTTAAACTTCAATATTAGATATGCAAATTTTATTTTTACTTTTATCAATTCGATAAATTTGATACATTAAAAATAATAAAAATAGATAATTAAGTAATATTTTGTTGACAATAATTGTCAACTTACTACGTCACTATTAAATTAGATGAGAGATAAAATATGATATATTACTTTATCTATTTATATTTATAAATTATTTGTCCATAATATCACTACTTAGTTAATTTAAAATAAATGTTTTATTATTATTTTTAAAAGATCATTTTATTTTAGTAAATAATTAAAAAATTATTTGCATAAGGAATTATTATTTTTTTATACAAAATAAAAGGTATTTTTTCTCTTCGAAAAAATCTTTAAATTAAATTATTATAAATAATAAATAAATAAATAAAATTATATCAAATTTAAATGATTAAAAAAATAAAATAAAAAATATATTTTATGGACTATGATAGAAATATATATATACACAATATTAATTTTGGAAACAGTATAATTTGGAAACATATATATACACACGATCTTAATTTTGGAAACAGTATGATTTGGAAATATATATATATATACACACGATCTTAATTTTGGAAAGTATGATTTGAAATATATATATACGTTAGAAATAACCTCAAACGCCGATTTCGAAGTTGTTGTTCCTCAAAAAATCCATCAAACAGCGCCGATTTCGAAGTGACATGGAGACGGAGACGGATTACACGATGATCGTAACGGAGCAGCAGCAAAGCTTACCTGAATTATGTTCGCTGGTGGAAGCCGTTGTGGCCGGCGTCGTCAAAATACAATATGCATGCTATCAATGTTCCCGCTGCGACGACTATTCTGCATATTTAGATCAATGTAAACAGTTATTTGCCAACATACTGAGTTTCGCTTCCCCGAATTTAGCGCTAAGCACCGTCGGTCATGTCGCCGATAATCTCGTCCGTGTGATCGACGATGCCAACGACGTCCTATTCTGCTCGCTTCACCGCCCATTCCCGGGAACCGCAACAACCCTAATTGTTGAGTTCGATTTCGATCAAATGTCGGTGGAGGAGGGAGTTATTTTGGAGTCTTTTGAAGACGTGGGGCCCAAGACAAAACCTGCTAGTGTAGAATCGGTACAGAGATTGCTGGAAGAGAAGGTTAGAGAAGAAGAAGATGGATTTGATAGCGATTGGTGTGCTGTTGATTGTGTAATTTGTATGGAAGAGATCGAAACCTGGGTTAGTTCGCTTAAGATGCCCTGTTCGCATCTGTTTCATCAAGATTGTCTTCTTCAGTGGTTGGATAACAGCAACGTCTGTCCGCTTTGCCGATACGAGATGCCATGTGAAGATTGAATGTGTTAGATCTGTTACTGTATAGGCTTGCTTAGCCTTAGATTCATGTATATTAGATTCTTGTAGTATCAAACAATTGTAAATGATTTACAATGAGTAAATTGAGGAAGACATTCAAAACAACTCTTATTTGAACGCACTTAGATCAAAGTATTCTGAAATCCAATGGTTGTGAGAGATGAGTGCCTCGATTTTGTTATTTCAAACAATACCAATATTTATTAGGTGTAGGCATAGAGGATCCAATTCATCTATGTAAATTATAATTGATGTATGCATTTTATTTTAATACAAACTACAAGATTGAAACAAAACTAAATGGTTACAAATCCTGAAACTGTAGAGCTTACCATATATGTATCTACATCTAAAATGAACCATTAAAAAGGAACTAGTGAGTTAGAACAGGACGAATACAAGCCTTAAAATCCTCATAAAATTTTTGTTCTGAGAACAAGGCGGCCCGTTTCCTAGCGGCTGCAGCCATCTTCAATCTTTCGCTTTCTGGCATTCTTAGAACTTGCAGAATGGCATTTGCGTATTCTTCCACCGTCTGAGCAAGAAATCCCGTTTGTTGCCCACCATCTTCTTCCAAGACGATGTCCATTTTCGGACCAGCAGAATTGTGTGCTGCAAAGAGGCAATATTGAACAAGCTTAGACTAATAGTGTTGTGTTATAATTGTGTATAAAAAAAATTCATGTTCTCACCGATTGGGATGGCCCCAGCAGCCATGTACTCGACAACACTGATACCAAAATGCTCGTCCGTCATGGAGTGGATTCCTGCTATGGCTCCTCCTAATAGCGTGACCAAGTCCCTGAAACAATCAATATACCACAGTTCAAGCATGAATCCTGATGTGGATTTGTTTGTACAAGTTAAAGTCTTAAGCTCTAAATTTAAACCTGAAGCAAGCAAGCATTTATTATAAGGTAAAAGCAAATCCAAATTAGAAGTTTTTGTCCATGAACTGAATTCCCTAACTGTATAATCAATGCTTAGGGGATTGCTAAACATTTTCAACAATAATCATCTCCGAATTTTAAATCCTAAATCAAACCATGATTTTCAAGTGGGCATTAGAAAGCTTAAAAGCACGTGTTAAGCAATGCCCATTATGCACTGATAGATCCCGCTGAAACATATTAAAAGAAGATAAAATAAGGAACATATAAATCACATCATTCGATCAATTAATCTGTTGGGCGTCAAGCCATTTTTCTTGATAACCAAAACTAACAGAGAAATCAAAATACCTAGAAGAGGAAAAGTACACAAATTCCTCATTCCATATCCACATTAAGATTAGACCCAATTGGGCACATTTCGCCGTCATTAAAAATATTACTACAACAGCAGAGTGCGACTGGGAATCTATATTCAGCCTACAGTTCCTCTAGATGTCAACCAAAGAGAGAAGCGTGAAAGTGCTGACCTGTACATGATATTCTTGTGGAACTCCACATGACATTCAACTTTCAATTCAGCAGCTTGTTCAACTAAGCTCTTCAATCTATCTTCATCAGCCTTATTACGACAACTACCAACAAACTGGAGCCTAGGCATAGGCAAGTCTGCATCCAACTTACTCACGGCTTTTGCAAATGCCTGAAGCTGAATAGAATGTGCCTGAGACAAAAATGCATTTTGACACAAGTTACAAGACTCTTTTTAATGCCCCAAGAATAAGTTCAATATCTATGAGCTCAATTACCTACGATTTATAAGGTTTATAAAGATTCCCACCTTCTCGGGACGGAACTGAGCAACTGATATAATGGTTGGAATCTTGCTTGATCTTTCCAGTGGCATAACCTGTTTCAAAAAAGTACCATCGAACGTAATACAAATAAACAAATAAAATAGAACAATTGAATTGAATTGTATGTATGAAGTAAATATAAATTTTCCAACGGAATCTAGAGGATACATTTTTTTCAGGAGAAATTGAGGATGAAGTTTATAAATCCTTTTAATTATACACGAATATGAACCAGGAACAGAGGAATAAACAACTAAAGCAGACCCACTAAAAAATCCTTCTCTCCAATCCATACTATCATTAAGATACCTCTAAAGGGACTGGAGACTGGAAAAGGTTTGTGCTGTCAAACAAAATGATTAAAACCCATTAATTACAAGGCTTACCTGTAACCCTGATGTGTCACAAGGAGGATAAACTCTTTTGATCCGTTGAGGGATCTTCCATATCTTTTCAATATGGCCTCGAGTCCAAGAAGAATTTACCATTACCAAGTGAGCACAGGAGCCAACTAGCCCATACATCCAACTAAATACTGTATAATATATAATCTTGCAGTTGGATAACCAAGTACTGCCATCCAAACAGAAACGTGTGAGAAGCATCACTGAAAATATATATACAAGAAAACAACTAGAATACGAGCTTCCATTGATGGAATTGAAAAACTTTGAACTGATCTGAAGACTCAATCCAGATGATTGATAAGGAACATGAAATTCAAATCAAATTGAAAACATGGATAACTGCCCCTATAATGCAAATGACAGAGTAGCTATGCAAGAAGACTTTGTATGAAAATTTTAAATGTGTAAACTCAACTTAACTAAGCTCACAACACGATATCGAAGATAATCTTCGCTTATCAATGTGGAAACATATTTCTACCTAAAAAAACAATGTGGAAACTTATCAGCAAAAATTTCATCAGCGAGCAACAAAAAGATGAGAAAGCTGCATAATGTTGAAGTAAGATCTACTGCAGATACATACCTCTGAGCTATCCTAGAATTATTGTTGTACATAGAACTCCGTGTTCGAACACGGGATAACATATCTGTACTGATTGTAGGGTAATGTGTATAGCAGATGACCCTGCATCCAAACAGACGAGCAAGGGGGTATGTAAAAGCATAGCCACTGGTGTCGAAATAGTATGAAGGCGTAATTTTGCACAAGGCTTCCCAAGCGAGGTACACGGAACCAAGGCTTTGACCAATCATAGTGAACCGAGGATAGGTAGTTTCTTCGATCCACTTCCTATTATTCAAATGCACCACCTGATTCCAGAATACATGTTAGTTTTAACAGCAATTCGTAGCCATTAGTCTTGAATGATGATCCAAAATTAGCCGAAATGGAAGCAATCCAGACAGGGACCTAGGGTTTTCCATTCTATTTCCTTGGATCATAAATTCAATCACTAATGTTATCCAAATTAAATCCATGACTATTAACTACCTAAGAGATCAAGTAAGAAAACTAAACTGAATCGAGTGAGGTACCTTGGGTGGGAACAGTAATTTGACGCCGAACCTATCAGTGGCACGAGCGGAGAGACTCTCGGGAGAAGCATCGTGATCACCAGTATAGATAATACAATCGAGATCTGGATTTTCGTCTTGGATGGCCTTGACAGCACACCAGAGCACTCTCTCTCCTCCGCCGCCATCGTTGGTGTAGGGGTGGAAGAATCCAACCGCTGTTTTCCTATTTCGCCTCCCTGACACTACACTTCGGAATAATCTGAAGATCGCGACCGGGAGGAAGAGAAGAGTCAAGATGACAAACCCCATTGTTGAATCCGGAGAAGTTTGTGGAGGTTTTTCAGGGAAGAGAAGTCAGTCTTTGTATCCTTCGTCTCAATTGATGAACCCCAGGACGGCGCCAGTCGAGGCCGTAAAGGACGCAGCCGCAACAGTAGCGGCGCACCCCAGACCTCGCCCCAGTTCGTGTTTCGCCCAGGGTTCGGATGGCTCCCTGTGAATGGCAGCACAATGCCATCTCCGGATCAGTGGAATCCAAATGGCGTTCTTTCACTCCGGCCCAACTGCAGAGACCTCCCTGCCCTTTCCCATCTCAACAGGGCCTGTTGGGCCCATCTCCTGCACATTCCAGCGGACCACAGGCCCACTTTGCTGAAGCTAGTAATTATCTGCAGCCCACAACCGTAGATCAAGCCTTCGCGTCAATGACGTTAAATCCCGCAGATAATTTATGGTACATGGACACCGGCGCGACATCTCACATGACGAGTAATCCAGGTAACCTCTCGTCCATCTCGTATATTGGTGTTTTAAATTCGATAATTGTTGGAAATGGCATGCGAATTCCATCTACAGGTCTTGGAGACGTTCATATTTCTACCACCACCAAACCTCTCCACTTATCCAAAGTTCTTATCGCACCTCAACTAGTTAAAAACCTTGTTTCTATCCGTCGCTTTAGTACCAATAACCAAGTCAGTGTTGAGTTTGACCCTTTTGGTTTTTCTGTGAAGGATCTTCAAACGGGGAAAATTCGGTCTCGGAAACGGGACGTCCCCGACCGTCCTCGCCGGAAGAGTCACCTCCGCCTCCGCCGTTACCGGAGTAGTGGTGATGTGGTGGTTCGTCGAAGGAAAAGGAAATCGCCGGCGAGAGGAAGGAAAGGAGAAAGTTTGGTGGAAATGGGGAAGAAGAAGTTGCGCCTTCGTGTTATGGAACCGAAGCGAACTACGCGTACGCGTAGTTACTTTCCTAACGGCATAAAGTAACTACGCGTACGCGCTCTTTCATCTTTTTTTTCATGAAAAAATGACCCATTTGCTACGCGTATGCAACGTGTACGCGTAGTATGTGTACATTTAGCATGAAAAAGTGGGTACAAATAGCAATCTCATTGCAGGGACGCTGATCATTTCATTCTCCCTCCAATATATTTTTACTATTTTTTATATTTTCTGAATTTATTTTTGAATTTTCCCCATCAATCCTTCAAGTTTTTAAATTTTACTTTTAGTATTCATGATATTTTAAGCACTTTTATAATTTAATATGTTTTTGCGTTAACCCTTCTTTAATATATTTTATTAAAATTTAGTTATAAAATAAAAAAATGAAAAAAAAATATATATAAAAAAAAAAGTTTTTTAAATTTTAATAGTAAAATTTTTATTTATTTACAAATTAAAGTAAAATATAAAAATTAAGTTTTAAATAAGTATACATAATTAGTTTTAAATATACTTTCCTAAACTTTTAAAAAATATAGTTCATAAAAAATTACTTCCATACATTACTTAATATTTTATAAATTTAATAAGTTTAAAATTTAACATGTCCATGGTACGTTTTAAAATTAATTATGTACCCTCATTAAAATAAAAAAATATATTTTTA
>BSUD01000003.1:6503875-6568716 GCA_033239045.1 Fagopyrum esculentum
CGTTAGAAATAACCTCAAACGCCGATTTCGAAGTTGTTGTTCCTCAAAAAATCCATCAAACAGCGCCGATTTCGAAGTGACATGGAGACGGAGACGGATTACACGATGATCGTAACGGAGCAGCAGCAAAGCTTACCTGAATTATGTTCGCTGGTGGAAGCCGTTGTGGCCGGCGTCGTCAAAATACAATATGCATGCTATCAATGTTCCCGCTGCGACGACTATTCTGCATATTTAGATCAATGTAAACAGTTATTTGCCAACATACTGAGTTTCGCTTCCCCGAATTTAGCGCTAAGCACCGTCGGTCATGTCGCCGATAATCTCGTCCGTGTGATCGACGATGCCAACGACGTCCTATTCTGCTCGCTTCACCGCCCATTCCCGGGAACCGCAACAACCCTAATTGTTGAGTTCGATTTCGATCAAATGTCGGTGGAGGAGGGAGTTATTTTGGAGTCTTTTGAAGACGTGGGGCCCAAGACAAAACCTGCTAGTGTAGAATCGGTACAGAGATTGCTGGAAGAGAAGGTTAGAGAAGAAGAAGATGGATTTGATAGCGATTGGTGTGCTGTTGATTGTGTAATTTGTATGGAAGAGATCGAAACCTGGGTTAGTTCGCTTAAGATGCCCTGTTCGCATCTGTTTCATCAAGATTGTCTTCTTCAGTGGTTGGATAACAGCAACGCCTGTCCGCTTTGCCGATACGAGATGCCATGTGAAGATTGAATGTGTTAGATCTGTTACTGTATAGGCTTGCTTAGCCTTAGATTCATGTATATTAGATTCTTGTAGTATCAAACAATTGTAAATGATTTACAATGAGTAAATTGAGGAAGACATTCAAAACAACTCTTATTTGAAAGCACTTAGATCAAAGTATTCTGAAATCCAATGGTTGTGAGAGATGAGTGCCTCGATTTTGTTATTTCAAACAATACCAATATTTATTAGGTGTAGGCATAGAGGATCCAATTCATCCATGTAAATTATAATTGATGTATGCATTTTATTTTAATACAAACTACAAGATTGAAACAAAACTAAATGGTTACAAATCCTGAAACTGTAGAGCTTACCATATATGTATCTACATCTAAAATGAACCATTAAAAAGGAACTAGTGAGTTAGAACAGGACGAATACAAGCCTTAAAATCCTCATAAAATTTTTGTTCTGAGAACAAGGCGGCCCGTTTCCTAGCGGCTGCAGCCATCTTCAATCTTTCGCTTTCTGGCATTCTTAGAACTTGCAGAATGGCATTTGCGTATTCTTCCACCGTCTGAGCAAGAAATCCCGTTTGTTGCCCACCATCTTCTTCCAAGACGATGTCCATTTTTGGACCAGCAGAATTGTGTGCTGCAAAGAGGCAATATTGAACAAGCTTAGACTAATAGTGTTGTGTTATAATTGTGTATAAAATAAAATTCATGTTCTCACCGATTGGGATGGCCCCAGCAGCCATGTACTCGACAACACTGATACCAAAATGCTCGTCCGTCATGGAGTGGATTCCTGCTATGGCTCCTCCTAATAGCGTGACCAAGTCCCTGAAACAATCAATATACCACAGTTCAAGCATGAATCCTGATGTGGATTTGTTTGTACAAGTTAAAGTCTTAAGCTCTAAATTTAAACCTGAAGCAAGCAAGCATTTATTATAAGGTAAAAGCAAATCCAAATTAGAAGTTTTTGTCCATGAACTGAATTCCCTAACTGTATAATCAATGCTTAGGGGATTGCTAAACATTTTCAACAATAATCATCTCCGAATTTTAAATCCTAAATCAAACCATGATTTCCAAGTGGGCATTAGAAAGCTTAAAAGCACGTGTTAAGCAATGCCCATTATGCACTGATAGATCCCGCTGAAACATATTAAAAGAAGATAAAATAAGGAACATATAAATCACATCATTCGATCAATTAATCTGTTGGGCGTCAAGCCATTTTTCTTGATAACCAAAACTAACAGAGAAATCAAAATACCTAGAAGAGGAAAAGTACACAAATTCCTCATTCCATATCCACATTAAGATTAGACCCAATTGGGCACATTTCGCCGTCATTAAAAATATTACTACAACAGCAGAGTGCGACTGGGAATCTATATTCAGCCTACAGTTCCTCTAGATGTCAACCAAAGAGAGAAGCGTGAAAGTGCTGACCTGTACATAATATTCTTGTGGAACTCCACATGACATTCAACTTTCAATTCAGCAGCTTGTTCAACTAAGCTCTTCAATCTATCTTCATCAGCCTTATTACGACAACTACCAACAAACTGGAGCCTAGGCATAGGCAAGTCTGCATCCAACTTACTCACGGCTTTTGCAAATGCCTGAAGCTGAATAGAATGTGCCTGAGACAAAAATGCATTTTGACACAAGTTACAAGACTCTTTTTAATGCCCCAAGAATAAGTTCAATATCTATGAGCTCAATTACCTACGATTTATAAGGTTTATAAAGATTCCCACCTTCTCGGGACGGAACTGAGCAACTGATATAATGGTTGGAATCTTGCTTGATCTTTCCAGTGGCATAACCTGTTTCAAAAAAGTACCATCGAACGTAATACAAATAAACAAATAAAATAGAACAATTGAATTGAATTGTATGTATGAAGTAAATATAAATTTTCCAACGGAATCTAGAGGATACATTTTTTTCAGGAGAAATTGAGGATGAAGTTTATAAATCCTTTTAATTATACACGAATATGAACCAGGAACAGAGGAATAAACAACTAAAGCAGACCCACTAAAAAATCCTTCTCTCCAATCCATACTATCATTAAGATACCTCTAAAGGGACTGGAGACTGGAAAAGGTTTGTGCTGTCAAACAAAATGATTAAAACCCATTAATTACAAGGCTTACCTGTAACCCTGATGTGTCACAAGGAGGATAAACTCTTTTGATCCGTTGAGGGATCTTCCATATCTTTTCAATATGGCCTCGAGTCCAAGAAGAATTTACCATTACCAAGTGAGCACAGGAGCCAACTAGCCCATACATCCAACTAAATACTGTATAATATATAATCTTGCAGCTGGATAACCAAGTACTGCCATCCAAACAGAAACGTGTGAGAAGCATCACTGAAAATATATATACAAGAAAACAACTAGAATACGAGCTTCCATTGATGGAATTGAAAAGCTTTGAACTGATCTGAAGACTCAATCCAGATGATTGATAAGGAACATGAAATTCAAATCAAATTGAAAACATGGATAACTGCCCCTATAATGCAAATGACAGAGTAGCTATGCAAGAAGACTTTGTATGAAAATTTTAAATGTGTAAACTCAACTTAACTAAGCTCACAACACGATATCGAAGATAATCTTTGCTTATCAATGTGGAAACATATTTCTACCTAAAAAAACAATGTGGAAACTTATCAGCAAAAATTTCATCAGCGAGCAACAAAAAGATGAGAAAGCTGCATAATGTTGAAGTAAGATCTACTGCAGATACATACCTCTGAGCTATCCTAGAATCATTGTTGTACATAGAACTCCGTGTTCGAACACGGGATAACATATCTGTACTGATTGTAGGGTAATGTGTATAGCAGATGACCCTGCATCCAAACAGCCGAGCAAGGGGGTATGTAAAAGCATAGCCACTGGTGTCGAAATAGTATGAAGGTGTAAGTTTGCACGGAACCAAGGCTTTGACCAATCATAGTGAACCGAGGATAGGTAGTTTCTTCAATCCACTTCCTATTATTCAAATGCACCACCTGATTCCAGAATACATGATAGTTTTAACAGCAATTCGTAGCCATTAGTCTTCAATGATGATCCAAAATTGGCGGAAATGGAAGCAATCCAGAAAGGGACCTAGGGTTTTCCATTCTATATCCTTGGATTATAAATTCAATAATAATGTAATCCAATTCAATTAAATCTATGACTATTAACTAAAACCTAAGAGATCAAGTAAGAAAACGAAAACTAAACTGAATCGAGTGAGGTACCTTGGGTGGGAAGAGTTATTTGACGCCGAACCTATCAGTGGCGCGAGCGGAGAGACTCTCGGGAGAAGCATCGTGATCACCAGTATAGATAATACAATCGAGATCTGGCTTTTCGTCTTGGATGGCTTTGACAGCACCCCAGAGCACTCTCTCTCCTCCGCCGCCATCATTTGCATTTTATATTCTACTCCATGGAGAGCTACAAGTTGGGACACATTTTGGTGAGTTTTGGGCGTGCTTTTATATATACTAGTCAAACACCGCGCTTCGCGCGCGGTTGATATGTGCAGCCATTTCCGTTGATTCGATTGGAAATTTTCTTTGTAGAATAAATAGAGGATCAATCTTTTAGTACAAGATCGCTACTAATATAAGTATCTTTGATTTCGAATAACTAAAAACAGTAAAATTAAAATAAAAATATGTAAAATAATATTGATGTTCAAATCTTTCAGTAATACTGAGTTTGTACACCACATAGACGTAACTTTCTTCCCAAACATAAGGAGGTCAGTGCTGACACCCAATGACTCCTTATCCGAACACATGAAGTGTTGCAATTCATTGATGGAGATTTATGCAACAACAAGCAACGGGATCAAACGCCTCCCATTCAAGCAACTGGCAAGAAAAGTATACCCTGATCAATCACATCATTCATCCTCGTAAGCCTATAGATCTCCCCGCTTCGTACCGACGAGCGGAAACTCGTGTTCAATGACGCAACGGAGCCATAATATTAGGATAAACACAAGTCAGTAGGATAGCCGTATCTGTTGGAATAGCAATCCCGTATGTTTAGGGATTTGATGCTAAATCTATTGTAATCTGACTGTATATATCAGCCTCTGTAAACAATACTGAATAAGCAATTCAATTCACTCTTATATGGTATCAGAAGGTAACGATCCTTCCTCCATTTTTTTCCCAACTTCATTCTTTGTCTCCAATGGCTGGTCAGAGCAACTCCACCACAGTCCCAAATGACCTCGAACCTACAATACCCTTTATCGTCGTCAACTTTCACAATTCTAACAAGCTTGATGGCCACAACTTCATTGGCTGGAAGCTTCAAATTGAGGCTATGCTAATTGGCTATGGTCTTTATAAGTATGTTGATGGAAGTTATCCCATACCAGAAGCAACCATCAGCACAAGCACAGGAAATCCGCCGGTGGAAACGACCACTGCTAACCCAAAGTACGAGACTTGGATTCGACAGGACAAGCTTATCTTTGGTGCTTTGGTCTCCTCTCTTCACCCGGATGTTACACATGTTCTTGCAGGAACACACTACTCCAAGAATGCATGGGAAGCACTCGAAAAAACCTATGCAAATCCATCCCGTGGCCATGTCCTACAACTGAAGGAGCAATTAAAGCACATCACCAAAGGTTCGTTCACTATCGCCGAATTCATGCATCAGGTTGGTCGCATCACCAATGCATTGGCGTTACTGGGGAAACCAGTAGAACAGGAGGACCTCATCGATTGGATTCTTGATGGGTTGAACTCAGATTATCAACCGGTTATCAATGGGGTGAAACAAAGAGAAACCGTCATCACCACCACGGAACTTCATGAGAAGTTGATCACCCATGAGCTTGCTCTCAAATTAACTAATCAAATACCTGCCCTACCGTTATCAGCCAACACTGCACAATATCGTCCTCAACAACGTCCTTCCCAATTGACACCCACCAAAAACTCCTCGTCACCACAAAAAACCCCCACCGCTGACCTCCAAAAAACAACACCTGCATTCAAAGGCTTTTGCCAATGGTGTCACACCCAAGGACACTCCATATCCTACTGCCCTGCTTTCCAAGCTAACAACCCAAATGTTCGTGTTCCCCGGCGTCCCTATCGTCCAATTCCTAATCAACGAACCACTCAAGCACACATGGCTTCCGTCAACCCATCTCCCAATTCCTGGCTCCTAGACACTGGGGCCACTCACCACATCACTACCGACTTATCAAACCTCGCACACCACAATCCATACGAAGGCTATGACGAGATTGTTATCGGCGACGGTTCAGGTTTAAGAATTTCAAACATTGGTTCATTTAATTTTCAATCAACTGCACATGACGTTTCATTTAAGCATGTCCTTCATGTCCCTACAATGCATCGGAACATAATTTCCATAAACAAGTTATGTACTGATAACAACGTTCTTGTCACGTTCTCACCTTCGTCATTCTTTGTGAAGGATATCCGAACCAACAAACTCATTATGGAGGGTCGCGCTAAAAACGGACTTTACGAATGGCCTTTCAATCTCAAGTCTACCGCAGCCTACAATAACGAGCGTGTTGTCCCATCTTGGCATCACCGCCTAGGACACCCATCCACAAGGGTGTTCAAGTTATTAGCTTCTCAATTACAGTTTCCTTCCAATAACAGTCCCTCTTGTGTTTCGTGTCAAAGTCACAAGAGTCACAAACTTCCTTTTAAGATGTCTTCATTACAAACAACATCTCCTCTAGAAGTGTTATTTACTGATGTATGGACTTCTCCAGTAATGTCATATGACAAATATAAATATTATGTCATCTTCGTTGACCATTTCACCAAATATACATGGTTATACCCCTTACAAAATAAATCAGACACAAAAAACATATTTATTCGCTTCAAATCTCTCGTTGAAAAACGATTCCAAAAACCTATTGTCACATTATACTCCGATAATGGAGGTGAATATGTGGCAATGAAAGATTATCTTGCCCTAAACGGTATATCTCATCTTACATCACCACCACATACCCCCGAACACAATGGGTTCGCAGAACGTCGACATCGACATATAGTCGAAACAGCCTTAACTCTATTGTCTCATGCCCACATGCCCATTACTTTTTGGTCACATGCTGTGTCAACGGCGTGCTACCTAATCAACCGTCTACCTACCGCCACACTCAACGACTCCACTCCATATGAACGACTATTTGGAATTCAACCAAATTATGCCTTCCTTAGAAACTTTGGATGTGCTTGCTATCCATGGCTAAAACCTTATTCATCACATAAACTTGAACCAAAGTCCACATTATGTGTCTTCATTGGGTATTCACCAACCCAACATGCATATTTTTGTCTTGAACCCAAATCCAAACGTGTGTACGTGTCTCGTCATGTAAAGTTCTTTGAAAATGAATATCCATGTGCACAAATTTTTGAATCTAAATTGTTGCAGGAACAAGCAAAATCGGATGCCTGGATGTCAATGCCAATTCTCACAAAAACAGCTTCAACACCATGGCCCACCACCAACCAAAATCCAATACCTCAACCTACTATAAGTCCAGGCCCATCACAAGCCCAAAATCACTCTTTGCCAGCTAATCCACCACAAATAGATTCCCACTCACCAACGTGCCCAAACTCGGTCCAAGTACCTGTTCAAAATGACAGCCCAATCTCATTAAATAGTGATAACCCTATCCCCTCTCCCTCACTGCCCACGTCTGTAACATCGTCGCCTCCCTCACAATCGGAAACACCACCCAATTCAACCATCCGTCCCAGATACGTCACTCGAGCAACCAACCACATCCATAAACCCATAAACAAACTCAACCTTCTCGCACTTGCGTCGCCTTCCACCGACCAAGAACCAAGAACGGTAACCAAGGCATTGCAATCTCCTGTTTGGCGTCAAGCAATGGAAGATCAATTTACAGCCCTGCAAATAAACAAAACATGGTCATTGGTACCATCTGACATGGCTCACAATGTCGTAGGATGCAAATGGATATTCCGAATCAAGTATTTGCCCAACGGTGATGTGGATCGATACAAAGCGCGACTAGTCGCCAAAGGGTTTCACCAACGCCCCGGACTTGACTACTCGGAGACGTTCAGTCCGGTTATTAAACCTGCCACAGTTCGGTTCCTGCTCACACTAGCTGTAACTCATGATTGGCCTCTCAGACAATTGGACGTGAACGACGCATTCCTTCAAGGTACACTCACTTATGAAGTTTATATGACCCAACCAAAGGGCTTTGTTGACCCTAACTTCCCATCTCATGTGTGCAAATTGAATCGCGCAATCTATGGATTGAAACAAGCACCTAGGGCATGGTATACAGAGTTGAAAAATTTCCTCTACCAGATTGGTTTTGTTGGCTCGACATCTGACACATCATTATTCTACATGAAGAAAAATAACGGTACAGTCTTCTTGCTTATATATGTCGATGATATCATTGTCACAGGCTCACATACCGTCTTGATAGATACTATCCTTGGCCAACTCATGGGACGCTTCTCCTTAAAAGATCTGGGAGCATTGAACTATTTTTTGGGAGTTGAGGTCATCCCGAGTCCCACAGGCTTGTTCTTAAATCAACACAAATACATCCTTGATTTATTGGAGAAGTACTCCATGTTGGAGTGTAAAGCAGTTTCTACACCCATGATTCACGATGACAACCTATCTTTGTCCACTGGTGAATTATTATCAGACCCGAAACAATTTCGCGCCGCTGTTGGGTCTTTGCAGTACCTCTCTATAACCAGACCAGATGTAGCGTTTGCAACAAACAAATTGTCCCAATATATGCAACGCCCAACCGTGTTGCAGTGGACGGCAGTAAAGAGAGTACTTCGTTATCTAGCAGGCTCCAGCACGTTTGGTCTCACCATAAAAAAGCAAGCAGACTTAACGTTACATGCCTGTTCTGATGCTGAATGGGCTGGCGACAAATCCGACTACTTGAGCACGGGTGCGTACATCGTTTATATGGGATGTAATCCCATTTCCTGGAGTAGCAAGAAACAACGAACAATTGCTCGATCCTCAACAGAAGCAGAGTATCGCACTGTAGCAAATACCGCTGCAGAACTCGAATGGCTCAGCTCCCTAGCACAAGAACTTGGGTTTCCAATGACAAAAACTCCAGTAATTTATTGTGACAATGTTGGTGCAACTCGTCTATGTCACAATCCTGTGTTCCACTCTCGCATGAAACATGTAGCCTTAGATTATCATTTCATCAGAGAACGTGTTCAATCCAAGTCGCTGAGGGTGGCTCATGTTCAAAACGACGATCAGCTGGCTGATGTGCTCACAAAACCTTTACAACGTGCTAGATTCCACATGTTAATCTCCAAGATCGGCCTCTCTCCAAGATCGGCCTCTCTCCAAGATCGTCCGTCTTGCGGGAGGATATTAGGATAAACACAAGTCAGTAGGATAGCCGTATCTGTTGGAATAGCAATCCCGTATGTTTAGGGATTTGATGCTAAATCTGTTGTAATCTGACTGTATATATCAGCCTCTATAAACAATACTGAATAAGCAATTCAATTCACTCTTATACATAACCAGCCAGTAGTCCAACAAAGCAACTGCAGTGGCTTTACTGGATCCCACAAAAAGCTCACTACATCCTCCTTTGAGTATCTAATTTCTTGTTTCATATAGCATCGGTTATTGCTGAATAACCATATTTTTAGGCAATCGTAAATCTCACATTTGACAACCCCAACTAGTAGACAAGAACTGCAGTTCCACTTTAACATATCTACTGTAGCATCTCTTGGCTCATTTATACAGAACAAACTTCTTTCCAAACCATTTCTCGCAAAAAAACGTACAGAGTGACCTTTGCCTTCATCTTCCTCATGTAGAACAGTTGCAATTTATTGCTTCACTTGGCATCCATTCCAGAACGGTATTTTACAAGGCTTTTGATTCTGAAGTGAAATGCAAGGCACACCAATCTCGTTCCCAATCTTTCATCTGAGCCAAGGGAGATCCCTGCACCCTGCTTAACGTAGCAAAGTATTTTCCATCACCCCTGCAGAAAATCGGACCTCCATTAAAACAACCATTCAATCTTATCTACTAACCTGCAAAAAAAAAAATACACAACTCAATCCTATGTAACCAGGCAAAGGGCAGGAGAGATAATTTTAAGTAAGCAACCAAAATTTTCCAGCCAAAGCAAAATGAGAATAGTGTGATAAACACAAATATTACAATAGGTGGCAATCAGTGAAGTATACAGTGTACGAATAAGTCATGTGTAGGTAAGCCATGTCAACAGCTACCAACTTAAATAAGAATTCCCTAATAATTTTACAAATGCAAGCTTATGATCTTATCACAACTAACATACCCATTGCGCATTCCCTCCTACTATCAGTCACTACAAATTACTATTTCCCTTTAATACTCAATATGTAAACAGGGTTTCATTTCTGAAATATTCATTTAATATACACAACTCACATATCACCACCAATGTCATGAACTACAAATTTCTTACAAGCGACAAAGAGTAACTCTTACTTTTTCGAGGAAAAATTCAGGGAAACTACCAGACAAAGTTTGTAAATAAGTGTGACGGAGAGGTCCTTACGTACGCCAATATCTTCCATTGGATTCTCGAATGCAGCCTCATATAAGACATCCCAGACATGAGGTAAACGAGTATCTAGCCACAACCAGTAGTGACTGCAAGTAGATCTCCATATGGACTCGATGAAATGCAAATGACACAAATGAGCCGTCAAATAGTTGCTCGGAACTTGGGCTGCAGATGATAAAAAAAACATGAATTGTCGGGGAAAGATGGACTGAAGTAGACATCATGAGATACTTGCAATATCTAGTTAGATCACAAACAAAGGGATAAAAGAGAAAAGAAGAGCGTGATTTATAGGAATGGAAACACAAGACCAAAATGGCACCATGAACAATGAAGATTAACAAGGAAGTGGTTACTTTATTCTAATCAAGGCCTCTATCACCAAATGCGTAGAGAGATTAACATAAAAGTTATAAACTCAAAAGCAACAGAATAATGACAAACAAGTAGACCATTTAAAAACATCATAACAAATCAAATTCAAAGGGAATATGAAACAGAAGTCCTAAAATTGAATAAAAAATGAAAAATCACTAACCTTCATCCTGCAAACCTTGAAGAGAGGATGCAAGTACCGAGCACACTGCTTAAATGCAACAAACATTTGCTTCCCTTCAGCAGGCCTCCTCTCAACTTCACCCACCTCACGCTATTCCTAAAAGATGCTTCCCATCAGATTAGTATAATTAGCCTTCATCATTTGTTTGATTGCGTGGAGAAATCCAATGATGGTTGGCTGGCGTAAACATCAGACCTCGTCCCAAGAAAGTTAGAACTGCGAGAAAGAAAATATGTAACATTATTAATTTGTAATTTCTTGTCCTTAGTATCGCATTAATTGAATTGTTAACAAAAAAATGAATGAACATCAATACAATTTTTATCAGGTATATGTAGACTAAATTAACAGTCTACAGGGAAAAAAAATGATCAGCAAAATCACAAAATACGACTTCACCTAATATAGAAAGGTCATGACCTACAGGACGATTGGTTATAATCGAATTCTAAAAAAAAAAATCAGATTTATCATGTATTCACCCGAGCATCAAGAAATTCCAAAATTAGTGTTAATTGTGAACTATTGCAATGAAAGAGAACAACATGCAATATACCAATAATATATAGAACCCTTTATCAAACACAACCATAACAAATCACAAAATTCAGCAGGTGTTCATGAACGTTAGAACACGCATTTCAAAGGAAAGATGAAAGTAGGTACAACCTTTCTTGACAGTAGTATCAATCCTTAAGCTTGGCTATTGTTGAGGCCTTAGAACAACCTACAAGTGATGACCTGCAGGACGATGGCGCATAGAAAACCAAATAACAAATCTGGAGTAGATCCCAAATTAAAGCAAATTAGATTCTACATCTCAGATTAAAGTTAGTCTCAATCTAAACTCAAATTAGAAAATTAGAAAAAGATGATTTAAGAGAAGAAGAAAACGTACAATTTGGAGTATGGATTGAAGAAGAGATAAATAGATCTTCGGGAGGAGAACTCAACTCAACTCAAATGTAGGATTTGTAGACGAAGATTAAGGGCAGAAAGAGGGGAGAATCCTCAAAATCAAAGAAGCTTAAGTGGAACAAAGAGATGGAAACATTAAACAGTTCAACACTGCCGAAATTCAGCAAGGAAACTTGAGGATGCAATTCAGACAGACAAAGAGGAGAAGAAAACCGAACCTGGAAACGGATGAATCTGGCGGTGCAGGTGAAGACGGAATCAGGCGGGTTGACGAAGGCACGGAAGAGAAGAACGAAGAATAGAGGAAGGGAGAAGAACAGTTGGAGCTGACGGATGAAGAAGCGTCCATCGAAGCAACCGGCCATCGAAGCGGTGAAGTGAAAAGGAGAAGACACCTATCAACATTATCAGGTAAAGGTGACACGTTAGGAAAGAAGTGTAAAACGGGAAGGGAAAAAAAGTAAAAAAAATAAAAGGGTATATTCGGAAATTGCCTATTCATTAGGGGAAGTCTCCTTTTAATGAAGTATAGATATAGATATAGATATTGAGAAAATTGGTGAAATAAATTACGTAAGAAAAGAGATAAATTAGGAGAAAATTGGTGAGTCAGCAATTTATTAAATTCGTAATAATAACGTGTCATAAATAAACAAAAGAATTTAAAAAAAAGGCGACTGAGTACCAAGAATCTCGCACCATCTGCAACCTCTATGGGAGAGATTACATCCGTCAATCACACACATTATCACGTATTTCAGGCGTACCTTTACTCTTTCTTTTCCATTTTTGGCGATTCAAGTTCCAAGTTTTTTCTAAACAAGGTCTCAACTTTTTCTCTTCAAGATATCGTCTTCACCCCTTCCATTTCGAATACATCTACTTATCCAATAAAGCCGATACTTATAAGCGTTTACATCATGCTCCATTGAATGCTATTATACACTCAGTATACGCACATCTCCATTGAAGACCGCTCCAGACATATTAAGATTATCGTCTTCTCCAACTAACCAAAGGTACATTTTATAGTTCGAAATGAAGATTATTGCAACCTATTACTCTATTATGTACCAGATTATTACAAATCAAACACGAATTTAAGGATTGTTTCGAAGAACGAAGTAGGCTAATATTAAAAATAATCAATGGAAGTTTTTTGCTTCTATGGAAACTGATTGTCAAAATATGTACTCAAACTAGTCAAATACAGAGTAGTATTCCTCTGTTTCAATCTATTATGTAGTGATTCAGTATATAAATGCCCAAATCTTTACTTGAAATATCTGGTTATGAAACTCTATGTTCAGTGATGATGTTGCATGTTCAGTAAAATGTTCGTATGTATAGCCAAAAGGTACATATTATTTGATATTTTTATGTTATGTACAACTCTGATATATGTTTATATAAACCATATAGCCGTATGTACTACTTATGTCTAATATGTGCCTGATTTTTGATAGAAATTGTTGTGTAACTGAAAGCTTGTTGATTATTGTTGATGCATGTCGGTTACAATCTACTGAATAATAGCAAATATATACCTATTATTTAGACAGTTTATGTTGGGTACATGTAGAATATATATACATATCAATATGCAAATTGATTGTGATTCAAAATACTAACCAAATATATAGACAAACATCAATTTTGTTCAATATCATTTTAGATACTTATGAGATATCATACATGGATGTGTTACATTTTATATCTCGTAATAGACATACCAAATATGTAATTACAATATGTACATATAGCATTCAATATTAAGTTACAAAACCAACTAATCTTATTAGTTGATTGATAGTACAAACACCATGACAAGAAAAAAGCGAATGACCATTAAGCCCCACATGAGGAAAGAACATCCTACTTCTAGGGTTGGTCCTTCCAAGCAGGTATCTAAATGTCTTCATTATGTAGTTGTTAGTCAATTGTATCTCATTAGATACAATGTAAAGATGAATAATTAGTCAAATGTAATGGTCCATTTTTAATTATGTACTAGTAAGCAAGCATGAGACTGACAAACAACATATGCATAGCACATATCAAATTAGATCATATGATTAAATATTTTCATGCACACATGTTATATGGTTTTAAAAGCATATGTATTTTATAAACAAAAAAATCTACTGATTAGTACATAAGTAAGCTTATATTTATGTAACTGACAGCATATGTATTACATATACACACAAGTTGATGCAAAATGTAATATGTTTATATATATACAAATATTCTGGTATTATATGTACAGATTTTGGTAAACATTTGCTTGTACACAGGTAATGTAGTTCAATATGTAATAGACATCACATATTTGTGTGTATATCATCATATGTATTACATATACACATACAAATGTGCTGATTAGTCAAAGTATGAACAGAGAATGGATACTACATACACCCAGGATGTTGCAACAATGAATAGGGAAGACAATCCTCAACTTAAGGTTTGTCAAAATCAAGGAGATTACATAATATACAGTTTTTGTTTATTGTACTAATATCTTACAACATCTTATAATTACCTATACAGTTCACCTACCGATGGGTGGAAAATGAATCCCCTAGGATGGCTCGTAGTAACAGCTTCAATCGACTCCAACTTATACCAATGATACTTGACGGGCTGTCTGATTCCGACAACAAAACCATAAAAAATGGCATGGGGTATTTGTGTAAGATCCTAGGTTTTTGCCTTCACCGCCCCTGCGGTGAAGAGGGCCGCCCCCGCGGCCAACCGCCCCTGCGGCTGATGAGATCCGCCCTGCGGATTTTACGACAGATCGCGCCGATCTGCTTTCGTTCGTTTTATCTTCCTTCCATAGATAGAATATCCGATATTTTATCTTATGGGCCGGTTTCCTTATCTTCTTTCTAAACCCTAGATGCCCTTCCTTCTTTTCTTTCTAGCTTGTCCCTATATATTCTCTTCTTTCTCCTTTTTTTCCCGTTCCTTGCTATCATCTTCAACCCTAGAGAGCTGCAGCTGTCCTTTGCTTCGCGCGACTTCGTTGAACGTGTAAGTGCATCTTTTATGATTCCTCCTCACGTTCCTTTAGCGCTGCATGCCTTCCCTTCTGTTTTGATATCTTCCTTTCGTTCTTCTCTTTCCTTCTTCTCCAAGGATCAAGCATGAGCCTTGATTCTTATGGAGTGTTCCGTTGTTGACCCTTCGTTGTTCTCAGGCTCTCTGGAGTGGAGTCTCAACGTGTTGGAACCAAAGGTTCGAGCTTTGGTTGCCCCTGCTGTGAGATCTGTCAAAGAGAAGCCCGACAGTAGCTTCTGACAAAGATCCGCCCCTGTGCCTGCACAGAACCGCCCCTGCGCCTCTGTCACAGCCGCCCCTACGCCTGCACAGAGACGCCCATGCGCCTCTATTCAGCCGCCCCTGCGCATCTGTCTAACCGCCCCTGCGGTTTCCCTGCAGTAGCTCCCGTCTTTGGTGAGTTGCTTCCTTCCTTCCCTTGTTCCTTCCTTGGTTCCTTGTGCTTGTTCCTTGTTCCCCTGAGTTGTTGTAAGACTAAGGTTGAGGCCTTAGCATGTGTTGATCTCTTAGAGATCTTTGAGACTAGAAGTCATAGACTTCTAGCAACCGTTTCGTTCTTGATCCGTGTTGCTTGTTCGTACAGGCTTTCCTTGCTCCTTTCCAGAGGGAAACTGAGCTTCCTTGAGTGTTTTCTGAGTCGTTCGATGATCTCTTGTGTTACCTTCGTGTGAGGTAAGTCCCTTGGACTTACTTAGCTTCATTCCGCATATTAGTTGGATTGTATTGGCTTGTTTGCGTTGTTATCATGTTATAACGGATAATTGGAAATAGGATTCACCTTTTGTTAACCTTAATTGGCCCAAGTGTATTATAACCGGGCGGGGACCACTTGTCTAGTTCTACAAGAGACTAGAATGTGCTCTTGCAACCCAGGCTCGTAGGTAACGGATAGTACTGATCTATTCCTATTGATAGACGGAAGCGGAGGCGAGTTTCGGGAGATTCTCGTGTGACAAAAGAAGTTGAATTAGTAATGGATAACCTTAATGAAAGATAATAACCGGTTGAGTGCAAGTATGCTATATGTTTATCTTACCTTATGTGTGTTTGTGCCTTTACACTCTTGCTTATACCTAGAATGTTAGCTAACGGTTTATACCGTCGTTGTAGATGTTCCGCAGGTTCAGGATGTTGCTGAGTGATTCGGATGGTGTGGTCAGCCGGGGTTCCCGTACATTATAGGACGGGATTGAGTTTTTGTTTTGTTTGTTGTTTCCCTTTTGTTTTGACCCGGCTGTGGAGCTTTTGTGTTTCCTTCTGTTTGAACCTTTGATTTTATATTAAGTTTTGGTTTTCATTCGTCTGTGCCTTGTTGTAAGATCCGTTTGCTGTTTCTACTTTGAGGGTCGGAACCCATTGTGCGGTCCTAGCCCGTAGCGCTTCAAGTTCCCAGAACTTGGGGTGTTACAATATGGTATCAGAGCCCCAGGTTGGCAACAATGGCACTCGAAATCTTCTACAAGTCGGATGGATAAATAAATAGAACCCGCAAGGGGTCTAACGTTTTAAAAAGGGGATTTTTGTTTTAAACCGTTGGTCTGGGATAGATGTATGGACGACCACCACTACCTCCACGGATCTCAGCAGTGTAGTTTCGTTTTTGTGCTCTTTATATGCGATTTTCTTGGATTATACTTTAGCTGTAGTGTGGCCTTATATGTATATATATAGTCTTATATATCTATCCTTATAGCAGATGGCACGCACTAGGGCTAGCGCTGCTATAGGGCGAGGAAGGGGTCGACCACCACTTCCACCTACCGTCCGTGGACGAGGACGTGTAGGAAGACCTCCACTAGCTAGAGGTCGGGGCCAAGCCCCAGCTGCCGATCCGCATATCGCTGAGGCGTTTGCTGAAGAGTTTGCTGAGAGCATTGTTCCTTAGGCTGGAAATGGGCCCGTTGCTAGGCCTGGAACACAAAGAGATCCATCAACAGAGTCCACACGAATGTCTATCGGAGTTTCTGCATTTCGCAACTATGTGCAGAGGGTTGAGGAGGCTATCAGGACTAGAGGACCAGCACCAGTGCCGCCAGTTGCTGCGAGATCAGCTGAGGTTTCACAGAGAGTTACACAAGCTGTTGCCCCGCCTGCTAGAGTTGCTGAGGTTGTTAGAGCGCCGGTTGAGGCAAAAGAGCCAAAGCCTGACAGTTGGTTAAAGGCTTTCGACCAAGTGAAGGTTCCCGTCTTCGTGGGAAGGACTGGTTTGGAGGTGGAGTAGTGGCTAGGATAGGTGGATTCTGCTATGGAGGCTATCGGTTGCCCCGAGGGACATTGAGTCAACATAGCACAGACGCTGCTGAAGGATTAGGCTCATTCTTGGTGGAAGACCGTTCGCAGTAAGGTCACCAGTTATGAGCAGATGACGACAGTGATCAGGGATCACTATTGCCCTGCAGCCATGAGGAGGGATCGTCTTTAGGATTTCCTTGAGCCTGGATTCGAGGATTTTCCTATTGCTAAGATAATCCTCAAGTTTTAGGACGAGTTGGCGTTGCTAGGTCCGTCCGCACCACCGGAGGATCAGCATGTTTACCTTTTCTGTCGGAGGTTGAGAGAATCGACACACTCTTATTTTACTGGTTTTCGTTGTGATTCTTTGACGGACTATAGAGCTTCTGCCTATGAGAGTGACCGACCGGGTCAGAGGAGAGCTTCTCAGACAGGAGGTCCTGAGAAGAGATAGAAGACTGGATCAGCCAATGCTGGAGCTGGAGCAGCTGGTTTTGGGCGTAGTCAGACGCCTAGACGTTCTAGTTTCCAGCAGAGTTCTGATAGAGGACGGCAGTGTCATAACTGCGGAGTAGCTGTACACATTCGAGCGGATTGTAAGAAGCCAACAGTGACTTGCTTTTCTTGTGGCAAGTCCGAACACAAAGTTGCGTTTTGCCGTCAGGGCAAGGCGCTATCTCAGCAGGGTTCTTCACCTGCCAGTGTTGCTGGAGGAGGACAGAGATCTCAGTACCAACAGCAACAACAAAGAGTTTGAGGTTCTGCCGCTCCTCAGGGTTCCACTTAGGGACAGGGGAGAGGTAGAGGACGTGTTGGTGGATCTGCAGACACTAGAGATGCACAAGCCAGGGTGTATAAGTTGAGGAGTACTGTAGAGCTGACAGCGCCAGCAGCTACAGGTACCATTCACATTAATGGTTTTACTATCAGAGTTGTTTTCAATACTGGTGCTACACATTCTTTTATATCTGATGCTTGCGTAGATAGATTGGCCTTAGTTACTGTAGAGGGTAGACCCTTCTTTATAGGATTATCCGATGGGGGTAAGATTCGAGGTACTCGAGAAGTTCGCGACTGCCCTATCCGGTTGGGAGGTCGCGATTGGCCATCTAACATCTTCGTCATGTATTTAGTACATGAAGAAGTTATTCTGGGTATAGATTGGATGGATCGACATCGAGCAGTTTTGGACATCGGCAAGAGGACAGTGACAATAACTACAAATGCAGGTCATGTTGAGATTTTCTAAGGATGGGATCTCGGAAAGACTGGTACAGTCATCAGTACAGTTCGAGCTGCGAGACTTATCAGTCAAGGATGTGAGGCTTTTGGTGCTATGCCATGAAGGATAGTACTAGTCCAGCTTTGGAGGATATTCCAGTAGCTTGCGAGTTTGTAGACGTCTTTGGAGAGCCATCAGGTTTACCTCCACAACGGAGTGTATACTTTGGCATTGATCTAGAGCCCGGTACGAGACCGATCTCTAAGGCTCCTTATCGTATGACGCCTATCAAGATGCTTGAGTTGAAGAAGCAACTTGAGGAGTTAGCAGAAAAGGGCTTCATCCGCCCTAGTGTATCTCCTTGGGGTGCACCAATTCTCTTCGTTAGGAAGAAAGATGGGTCAATGAGGTTATGTATCGACTACCGAGAGCTGAACAAGGTAACGATCAAGAACAAGTACCCATTGCCCCGTATCGATGATCTTTTGGATCAGTTGCATGGAGCTTCAGTATTTTCGAGGATTGATCTGAGATCTGGATATCACCAGCTGAGGGTGAGAGAGCAGGACGTAGTCAAAACAGCATTTCAGACCAGATATGGACACTACGAGTTTGTAGTGATGCCATTTAGGCTTACAAATGCGCCCGCAGTCTTCATGGAGTTGATGAACAACATCTTCATCGACTTTCTAGACCAGTTTGCAGTTGTCTTCATCGACGACATTCTGGTTTTCTCCCGCAGTAGAGAGGAGCATGCAAGGCACTTGAGGATTGTTCTTTAGGTCTTACAAGATAGAGAGCTCTACGCCAAGCTCTCTAAATGCGAGTTTTGGATGTCCGAGGTAGCATTCCTTGGTCACATAGTTTCAAATGAAGGGATCAAGGTAGATCCGGCAAAGATTGAGTCAGTAGCTTCCTGGTCGCCACTTAAGAATATCAAGGAGGTTCACAGCTTCTTAGGATTAGTAGGCTACTACAGGCGTTTTGTTGAGGGCTTTTCAGTTATCGCCCGACCGCTCACTTCCTTGTTGCGGAAGTCTACGAGGTTCGTATGGTCCGAGTCGTGCCTGCAAAGCTTCGAGGAGCTGAAGAAGAGGTTGACCTCTGCTCCTATCCTAGCTCAGCCAGAGGGCATTGAGGATTTTGTGGTTTACAACGACACATCCAAGCTGGGCTTGGGATGTGTTCTGATGTAGAGGGGAAAGGTGATCGCCTATGCGTCGATAGTTGAAGACGTATGAGGAGAATTACCCTACCCATGATCTTAAGTTAGCTGTTCTTGTCCATGCTTTGAAGATTTGGAGACATTATCTGTACGGAGCCACGTGTTAGATTTTCACAGACCATAAGAGTCTGAAGTACATATTCACTCAACGGGAGTTGAATAACCGCCCGCGCAGATGGTTAGAGTTGATCAAGGACTTTGATCTTGAAATCTTATTCCACCCGGGAAAGGCTAATGTGGTAGCAGATGCTCTTAGTAGGAAGACTTCCCGGGAGATGGCGATCGCTAGGCTGACAGCTCAGCCACAGTTACAATGAGACCTTGCATGGCTAGAGATGGATATCTACTTTCCAGATTCCGACAGCCAGTTATCCACCTTGGAGATAGTACCTGATCTGTTGGCCGAAATCCGACAAAAGCAAGAAAGTTGCCCAGCTTTGACACAGATTCGAGACCGGATGTCTCGAGGAGAGGCACCACAGTTTACAGTTGGTGCTGACGGAGTTCTGAGACGCCAGGAGCGTGTTTGTGTACCGTCAGATCGAGAGTTGAGATAGAGGATCCTTCAGGAGGCTCACTCTTCACCTTACTCAGTACACCCTGGTGCGAGTAAGATGTATCAGGATGTCAGACGCTCTTTCTGGTGGAGAGGTCTGAAGCTAGATGTGACGAGATATGTAATTCAGTGTGCGACCTGTCAGCAAGTCAAGATCGAGCATCATAGACCCGGAGGCGAGCTACACCCACTCCCCATTCCTCAGTGGAAGTGGGAAGACATCTCTATGGATTTTGTAACTAGTTTGAGACCGAGTCGTGGTTTTGATGCTATCTGGGTCATCGTAGATCGACTGACGAAGACCGCACGTTTCATTCCGATCAAGGAAACGTGGTCGGTGAGTCGATTAACAGAGGAGTTTACGATACAAATAGTTAGACTTCATGGGGTACCTAGGACCATTGTCTCTGACAGAGACGGACGGTTCACTTCGAGGTTCTGGCAGCAAGTTCATGCCGCCCTAGGTACGAGTCTATAGTTTACGACAACTTATCATCCTCAGAACGATGGTCAGTCCGAGCGGACCATCCAGACTCTCGAGGACATGTTGGGAGCCTGCGTGTTAGACTGGGACAGGTGTGGCCAGATCACCTTCCCTTAGTGGAGTTTTCGTACAACAACAGTTGGCACGCATCGATCAAGATGGCTCCTTATGAGGCTTTATACGGACAGAGATTCCGTACACCGCTATGTTGGGATGAGCCTAGTAGTGCTAGCGGGGTAGCACCTGAGCAGATACAGGATGACATGGCTCGTATAGCAGTGATCCGCGAGCGGATGTTAGCAGCGCAGAGTCGCCAGAAATCCTATGCAGATAAGAGGCGTAGACCTTTGGAGTTCAGAGTTGGAGCTCAGGTTTGGTTGAGACTATCTCCGACACGAGGCGTCAAACGTTTCGGGGTCAAGGGGAAGCTGAGTCCCAAATATGTTGGACCGTTCGAGATTCTTGAGCGAGTTGGAGAGGCAGCATACAGACTTGCGTTGCCACCGAGACTCGAGGGTGTTCACCCAGTTTTCCATGTGTCTCAGCTACGGGAGTACATACCTGACCCGAGACACATCGTCAGTCATGAGGATCTAGTGATCGAGCCAGACCACACGTTTGTAGAGCACCCGGTGGCTGTCTTAGAGCGTAGTACGAGGCACTTGCATTCGAAGGACATACCGATGATGAAGATACAGTGGTCGATGCGAGGAGCCGATGAGGCGACTTGGGAGACAGAGGATAGTATCCAGAGGAACTATCCGGAGTTTTACGCTGGGCTGGATGCACCTTTAGCATAGTCAGTTGTTTGGTTTTCTCTTGTTGTGTTGCTTACGCTTATGTGTGACGTTTGAGTTACGTGCCCCGAGTGGGAATATATGAGTTCAGTTTGGTTTCTGTTTGTGTTGTACTTGTGAGCTTTTGCAAGTTTCGGGACGAAACTTCATTTTTGGAGGATCTGATGTAAGATCCTAGGTTTTTGCCTTCACCGCCCCTGCGGTGAAAAGGGCCGCCCCCGCGGCTAGCCGCCCCTGCGGCTGATGAGATCCGCCCCTGCGGATTTTGCGACAGATCGCGCCGATCTGTTTTCGTTCGTTTTATCTTCATTCCATAGATAGAATATCCGATATTTTATCTTATGGGCCGGTTTCCTTATCTTCTTTCTAAACCCTAGACGCCCTTCCTTCTTTTCTTTCCAGCCCGTCCATATATATTCTCTTCTTTCTCATTTTTTTCCCGTCCCTTGCTATCATCTTCAACCCTAGAGAGCTGCAGCCATCCTTTGCTTCCCGCGACTTCGTTGAACGTGTAAGTGCATCTTTTATGATTCCTCCTCACGTTCCTTTAGCTCTGCATGTCTTCCCTTCTGTTTTGATTTCTTCCTTTCGTTCTTCTCTTTCCTTCTTTTCCAAGGATCGAGCATGAGCCTTGATTCTTGTGGAGTGTTCCGTTGTTGACCCTTCGTTGTTCTCAGGCTCTCTAGAGTGGAGTCTCGACGTGTTGGAACCAAAGGTTCGAGCTTTGATTGCCCTTGCTGTGAGATCTGTCAAAGAGAAGCCCGACAGTAGCTTCTGACGAAGATCCGCCCCTACGCCTCTGTCACAGCCGCCCCTGCGCCTGCACAGAGACACCCCTGCGCCTCTGTCTAACCGCCCATGCGGTTTCCCTACAGTAGCTCCCATCTTTGGTGAGTTGCTTCCTTCCTTCCTTCCCTTGTTCCTTCCTAGGTTCCTTGTGCTTGTTCCTTGTTCCCTTGAGTTGTTGTAAGACTAAGGTTGAGCCCTTAGCATGTGTTGATCTCTTAGAGATCTTTGAGACTAGAAGTCATAGACTTCTAGCAACCGTTTCGTTCCTGATCCGTGTTGCTTGTTCGTACAGGCTTTCCTTGCTGCTTTCCTGAGGGAAACTGAGCTTCCTTGAGTGTTTTCTGAGTCGTTCGCTGATCTCTTGTGTTACCTTTGTGTGAGGTAAGTCCCTTGGACTTACTTAGCTTCATTCCGCGTATTAGTTGGATTGTATTGGCTTGTTTGCATTGTTATCATGTTATAACGGATAATTGGAAATAGGATTTACGCTTTGTTAACCTTAATTGGCCTAAGTGTATTATAACCGGGCGGTGACCACTTGTCTAGTTCTACAGGAGACTAGAATGTGCTTTTGCAACCCAGGCCCGTAGGTAACGGATAGTACTGATCTATTCCTATTCGTAGACGGAAGTGGAGGCGAGTTTCGAGAGATTCTCGTGTGACAAAAGAAGTTGAATTAGTAATGGATAACCTTAATGAAAGATAATAACCGATTGAGTGCAAGTATGCTATATGTTTATCTTACCTTATGTGTGTTTGTGCCTTTACACTCTTGCTTATACCTAGAATGTTAGCTAACGGTTTATATCGTCGTTGTAGATGTTCCGCAGATTCAGGATGCTGTTGAGTGATTCGGATGGTGTGGTCAGCCGGGGTTCCCGTACATTATAGGACGGGATTGGATTTTTGTTTCGTTTGTTATTTCCCTTTTGTTTTGACCCAATTGTGGAGCTTTTGTGTTTCCTTCTGTTTGAACCTTTGGTTTTATATTAAGTTTTGGTTTTCATTCGTCTGTGCCTTGTTGTAAGATCCGTTTGCTGTTGCTACTCTGAGGGTCGGGACCCATTGTGCGGTCCTAGCCCGTAGCGCTTCAAGTTCCCAAAACTTGAGGTGTTACAATTTGCACCAATAATTAAAATGAGCACACGACTGAAAATGTCAAACCATATCATACACTTTATGTTGATGAGAGAGGTTCAGACCAGAAGACAAAATTCTATGTGGTTTGGAGTTAAAGAGGTACTTCTAAGGTTTGGAATCAAGGAGTTTGAAGAAATAACGAGGCTTAAGTGCGAGGAGGATTTCTTTGATGCATATGATGAAACACTCGATGTCGATATGAAAGCTGTTGTTGGTGTAGAACGATGTTCAACTAAGTACCTAGAAGAAAAATACATGAAAGAACCCAAGGAGTCTCCATTCAAATACAGAATGGCCCTCATCATTCTCATTGAATGTGTTGTTGTGGCCAAAAATAGGAAAACCCAAATCAACCAGCAGACGATCAACATGGTCAATGATATGGACCCTTTTAACTCGTTTCCGTGGGGTAGACTAGCTTTCGTCCAGACTAAGAAGTTCCTTTAATCTTGTGAGGCTGGAAAAGATAGGAACAGTGGTGGCTATAACATTGGAGGTTTTCCACTTGCGCTTCAGGTATGTCTACCTAAGATTAGTGGTTTATTTGCAAATGAATTTTCCAGTACAGTAACCAGAAATTGTGCATTGAAAATGTAGTACACAACCGCATATTATGATATAATTATGTACATAATTATATATGGTGACTTTGAATTGAATAAGTAGTTATGAATTGAAAATGTAGTGCATATCCACATATGTTAATACATAATCATTATGTATATCATGGAAAAAAGAAAGTATAAATATTTTCTGATTATTTGACACATGTTACAGATATTTGCTTTTTATTCGATTCCAAAGCTTGCAAGGATATTCACAAGTTTAGTAAATGAAAATGCAACACCATTGTGCCTACGTTGGGTGTCAAAGTCTGGTAAAGGGGGTAAACCATTCCCTGGGTATGCAAACATTAAGGGTATTATTAATACCCTTGAAAAGAAGGAAATAAAAACAGTCCAAGGACTCAGTGAATCAGATGACATCGACATGTGGGTGACAAAAGAGGGAGAAGATGAGAGGATTGATTTCTTGTTTGAAGTTGGATTTGAAAAGTTTGACTTAATAATTAAAAAGCCAAATGTTGTGCATGAGAAGGAAAATGAATTTAGGTACATTATGTACTGATTTTTTACATTAATTTTTTCTATGTAGTTAACAGTTACACATATTTATTGATAGGTTTTGGTTATGTAGTCCTATTGTACCAGAAATAAAGATTAGAAACATATCAAATCTGAAGGATGATGAAGATGTTGATGACTTTGTTGATCCACCTAGTAAGTGAACTAATTTACATCTTGATTACATGTTATATGAGTGTACTAAACCTACAACTTATGTAAACAAAAAAACCAAATGTGGAGGTGAAAGATGTTGAAAAGATGAAAGGAAAAAGGAAAGCAGAAAACAGTAGCCCGATTATCAAGCATCTCAGGTTGTCACTTTTATAAACACAATTTTTTTTTGGCAAAATTTGATATACTAGGCTTTTTTCAGTTTTTATAAAAGAAACTATACCCCTATTTTATTTATTGTTAATTGACCTTAATTTACCTAATTAATTAACCTCATTAATTTACCCAAATTCCGTTCATTCACTCACTAACTTCGTTTTCGTTATACCAGAGAGAAACCGTCGCCCTTCGTCCTTCGCCCGTTCGACTCCAAACAATCAACTGTGATCTTCATCAATCTCTCTCATAATCTCCATTTCCTTCAAGTTTGATTCATCTCTCGTCACTTTCCGGCCATCTCCTTCACTTGTTCTTTGTTTTTCGTCTTTGTTTTTACCCCAAACACTTCGTAATCGTTTTGAGTTCTGTAAACCCTAATAAAACGAAAATGTCGACTCGATCAAAGGTTGCTGCCAAAAAATCTTCTTGTGATGCTCCTACCTTAAACCTTCTAACTCCTACGCCTCCTTTATCTGTTGAAATTGCCACACCAAACGAAGGCGATGATTCTGCTGTCTCTCATGATGAATCAGGCCTTCAAATTGTAGTATCTGGTGGTCCTCGAACAGTTGATATACCTATGGTTAGTATTGCTTTGATACTCTTTCATGTTTATGGTATTATAGTTTCTGGTGTTTGTTCATATTAGTGTTTGTAAGTTTAATCATCATTTCTGGTATCTGTTTTGATATGGTTTATTCTATATTTGTTTCGTCTTTATATTTACATGAGTTTTCTGGTATGTTTGTATGTTATTAGATTTTCTGGTATGTTATTGGTTTCAAGTTTTCTGGTATTTGCTTTAGTTTACGTTTCTGGTATGTGTTTATTGTTAGTGTTCTGGTATTGGAGGTTCATGTATTACTTTGTGGTATGTTTTGTGGTATTTGTTCATATGAGGTTTTTTGTTTCAAGTTTTCTGGTATTTGCTTTAGTTTAAAATTCTGGTATGTGTTTATGGTTTGTGTTTCTGGTATTGCATGTTGATGTATTACTTTATGGTATCTTTTCTGGTATTTGTTCATATGATGTTTAATGTTTTCTGGTATTAGAAGTTCTGGTATGTTATTTGTTTTATGTTGTGTCTGATCATTTTGATGTATATATTCTGGTATGTTATTTGTTTCTGGTATTAGATGTTCTAGTTAGGGTTTCTAGTATTTGTTTTATTTATTAATGTTTTCTTGTATTTGTTCATATGAGGTTTTTGTATTACTTTCTGGTATTTCATGTTGATGTATATATTGACATTATTTTCTGGTATGTTTACACAGGCTGTTGAGGAAAGTGTTAGTTATGGACATGAAGAGTCCTATGTAAGTTGAATGCCTGATATGAGTTTCTGGTTTGTTGTTGAATGTTTTTCTTGTATTAACAATCTTATTTCCTTTACTAGTTAATGTACAAATTTGATAAAAACCCAAAACACGAGGCAACACGTATAACTGTCTTGTCTCGTGTCAATATGGTTAAATTTTTACTTGAAGGGTTGGATGCCAATGGGCAAGAATTGTTCAAGAACTCTATTTTTTCATCTGTCATCTCCCTTTGTACAAATCTTAAACCTTCCAACCAATTAATACACTTCATGCTTCTACATGAGGTTCAAACTGACCGCAAACACTCAATGTGGTTTGCAATCAACAAAACCCTGCTTAGGTATTTATTAACTATACACCTAACCTTTTAGTTCAGTTTTGTACCTCCAATCCACTTTCTATTGTTAATGAGTTTCTTTCTTTTTTTGTTGTATATTTTTGTTCATAAGGTTTGGCTTAAGCGAGTTTTCTGAAATTACCGGCCTTGAGTGTCGGTTCCATGTGTACAATGAAGAAGAAAATGTCGACATGAAGGAGTTATTCGGCATGCCCAAGTGCAAATTGGAGCAATTGGAGGAAAAATATTCAAAGCTGAAAAAAAATAATGAAAGAAAATTCAAGATGGCTCTGCTGCTGTTTATTGAATTTGTTTTGCTTGGGAATGACAAGAAGAAGTTTGTCTCCAATCTTCCTCTATCGCTTCTGAAGGACATGGATGCCTTTAATTCTTATTCATGGGGGCGCCTTGTCTTCAATAAGACACTTGAAAACCTCGGGGATTGTGAGCCAACAAAGTTTAGGGCATCCGGAAATTACTGCCTTTCTGGTTTCCCTTTGGCATTCCAGGTATGATTCTAGTTTTCCATTTATGTGCCTCTGGTATGGTTATATTTGTTATTTTTGTTATGGTTTACGGTATGATTCTAGTTTTCCATTTATGTGCCTCTGGTATGGTTATATTTGTTATTTTTGTTATGGTTTACGTCTCTGGTATGCTTGTTTTTCATTTATTTTCCTCTCGTATAAGTAATTAGTTACCAGAAATGATACTTTTGTGATTTTATGGTATGCTTTATTGCATTAGCATTTCTGGTTTTTGTTTCTGGTTTTTGATTCTTGTATTTTGTTTTAATGTATTAGATTCTGGTATGATTGTGTATTTTGTATAATTGAGTTCTGTGAAGTATTGTTTTGTTTCTGGTATGTTCTGAATTTTATACTATCTGGTATGATTTTACTTGCTTTCTGGTATGAGCAATTAGTTACCAGAAATATTAATTTTGTGATTTATGGTATGCTTTATTTCAATAGCATTTCTGGTATATCTTTCTAGTTTGTGTTTTATAATTGAGTTATGTTATGTATTGTGTTGTTTTTGGTATGTTCTTAAGTTTATACTTTTTTGTATGAGTTTACTTGCTTTCTGTAACACCCCAAGTTCTCGGAACTCGGGGAGCTACTGGTTAGGACCTCACAATGGGTCCCGACCTTGGTTTAACAACAACATTACTTGGATCTTACAACAAGGCACAAATATACTTAAACAATTTCGAAACATAATATTTTTATTGTATGAATGTAAACATGTGACAGCCTTACAAAACATAAACATATACATAACATGCATGCTGTATGGTAGACTTCCCCGTCCCCATCTAATGAGTACGTGGACCCGGGTGACCATCCGTTCCGGATCTCTCTGCAACTGTCTATCTCTACAAATCTACAACACGGATAAACCGTTAGCTAACAATCCAAATATAAGTAGAATAAGGATAGCACAAACACAAACAAGGTAATATAAACACCCATCATGCTGGCACACAATTTGGTTATTATCTGATATCTTAGGTGATTCACTTTAATCCGTTTTACAGTTGTGGCACGAGAATTCTTAAGAGTTCTCGCCTCCGTTCCTTATCCAACTGGGTGTAGGTCTAGCTTACCTCCGCCGGTAGCATCACTACAAACCGAGTGTGGACTAATCCCTAAAGAAACCCCCAGCGCCCTCAGGCTAACTGAGCAGAATGCCACCGCCCGTTACTCTTAGGCCAAAGTATAGGTCGGTAGATAATTACTACTAAAATATAACTATAAACATATCATTCACACACCACCATCATTATCCACACTCATATCTAGAAGTCAGCTAAGTAAGCCCAAAGGACTTACCTGAATTCAAACATAAACTCGTTATCTCGACTCGGTCTGTAACCGCAGGAACTCAACCGCCTGTTATAAAAGGCAAGTGGATCAATAATATATCCCACTTAATTAGAATTCTCTGACTTCTAAGATATTTAACTCTATCATCAGCTAAATTACCAAAATACCCTTATACGGATAATTGACTGTTTTACCCCTGGTCCCGAAACTTTATAAAATTCCATAACAAAGTTCCAAACTATTCTTTGGAACTCAAAACCACACTCAAACTCTCAAAGGAAAGTTTGCTAAAGATTTAGAAGAGTTAACTACATTCTTGACTTTCATAAAAGTCGCCAAGGTCCGACTTTGGCTTAAGATATGAGAACCGAATAAAAATATAAAAAAGTCTAACAAAAATCTCTAAGTCTTTTATGCTATGCACTCTATCCATAGTAGCCAGAATTTTCCAAAAATACATAATAATCACTTCTACACAAATTCTCAAAGTCAGTTCCAAAGCCAGAAATTCAGACATACCCAAAAACTGAGTATTTCTTAACTGCTTAGCCAGTCCACTTTGGACCTTCATAGATCTAACTCCAACCGTTGGATCAACCCCAACTTTTGATACACCACACTATGCATGACACTCTATAACATATTAAAAACTGAACGGTGAATTATGTTTCTAAGGTATCCAAACTTAAGCTCAAACATGACTGCACAACCCAGATAATTCCAGCAATCAATAATTTCAGCAACATCCAAAAAACTGTTTAAGGTCTCAACTTCAAAAATTCATAACTCATAATCCACTTGCTAGATTCATCCCAATTTTTAATATGTTCCACCACAATATGCCAACTATATCATATCCAAAATTCAAAGCAAACAGAGATCAAACTCTTATTCAAAACTATCTCTCAAAACAGCATCACATGCTGTTTTTCCCAACACTCAGCACAGTTATAAAAACTGTGTGAGGAGTCAACTTTGAGACACCATAACTCTCAAACCGTAGCATGGATTCATCTAAAATTTTAGTATGATCTACTATACTATATCAACTATAACGTGTCACAAATTCAAGTCTAACAGAAGTCAATAACCCCTCCAAATTTATTCCACAAAACTGCATCTCAAGCAAATTTCCTCAAACTCAGCACACTAAAAGAAAAACTGCATGAATAGCCAACTTTGGGATACTATAACTCTCACACCGTAACTCCGATTGTTCCCAAATTTTAGTATGATATACTATGCAACACTGACTACAACATACCCGAAAATCAGCAAGAAAGGAGGTGTCTAACATACCCAAATTTGGACTCGAAAATGCATGCTTGTCACTTCATGAAAACTCGGAAACAACATGACTCTTCACTGCTCCTCTATGGCTGAAATATATGTGTTTATAGATGGTTTAGAGGCACCTATTGACACATAAACATGGAGGGGAGGTAAGGAGGTATATGTGGGTCTTACCCGACTCCAAACTCGAAGGCATGAAGGACGAGGATGGCTCTCACGTTCATAGACTTGTATGAAGCTGAAGAAGTCCAAAGGGAGGCTTATGTGCACGACTCCGGGCTCCAGATCCATGAGAACAGCCCTAGGAACAACGACTCTGATGTTGTCCACGACTCCAGGCTCCAGATCCATGAGAACAACCCTAGGAACGACGGCTCTGATGCTGTCAACGACTCACAGGCTGGAAGGCGACTTCCATTGCTGCGTTCTGTCGATGAAGACGAAGGATGGCTGCTGCTGGAGGTTACCGGCATGGTGACAATGGGGAGGTGGCTGTCGTCGGTTCTTGCGTCGGCTTGGCGTGGAGGAGGAGAGGGCGCCGGCTGGAGTCAACAGGGGGAAGAGGAGAGGGCTGCTAGGGTTCCGGCGCTTCTGGATAGACGAGGAGAGACGTGCAAGAGAGGAGAGGCGTGCGAGGGGAGATGGGCGGCAAGAGAAGAGACGTGAGAGAGAGATTGAGGGAACTGCAGATCCAAAGTGTAACCCTAATGGGCCCGGATGGCATGTTCATGACGGGCCCGGCTGGCCTGTAATGACAGCCCAGTGGACTCGGAATTAAACCTGAAAAACTTAAAAGGAGAACGAATCGGTCGCAGTCCAGTGGACTCGGAATTAAACCAGAAATAAAATTTCTAGATGTTACATCAGTTACCCTTTAGCATAAGTTTCGTCCCGAAACATAAAAGAAGGTAACATAAGGACGAAGTCTATACAAAAGAAATAAAGCGCCACAAAAAGTCATAATTTGTCAAGTTCTTATTTGTTTCGGAAATAGTCGGACGAAAATTTTTCCAGGTATTACATCAATCCCCCCTTAACAATAAGTTTCGTCCCGAAACATAGGGTAACACAATCGTGGTCGGCGTTTAAGGCACCAAACGGGTGTATCTGATCACTACACAAAAGTCTCGTTGTTTCCACATCTAAGTATCCGCACAACAAGGTTACCACAAGTACACATCATTGACTAAGCACTCACTCATGAAATAAAGAAGTAGTCAAACAATATCACACATACAAGGTCAATCCCTAACTCGTCACTCCCGAGGTTACAACTATCGTTACATAGGTCTTTGTAAGGTTAAGTCTCATACTATCCACAATATCTCAGGTAGCCTCGTCGGCTTTTCATAAAACCACTAACTTCAAAATCTTCCCATGTGCTTACATCACAAGCGCCTGCTATCACGTTCTAGAGTGGCTACCAGACATCTCACCGGTATCATCCGGCTCAACTGTTCGATCCTCTAATCTGTTGACCTAACTCGCGTCTAGTAGGTATCCTCCAACTAAGATCCCCAATCTTAGTTCATAAACCGAGCCTCCGTAGACACTGAAACTACACTTTTCAATAGGGTTAGGACTACTAGTCCATCAATCCCTTCCAAACCACTTTAAACGCTCAATGGTCACCTTAGACAATTCACCACCCAATCCTTTTGATGACCTTATGATATATAATCTATCCAACTTTCTTCCTTTCGTTGCGTCCACTTACTTTTGACCTTCCAAAAGATTCTGATCATCAAATTTTGGAAAAAAGGTCTTAGACCTCTCCCGGCATTTTACTAAATGTATAATGCTCTTTGTAAGATCGTTCATTTGGTGTTGTCTCCCTAATATGACTCAGTCGGACCGTCTCTACATTAAAGAATTATCACATGCCTTAGGTCAGGTTTTCAACTTGTTACCACATGAGGAGATTTTCATATCGAGCTATAATTCCTTAACTTGAGGTCCTAGTTGACATAGCCTTGAGTTTCGTGTTTCATGGGTTATGGGCCCACCACACTTCCGCTGCGCTAAACTGATCAATATGTTGGTACCCATTAATCATAATGGCGTCCTTCGTGAGTCAAAATGATTTACCAAACTCTCGCATGTAACTTCACTTCTAATAATGGCAAGATCCTCTTCAAACAGATCATAAATCTAGAGATGATTTACCATGGTAAATGAAAGGCTCGTACTCTATCCGTGACTACTGGTTGTCCAAAACCTTGAAATAACCCATCCATATATGTCACAAGTATAGTCCTTGACCTCCATGGAATTTCACAATTGATCT
Source organism: Fagopyrum esculentum (assembly GCA_033239045.1). Lineage (NCBI taxonomy): Eukaryota > Viridiplantae > Streptophyta > Magnoliopsida > Caryophyllales > Polygonaceae > Fagopyrum > Fagopyrum esculentum. The sequence goes on from BSUD01000003.1 coordinate 6,535,761, forward strand.
AGAGATCTACTCAGCAAAACTCACCAATCACACCTTCTTGGCAGGATTGGGGCGTACGGTCTTAGAATTCCCGGAATTCGCTTATGTCTCACCAAAACTCGACTTACTACTCGCTAGGACTGCTCAATGTGGTTATCCTTTCACAATTCCTTTGACTTCTGACCCAAGGTATATCCCGTTGACCTAACAGTCCTTGCATTGATCTATTTACAATCTTGACATGGAGCTTCCTATTTAGCTCTAAATTCTCGAGGTGCGGTAATAAGTCTACACTGAGACAATAATATCAACCTCATGATGGTTTCTTATGATTGTCTAGTGAACTTCTTCTAGTAGGTGACTAATCTTATATCATTTTTCTTCTCCTCCGAACCGGTCTCTAACTGTCAATTGGTCATTACTACCCATTCCGGGTTAAAACCTCGGTTAGGTTGTACTTTTGCATAGATTCCATAAAAGCATCCTCCTCTCAACACTTTATCTAATTTAGCAAGACCCGCCTTTTAATACATAATTTTCCTTCTCACTGGTTATGCTATTCTCTTGGTTTGCACTTTATCCATCATAGTATTATCGGTCCAAGAGTATAACTTTTATTAAACATATACCGGTACCATGTTGATTGGTCGTATTATTTTCATCACTCTTATGTCATCAGTCGAGAATGGACCATGTTGTAACACCCCATTTGTACATAATCTCACTACTACTACTCCATCTACATAGTCTTGGTTATCATGGCTAGCTTGAATTTTCATTAGAGTACTATCATTTCTCATTGAACTCTTATATATAAATATTTCTCGGTAATCATCTTATTGAGGTGTTACAGGATCTATATAACAACTTCCCCTCACTTAACATCACTCTATCTCACCTCCGTTGCGACAGAGGTGTATAACCCAACTAACATTACTTCAACTCGACAAGTCGTTTGTACCATTGAGTTTTCTGCTCGGTGGGTTAGGACCCACCATACTCTCGTTGTACTACTCTAATAATTTAGTCGTCAACCTTTGATCATAAAAAAATTTTTCCGTGAATCTAAAGTGATTGACCCCAAAACTCTTTATCACACTTACACCGTAATTCTATACGGATGAAGTACCAAGTATCTTCCTTAATCCTTACTTTCATTAAGGAAATTAGATAACAGTTGGAAGACAACCTCTTCCATTTACTTCTTAATCATTCTTACATGGATCTACACTCTCTTACTCCAACTATCTGATCCAAGAAGATCGTTGTTGGCTACTTGAGGAAATCCTCCAAGGCGTCGGTAAAGTTACTTCATAAAACCACAATCACGATTATCTCTTCTTATCTATACATAATTCGTCAATAACAAACAACTCTTGCACGTCCTCAGTTGTCGTCGGTTAGTCTATAGTTGACTTATCTTAGTATTCCGGACTTATTGTTCTCCTACCTCTACTGGCATAAAATTCTTGGTGAGCATCACTTACTTGGTTAATCCTTTCACCTTTCATTAGTTCGTTCTATCTTTTACGCTTTTGTTTCCTTAGGGCTAACTCTCTTTCTCGAGTCTCATTGTATCCTTCATTTGGCATCAATAGTTGTTCCAAGTCCTCCATGATAGATTGTAAGCATCTTTGTGATTCCGGTGACTTTAATTATCATTCACTTGCAGTCTCCTTTACATGGACCGTCTGTGTTGATGACCTAGGCCCTGCAATCATCGGGATTACCTTGGATTCTTGAGTTCACCAAGATCATTCTCACATGTTTGTTCATTAGCGTTGTTTATAATATTGCTCTCTTGAACTCCGTTGCCCTTATTACCGGCCTTCTACTCTTTTGATATTGGCGTCGCGGTTCCTTTCAACTCCTTATATCATTGATGAGGTCAAAACTTCTCCACACTTGCGGGGTCTATCTTCCGCTTTTATACTCAATTGTAGATATTCATTCCGTGCACTTTAGATCCCCATATCCGGGTTGACACTCTATCTCGTATGGTCTCTCATGCCCATTATTGTCCATAAAGCATCCGTCTCGATTGTAACATCCTTTATTCCGCAATCATGATTGTGCTCCATTCTACTTGGTTCTTATCCCACTATTATTATCTCCAATCTACGCCCTTGTCATCTCTTGCAGGGTTCTCCAATTCATCTCTCGGCTTCATACGGCCCAGTTCCTTGGGTGTCTTCCTATTCCTTTTATTTGATCTGACTCGGGAATTCTTTTACCATCTGCTTGTCTCTGTGGTGAAGTTTATGTCGACATCTTTACTTCTTTGTCCACTCGTTTCTTTGGATGATTTATAAGGTCACTAGGACGCCCACTAGAGTCTAATACTCAATCCTAGGTCTGAATCTATTGTCTCATGTTGAAAACTCTTCAAGCCGCCACCGATTTATCATGAGGCGTTGATCGCTTCATGATTTCACAACTAGAGAATATAAGATATTCTTTAGGATACTAACATGCTACACATACACATATATATAATCTTACACTAAAGCATACCAATATAAGTCTATATACTAACTCACCTAACATTCCAAGTTGAAGAGATCCACGGAGAACGATGGTGGTCCGACGTACTACTAACCCACAACCCGACTATGCACGTGTGTAAAAACAAAATCCATTTTGAAAATCTTAGACCCCTTTCGGGTTCTAGTTATTTTATAAATCCGGTCTTTTAGAAGATTCCAAGGGCCATTGTTTCCAACCCAGAGCTCTGATACCATGTTGTAACACCCCAAGTTCTCGGAACTCGGGGAGCTACTGGTTAGGACCTCACAATGGGTCCCGACCTTGGTTTAACAACAACATTACTTGGATCTTACAACAAGGCACAAATGTACTTAAACAATTTTGAAACATAATATTTTTATTGTATGAATGTACACATGTGATAGCCTTACAAAACATAAACATATACATAACATGCATGTTGTATGGTAGACTTCCCCGTCCCCATCTAATGAGTACGTGGACCCGGCTGACCATCCGTTCCGGATCTCTCTGCAACTATCTATCTCTATAAATCTACAACACGGATAAACCGTTAGCTAACAATCCAAATATAAGTAGAATAAGGATAGCATAAACACAAACAAGGTAATATAAACACCCATCATGCTGGCACACAATTTGGTTATTATCTGATATCTTAGGTGATTCACTTTAATCCGTTTTACAGTTGTGGCACAAGAATTCTTAAGAGTTCTCGCCTTCGTTCCTTATCCAATTGGGTGTAGGTCTAGCTTACCTCCGCCGGTAGCATCACTACAAACCGAGTGTGGACTAGTCCCTAAAGAAACCCCCAGCGCCCTCAGGCTAACTGACTAGAATGCCACCGCCCGTTACTCTTAGGCCAAAGTATAGGTCGGTAGATAATTACTACTAAAATATAACTATAAACATATCATTCACACACCACCATCATTATCCACACTCATATCTAGAAGTCAGCTAAGTAGGCCCAAAGGACTTACCTGAATTCAAACATAAACTCGTTATCTCGACTCGGTCTGTAACCGCAAGAACTCAACCGCCTGTTATAAAAGGCAAGTGGATCAATAATATATCCCACTTAATTATAAGTCTCTGACTTCTAAGATATTTAACTCTATCATCAGCTAAATTACTAAAATACCCTTATACGGATAATTGACTGTTTTACCCCTGGTCCCGAAACTTTATAAAATTCCATAACAAAGTTCCAAACTATTCTTTGGAACTCAAAACCACACTCAAACGCTCAAAGGAAAGTTTGCTAAAGATTTAGAAGAGTTAACTACATTCTTGACTTTCATAAAAAGTCGTCAAGGTCCGACTTTGGCTTAAGATATGAGAACCGAATAAAAATATAAAAAAGTCTAACAAAAATCTCTAAGTCTTTTATGCTATGCACTCTATTCATAGTAGCCAGAATTTCCCAACTTTTGATACACCACACTTTGGACCTTCATAGATCTAACTCCAACCGTTGGATCAACCCCAACTTTTGATACACCACACTATGCATGACACTCTATAACATATTAAAAACTGAACGGTGAATTATGTTTCTAAGGTATCCAAACTTAAGCTCAAACATGACTGCACAACCCAGATAATTCCAGCAATCAATAATTTCAGTAACATCCAGAAAACTGTTTAAGGTCTCAACTTCAAAAATTCATAACTCCTAATCCACTTGCTAGATTCATTCCAATTTTTAATATGTTCCACCACAATATGCCAACTATATCATATCCAAAATTCAAGTCAAACAGAGATCAAACTCTTATTCAAAACTATCTCTCAAAACAGCATCACATGCTGTTTTTCTCAACACTCAGCACAGTTATAAAAACTGTGTGAGGAGTCAACTTTGAGACATCATAACTCTCAAACCGTAGCATGGATTCCTCTAAATTTTAGTATGATCTACTATACTATATCAACTATAACGTGTCAGAAATTCAAGTCTAACAGAAGTCAATAACCCCTCCAAATTTATTCCACAAAACTGCATCTCAAGCAAATTTCCTCAAACTCAGCACACTAAAAGAAAAACTGCATGAATAGCCAACTTTAGGATACTATAACTCTCATACCGTAACTCCGATTGTTCCCAAATTTTAGTATGATATACTATGCAACACTGACTACAACATACCCGAAAATTAGAAAGAAAGGAGGTGTCTAACATACCCAAATTTGGACTCGAAAATGCCTGCTTGTCACTTCATGAAAACTCGGAAACAACATGACTCTTCACTGCTCCTCTATGGCTGAAATATATGTGTTTATAGATGGTTTAGAGGCACCTATTGACACATAAACATGGAGGGGAGGTAAGGAGGTATATGTGGGTCTTACCCGACTCCAAACTCGAAGGCATGAAGGACGAGGATGGCTCTCACGTTCATAGACTTGTATGAAGCTGAAGAAGTCCAAAAGGAGGCTTATGTGCACGACTCCGGGCTCCAGATCCATGAGAACAGCCCTAGGAACAACGGCTTTGATGCTGTCCACGACTCTAGGCTCTAGATCCATGAGAACAACCCTAGGAACGACGGCTCTGATGTTGTCAACGACTCACAGGCTGGAAGGCGACTCCCATTGCTGCGTTCTGTCGATGAAGACGAAGGATGGCTGCTGCTGGAGGTTGCCGGCATGGTGACAACGGGGAGGTGGCTGTCGTCGGTTCTTGCGTCGGCTTGGCGTGGAGGAGGAGAGGGCGCCGGCTGGAGTCAACAGGGGGAAGAGGAGAGGGCTGCTAGGGTTCCGGCGCTTCTGGATAGACAAGGAGAGACGTGCGAGAGAGGAGAGGCGTGCGAGGGGAGATGGGCGGCAAGAGAAGAGACGTGAGAGAGAGATTGAGGGAACTGTAGATCCAAAGTGTAACCCTAATGGGCCCGGATGGCATGTTCATGACGGGCCCGGCTGGCCTGTAATGACGGCCCAGTGGACTCGGAATTAAACCAGAAAAACTTAAAAGGAGAACGAATCGGTCGCAGTCCAGTGGACTCGGAATTAAACTAGAAATAAAATTTCTAGATGTTACACTTTCTAGTTTTCTGATATGCATTTGTGCAAGATACATCTACAGCAAGAGGTTTGCTTGTAACATCATCAATGTATTCCCATACATTATTCTTCAACTCACAAGCACCACCGTAATAGAATATCACGGAAACAGTACTCATACCTACTACATAAACAGCAATAACATGTTTATAGTACATACATATTACATAACGTAATCACATATTCAATACACAAGATAACTACATATCATACCCAAATCAGAGAATATTTCATTGTACCACGACCCAATAATAAGTAGGTGTAAATTCTAAAAAAACACAAAAAACGGCTGACAAGTACAAATTACCTGGTACATACGCATCTATTGATTACTACAACATATATGTAGTTGAATTCCACCGTCTTATGTATATGCTCGATATCTACCGATGATACTAAGTAGATCTAAAGGACCAACAATGGCGTACAATTTTTCGGATGAAAAAACCGATGAACACAATCAATATGTTTCTGAATCCAAGCGCCTTATATATCTGATCGACTTCTATCGAACGATTAAGAAGAAATGAAGATGAGAAATAATAGCTTCAATGTTGAAGAACGCAAGAGCATAAACTCGGATGAAGCAGCAATGGCGTCCAGAATGCTTCTGCAATCGATCGTCTAATTGATATCTAGTAAATTAATGGAAATTGTTCAACGCTTATTCCCTTATTTAACGGCTGAAATAAATATTAATGTGTTTAATTAAGCTAATTAATACAGCTATTTATGATAGAGGGTCATTCAGCAAATCTATAGAATCTTATATATTAATTGGATTAATCTTTTTTGTAAAATATAGAGGGGTCTAGTTTGTTAACAAGAAACAAAATGGGCCTACTTTGTACGCACCATTACATAAGTTGCCTACTTAGCCAACTCATCCTTATATATACTAGTTGGGACGCGCGTGCGAAGCCATACTTGAGAAGCTACAAATCAGTAATTATCACTTATAAAGCTACAAATCTTTAATTATCATATGAAAGGAGCAAAAAATACAAAAGTATAAAGATACCTAACAAAGTAAGAGAAACTATTGTACAGAAAAAAAAAGACTTTAGAAGCAATCCAGTAGCTGTTTGAAAGTGGAAGTGAATCCATATTCTTTAACATTGAATTCATATTTCCATGTACAACGCAAAGCAGGATGCATTAGTTTACATTGCAAACACAGAAAAGAGGAAAACAACATGTTACAGTTCTAATTCAAGCAAAAGCACTTGCCTTATAGCATTGGCAAGTATCATGAAACCTCGGTAGTATATACTAATAGCAAAAGCACGGTTTCTCCAATGTTCAAGAGCCCCTTTACCACTAAACAGGCCCATTCCAAATGTCACAACACTTGCTGATGCCCGTGGAACCTGTGTGCAAAAAAAAAATGTGCACAAGATCTATTAAACCTATAGCAAGGAAAATAAAATTCAACAGAGATGAAAAATGCATGAGAGATAACACAAAATGAATGAAATGAACACCTAGGTTGCTTTTATAGTATTCATCGCTACACAAGTTCTATAAGGAAAAAAAAATGTGTAGTTGAAACAGATCCATCAAATCGATCTAGCACAAAAAGCTTAAATAAGCTAAAACCTACAAAATTAATCATTTCCTAAACAAGTAGATCTATAATACCTAGATGCAAACAAATTTAAGCAATTACATATCGATTAAATTCATAATTCTCAATCAATACCTTTTGAATTAATCAACTTCACGTGCCCTAATTTTTACTGTCGGACTAAAACCCTCACAAAAATCAAGCAAATCCATCTGCAAACTCCAAATCAAGCAAAGCACATCTCTGAAATACAATCAATCTCATGCAAACATCACAATGTGACAAAATCTAGCAACCCATAAAACCCATACAGTCATACAACTTAGTTGTTAACTGGTAACCACAAATCAAATTAGTAGATTTCCAACAAATCCAACAATCAACAAGACAAGTACTAACACCCCAAATTCTGAGAACTCGGGGAGCTACTGGTTAGGACCTCACAATGGGTCCCGACCTTAGTTTGACAACAATTTAACTTGGATCTTACAACAAGGCACAAAAGTATTTAAAACATTTGAAAACTTTAAACAATATATACATGAAGAATATATCAGCCTTACAAAGCAAAGGTACCAAAACGACACATAAGAAGAACAGGATACATCCCGTCCCCAACTAAATGAGTACGTGGACCCGGCTGACCATTCCCTCCGGATCTCTCTACAACTGTCTTAACCTGCAAGGCATCTACAAGCGGTATAAAACCGTTAGCTAACATTCTATGCATAAGTATAAAGGTAAAAGCACAATCACACATCATACACAATCAACATGCAACACTCAATCCTTTTATTATCTTTAATTATGTAATAACCGAAAATTTTAAGTTCCGGTAAACTGATATTAACCAAAGTCCGATGCGACAATCGTAAACAAATAAATAAGTAAAATAAACGAGTTTAGTTCTATCATTTTATGTGACCTATATTCGCATAAAATGATAAATTAAATGACCGAAAATAATTTACGTACGAAAAATAAGAATAATAATAAGTTATAAAATACGGAACTTAATTCCGTATTTTATAAACTTCCGCACTCAATTAACGAGCTACGGATCATGTGTAAAGGGAGAGACGAGATTTAACCCGCTACTAGGCCCAGCCCACTTTCCTAAGCCCATTATTTAACTCCTAATTAAACCTAACCCTAATTTCTCCTAATCAACCCTCTAATTAAACCTGCTAATCTTCTGCCGCTCCAATCTCTCGCATTCCCTCCGCACGCAACAGCTGCCGCCGGACTCCCTGCCAGTGCCGCATCCACCAGCTACCGCCTTCGACCGGAGTCGCCACCGCCGAGTCTGCGCCGCCTCCAGTCGAGTCCGGTGAGTACACTGCCTTCTCCGCTGCCTCTCTTCCTCTCCTTCGTTTTGTTCGAAACTAACCTACGGGTTCTGTCGTTGAAGACGACGACACTGCCACAGGCCTGCCGCCGCCACCTTGCCTACAACCGCCACCGCTGCGACCCCAGCCGCTGCGAGACACGCCTGTGCGCCTCCGTCGCCGCTGCTGCCAGCCACCGTCCAACGCCGCCGAGCCTCCTGCCGTCCACCTCAGACCGCCGCTGTAGCGCGCACGCCGGAGCCGCCACCGATACACTGCTCCGCCTTCCACTGCGCCGCCGCCGCCGCCGTCGCTGCCTCCAGTAGTGCCGGTAAGTTCCGACCTCCCTCTTCTGTCCATCCACCTTCCTTCCGCTTCTGTTGCGATTCCGAGAGCAATAACCGCCTTCTTGCGCAGCCAGCCCTTCGCCGCCGGAACGCCAGCCTTTGCCGCCGGAACGCCAATCCCTTACCGCCGGACTGCAGTTCCGTAAGCTGGCTCCTCCACCTTTCAATTTCACTGTCAAAAAAATGTTGTGTAGCTGCTGAGTATATAGATAAAGAGAAGAATAAAGGACTGCTGTATTTTTATGAACAATGGAAATAAAATGGCTGCTGTAAATTCATTTTAATTCCTTCAGCTTTTAGGTTACGAACAGCCCATCTTGTCGATCAATTATAAAACGTTTGGATAAAGATCCACCGTTGAATTTTTGATATGTTGTAGACGGATATATGTAGTTTATCATATTAAAATTTGGTGAGAAATGAACGGTCGGATTGAAAGTTACGAGCTCCCGAAGTTAGGTAGTTGAGCAGTTTTATTAAACTTATAAATTTGACTAAGTATAAGAAAGTAGAGTGAGGAACCGACTTTGGGAATTATTATAAAAATATCGGCTGAACAGTTTGGAGAAATTCTTTCTTCTAAAGCTAGATAGAACCTCATAGATGATCTAGATATTTAATTCGGAAATTTTATAAGCCGTTAAGAATTTTATATTTAGAGCCGAAGTTAAGCCTTTTTCGGTTCTTCCGGAAAATAGAAACATAGGAAAAATGTCTGTTTCGCACCTAATAAAATTCTAAGAGTTAGGATATATTTTAGAACTTCAAATAGGAGTTTGGACATGAATTTTAGGGTCTTCGAGAACATCGGAACAAAGGGTAAAATGGTCATTTTACCCTAAAACTAATAATGTAGCTAGTACGTCTTAATACTTAATTAATCTCAGAAGTTTTAGACTTCTATCTACGTGAAAGTGTGCTAATACACTTATCGCCTTTAACAGGCAACTGAGTGGGTACAGTTACAGAGCAAGTGATTACTAAAGAGTCGAGCGTTATAACAGGTAAGTCCTTTGGGCTTACTTAGCTGACTGCTAAATATGAGTATAAATGATGATGGTGGTGTGTGATTGACATGTAGAGAGATAGGTTGTGATATATAAATACCGACCTGTATTTTGGCCTAAGAGTAACGGGCGGTGGCATTCCGCTCAGTAGCTCGCAGGGCGCTGGGGGTTTCTTTCGGGACTAGTCCACACATGGTTTGTAGTGATGCTACCAAAGGAAGTCAGCTATACCTACACCAGTTGGATAAGGAACGGAGGCGAGAACTAATAATAGTTCTCGTGCCACAACTTAAATTGAATAATGTGAATCACTTAAATAACAGATAATAATTGGTTGAGTGCCAACATGATGTTTGTTTTTTTTTTGTCTCTGCTTGTGTTTGTGCTGTTATCATTTTGCTTATATTTGGTTAGTTAGCTAACGGTTGATATGTTGTTTAGATTTGACACAGGTTAGAGCAGATGCCGAGTGATCCAGATGGTAGTGGTCAGCCGGGGTGTCGTACTTTAGGACGTTTTGCAGTTTTTGCATTTGTGGGTTTTTCAGTTGAACATCGTTTCCTTTCGTACTTTGATATATTACTTTTCCGGCTGTAGTTGATCTGGTCACATTCATGCATTGATAAAAACTATTTTATGATTTTTAGTTATTCCTTATCTGTGCCTTGTTGTAAGATCATGTTAAGTTGTTGTCAAACTAAGGTCGGGACCCACTGTGCGGTCCTAACCAGTAACTCCCTAAGTTGTAAAATTTGGGGTGTTACAACATGGTATCAGAGCTCTAGGTTGGCAACAATGGCACTTGAATCTTCTAAAAAGGTCATATAAGTAAATAAACAGAACCCGAAAAGGGTCTGAGTTTTCCAAAGAGAATTTTGGTTTTAAAATGCATACAGAGTCGGGTTGGGATAGAAAGTACGGATGACCACCACTACCTCTGCGGATCTCAGTATGCTTAGGATGGACTTTAGGTTTTACTTAGCTGGACTTATTAGCTTGATTAAACGGTTGTGATATAGATAAGTACATGTAGAAGATTAGTAGAAATTATAGTTATATTATACTCTTAACGGAGATAAGTAAATGAGATCCTCACTCCGTTGACACACCTAAGTATATTTGAAGGGTTTCAACATAAGGATAAGTATGCTCAACTTATGAGCATTAGGGTAGGAGAACGTCCAGTCAACTCCTTCGGACTTATTGAGGAACGTTGAGACGGAAAAGCAAAGACCAAAAGACCACGCCCACGACAATAAGCAAGAAGAAGATACATTCAACTCCACAAGGTCAAATGAAGAAAATCCATGAGAGAAGTTCCGGGGAAGCGTTGGCTGACCGGCAAGTATACAAGTTAGGAGAGATAACCCATAAATTCTTTCAGGTGTGGTGGAAAGCAACGTTACAGACAAAGAAGATGGTGGCAGAAACAAGTATAGGTGTGGAAGTCAAAGAGAGGTGGTAGGACTCAAACAAGGGATATATAATTAAAGCTCACCGACGGACCAGAAGGTGAAAGTTGACATCAGAAACAGAACAAAATATGATCACCTCGACAGTTTGCTTGACACCACAATCAAAATGGATAATCAAGACAGCCAAGAGCATAGAAGTCTACATGAAATACATTGTCTATCCAAATATGAAGAATTAAAGAGACATAAAATGGAAGCTTACGCGTTGCCAACAAGTGAAAGGCAGCATTATAATACCAATCAAAGAAGGGAGGTGTGAGAAGGATCTTGGCGTACCCGAATGCCCACAATAATCTTCCTCTCACAAGTAGACTTAAAATTCTCAACACCAACGATTTACCCTGGGAACCACGAGCAGCTGAGGGCTGAGGTCAAAGTAATCGCGAAGATGCATATACAAGCTATCGTGGGAGAATTGACGAGTCCGTTGACGGTAGATGAATGATAATTCTAAACTCGGAAAGAGTATAACGGCCGTATAGTGCGAAGGAGAAGTGTAGATTATAGAAGAGTTAAAGAAGTACAAGCGGAGAAACTAGAGAAGATAGATGTTCACCAGGTTTATCAAAATTCAAAGAGATAGAAGAAACGTAAGCTTATGATCTTGTAGAAGATCAACTGTAGACTACTTGGTAACAACTAGGACTTGACACGTGCGGGTTAACTAGTGGTGACTGGCTGCCAAATAATAAGAATAACCACATAGTTACAAAGAACTTTATTGACATGAGGAGGAATCCTTGAAGCTACCAATTGCGGCAACTGTAAAGTCAATCAATACGAGTGCTAGTAACACTGAATAAGTTCAAGTCAGTAACTCTAAAGAGAATTGACGATCCGAAATAACCCCTTATATCAGTAATGATATAAAAGGAATTATTGTGAGCAGTTGCTTGTCTACTGACTAAGGAAAATGTTACAAATCATGGTTAATATGGATGGATTCATATAAAGAGAACCAGAGGAGTAAGAAGAAGCAGATGATTTTGACCAAGTCATACGTCAGTCCAGACAAAAGGGTATGCACGTAGTATACCACACAAATGAGATTGATGGTGTACTTTCGAGAAAAAGCTGGGGTCAATTTTCGGGATTTACAAAGGAAGCCCTTATGACTAAAGTTGTGACACATAATAATTGAAATTATAGAGGCGGCACAAACATAGAAATTATAATTTAATGCTGTGGTGAAAAGTCTTATAGAGTTTTGAGGTGATTATAAATGGAATCTACATCTTTGTTGGAACAGACATCAGAAAGAATTTAAGTGAAATGGTGGTACTCCAATGAAAATTTAAGTTAACACAGATAACCAATAATATGTAGATGGAGGAGTAGTAGTGAGATTGCATACAAATAGTGTACTAGAAGTCCATTTCCAACTGATCACAATTGAGTTGAGGAAAGTAATAAGACCAACCAACGTGGTCCGTAAGGTGTAAACGAGGAAACTCAAAGGGATTTAACTATCCTACATGTGGTAAAGATTTAAAAGAAGGTGAAACGACATGAGTATAAGGAAAACATAATAAATGCGATGCGAAGAATTGGACTTTTGAGAAAATCAGATACATCTGATAGTTGTAAACAAAGGGTACAGATGACTTTGTGGTATACGTAATATATCCAAGCTAGGCTTGGGTGTATTTTGATGCAGAGGGGTAAGGTCATTGCCTATGCGTCTCAACAGTTGAAGACGTATGAGGAGAACTACCCCAGACACGACCTAGGGTTAGCTGCAGTAGTCCATGCTCTAAAGATCTAGCGTCACTATCTCTATGGGGCGACATGTCAGATCTTTACAGACCACAAGAGTCTGAAGTGCATATTCACTCAGAGAGAGTTGAATAATCGCCAGAGGCGGTGGTTAGAGTTGATCAAGGACTTCGACCTTGAGATTCTTTACCACCCCGGAAAGGCGAATGTAGTGGCTGATGCTTTGAGCCGGAAGACGCCTAGGGAGAGGGCGATAGCCCGGTTGACAGTACAGCCACAATTGTAGAAGGACTTGGCTTGGTTAGAGATAGAGATTCAGTTTCCCGATACTGATGGTCAGTTGGCTACCATGGAGTTACTTCCTGATCTGTTGGATGAGATCCGACAAAAGTAGGAGACTTGGCCGACTTTGATTAGGATCCGAGACAGGATGTCTCGAGATGAGGCCCCACATTGCACCATTGGTGCTGAGGGAGTGATGAGACGTCAAGATCGCATTTGTGTACCATCAGACAGTGAGTTGAGGCAGAGGATACTAGGTGAGGCTCATGCTACCCCATACTCAGTACATCCTGGAGCGAGTAAGATGTACAAGGATGTGAGACGGTCCTTCTGGTGGGGTGGTTTGAAGCCCGATGTGACTCGGTATGTAGCTCAGTGCGCGACTTGCCAGCAGGTCAAGATTGAGCACCGTAGGTCTGGGGAGAGCTCCACCCACTTCCAGTACCACAGTGGAAGTGGGAAGATATATCTATGGATTTTGTCACAGGTTTGAGACTCAGCAGAGGATTTGATGCTATTTGGGTAGTGGTAGACCGCCTGACGAAGACCGCACGTTTCATACCGATCAAAGAAACGTGGCCGGTGAGTCGTCTGGCTGAGGAGTTCACCAGACATATTGTGTGACTCCATGGAGTACCGAGGACTATCGTCTCTGACAGAGATGGACGTGTTACCTCGAGATTTTGGCAGCAGGTACATACTGCTTTGGGGACGAGTCTTCACTTTACCACTGCCTACCACTCATAGACAGACGGTCAGTCAGAGAGGACCATCCAGACCCTAGAGGACATGTTGCGGGCATGTGTGCTAGATTGGGGACAGGTATGGCCAGATCACCTCCCACTAGTAGAGTTTTCATATAATAACAGCTGGCATGCGTCTATTGGGATGGCACCTTATGAGGCTTTGTACGGCCGGAGATGTCGTACACCGCTATGTTGGGATGAGCCTAGCAAGGCTGATGGAGTAGTACCAGATCAGATACAGGACGACATCGCCCGGATTGCCTTAGTCCGGGAGAGGATGTTAGCAGCTCAGAGTCGTCAGAAGTCCTACGCCGACAAAAGGCGTCGACCTTTGGAGTTTAGAGTAGGTACACAGGTGTGGTTGAGAGTGTCACCTACGAGGGGAGTTAGACGTTTCGGCATTAAGGGGAAGCTGAGTCCCCGGTATGTCGGACCATTTGAGATCGTAGAGAGAGTCGGAGAGGTTGCCTACCGACTAGCACTGCCACCGAGATTAGAGGGAGTACACCCAGTCTTTCATGTATCTCAATTGAGAGAGTACATTCCGGATCCGAGACACGTCATCAGCCATGAGGATTTGACAGTTGAGCCTGACCATACATTTGTAGAGTACCCAGTAGCTGTCTTGGAACGCAGTACCAGACGTCTGCGATCCAAGGAGATACCTATGCTGAGGATCCAGTGGTCTAGGAGAGGAGCTGAGGAGGCCACTTGGGAGACTGAGGAGAGTATTAGACGTAACTATCCCGAGTTCTTTGCGGGGTTAGAGGTTACTCTTGTGTGACGAGTTAGTACTCGGATGTTGTGTTGTTTGACCTTTCAGGTTTTTATATTGATTTGAGTGATTTTGTTTTGTGATACTTTTGTTTGAGGCTTGAGTAGTTGCGTAGTAGAAAACGAAAATGTCGAGAGACGTTCTAAGTTTCGGGACGAAACTTCTCTTAAGGGGGCACTGATGTAATAACCGAAAATTTTAAGTTCCGGTAAACTGATATTAACCAAGGTCCGATGCGACAATCGTAAACAAATAAATAAGTAAAATAAACGAGTTTAGTTCTATCATTTTATGTGACCTATATTCGCATAAAATGATAAATTAAATGACCGAAAATAATTTACGTACGAAAAATAAGAATAATAATAAGTTATAAAATACGGAACTTAATTCCGTATTTTATAAACTTCCGCACTCAATTAACGAGCTACGGATCATGTGTAAAGGGAGAGACGAGATTTAACCCGCTACTAGGCCCAGCCCACTTTCCTAAGCCCATTATTTAACTCCTAATTAAACCTAACCCTAATTTCTCCTAATCAACCCTCTAATTAAACCTGCTAATCTTCTGCCGCTCCAATCTCTCGCATTCCCTCCGCACGCAACAGCTGCCGCCGGACTCCCTGCCAGTGCCGCATCCACCAGCTACCGCCTTCGACCGGAGTCGCCACCGCCGAGTCTGCGCCGCCTCCAGTCGAGTCCGGTGAGTACACTGCCTTCTCCGCTGCCTCTCTTCCTCTCCTTCGTTTTGTTCGAAACTAACCTACGGGTTCTGTCGTTGAAGACGACGACACTGCCACAGGCCTGCCGCCGCCACCTTGCCTACAACCGCCACCGCTGCGACCCCAGCCGCTGCGAGACACGCCTGTGCGCCTCCGTCGCCGCTGCTGCCAGCCACCGTCCAACGCCGCCGAGCCTCCTGCCGTCCACCTCAGACCGCCGCTGTAGCGCGCACGCCGGAGCCGCCACCGATACACTGCTCCGCCTTCCACTGCGCCGCCGCCGCCGCCGCCGCTGCCTCCAGTAGTGCCGGTAAGTTCCGACCTCCCTCTTCTGTCCATCCACCTTCCTTCCGCTTCTGTTGCGATTCCGAGAGCAATAACCGCCTTCTTGCGCAGCCAGCCCTTCGCCGCCGGAACGCCAGCCTTTGCCGCCGGAACGCCAATCCCTTACCGCCGGACTGCAGTTCCGTAAGCTAGCTCCTCCACCTTTCAATTTCACTGTCAAAAAAATGTTGTGTAGCTGCTGAGTATATAGATAAAGAGAAGAATAAAGGACTGCTGTATTTTTATGAACAATGGAAATAAAATGGCTGCTGTAAATTCATTTTAATTCCTTCAGCTTTTAGGTTACGAACAGCCCATCTTGTCGATCAATTATAAAACGTTTGGATAAAGATCCACCGTTGAATTTTTGATATGTTGTAGACGGATATATGTAGTTTATCATATTAAAATTTGGTGAGAAATGAACGGTCGGATTGAAAGTTACGAGCTCCCGAAGTTAGGTAGTTGAGCAGTTTTATTAAACTTATAAATTTGACTAAGTATAAGAAAGTAGAGTGAGGAACCGACTTTGGGAATTATTATAAAAATATCGGCTGAACAGTTTGGAGAAATTCTTTCTTCTAAAGCTAGATAGAACCTCATAGATGATCTAGATATTTAATTCGGAAATTTTATAAGCCGTTAAGAATTTTATATTTAGAGCCGAAGTTAAGCCTTTTTCGGTTCTTCCGGAAAATAGAAACATAGGAAAAATGTCTGTTTCGCACCTAATAAAATTCTAAGAGTTAGGATATATTTTAGAACTTCAAATAGGAGTTTGGACATGAATTTTAGGGTCTTCGAGAAAATCGGAACAAAGGGTAAAATGGTCATTTTACCCTAAAACTAATAATGTAGCTAGTACGTCTTAATACTTAATTAATCTCAGAAGTTTTAGACTTCTATCTACGTGAAAGTGTGCTAATACACTTATCGCCTTTAACAGGCAACTGAGTGGGTACAGTTACAGAGCAAGTGATTACTAAAGAGTCGAGCGTTATAACAGGTAAGTCCTTTGGGCTTACTTAGCTGACTGCTAAATATGAGTATAAATGATGATGGTGGTGTGTGATTGACATGTAGAGAGATAGGTTGTGATATATAAATACCGACCTGTATTTTGGCCTAAGAGTAACGGGCGGTGGCATTCCGCTCAGTAGCTCGCAGGGCGCTGGGGGTTTCTTTCGGGACTAGTCCACACATGGTTTGTAGTGATGCTACCAAAGGAAGTCAGCTATACCTACACCAGTTGGATAAGGAACGGAGGCGAGAACTAATAATAGTTCTCGTGCCACAACTTAAATTGAATAATGTGAATCACTTAAATAACAGATAATAATTGGTTGAGTGCCAACATGATGTTTGTTTTTTTTTTGTCTCTGCTTGTGTTTGTGCTGTTATCATTTTGCTTATATTTGGTTAGTTAGCTAACGGTTGATATGTTGTTTAGATTTGACACAGGTTAGAGCAGATGCCGAGTGATCCAGATGGTAGTGGTCAGCCGGGGTGTCGTACTTTAGGACGTTTTGCAGTTTTTGCATTTGTGGGTTTTTCAGTTGAACATCGTTTCCTTTCGTACTTTGATATATTACTTTTCCGGCTGTAGTTGATCTGGTCACATTCATGCATTGATAAAAACTATTTTATGATTTTTAGTTATTCCTTATCTGTGCCTTGTTGTAAGATCATGTTAAGTTGTTGTCAAACTAAGGTCGGGACCCACTGTGCGGTCCTAACCAGTAACTCCCTAAGTTGTAAAATTTGGGGTGTTACAAATTAGGTTATAGGTCATTACTAATGATACTTATTTTGTGACACGAGGGATTCCCAAAACTCGCCCCTGTCCCCGTTTACCAACGCGGAATGGTACTAATGCATCTGACCGTCTACCGGACTGGGCTGGTCGCAGGGAACCTCCTAGACTCTCGCAAGAGCTAGGCAGATGATGTCACGACCCGTTATCATATACTTGGGTCAATTACGTAAATAATAAAGTCGGCCTAATCCGGATTTTCGTTGTTTATCATAACTAACAAACACCACTCATACACATTACACTCATACAAGAAGCCACCTAAGTAAGTCTGTGGACTTACCAGAATCAAATCTCGACTATCTTAATCAGAACTCATCGGTAACTGTAGGAATTCAGTAGCCTGTCAAAGGAGGCAAGTGTGTCAGCACACTTTCTAGGTAATTAGAAGTCTAAGACTTCTAAGATAATAGGTCTTAATTAACGGAATTGATTACAGTATTAATTTATGGTAAAATGACTATTTTACCCTTGGTCCCGAAACTTCTAAAAATTTCGTAATTTATGTTTAAACTCTTATTTGAGACTAACTAACCATATTCTACTCCCTAGGATGATTTTAGGTAACAACTAGAAAAACTACCCATTTTCTATTTCCCGAAAAGTCATTAAAGTCCAACTACAGCTTCAAATATAAAATTCGAATAATCTTATAAAAATTCCGAAATAATTCTCTAGATCATCTATGATACCCCATCTACTCATAGGAGAAAGAATTTCTTAAAATCGTTAAAGCATCGCTTCTACAAAAATTTCTAAAGTTGGTTACAACACTTAACAAGCAGCACACTGTCTTAACTTTGAAAAATCAAAACTCCTAAACTACTCGCTGGATTTATCCCAAATTTTGATATGTTCTACTATAAAATCTTATCTCCAATATATCCAAAATTCAGATGCAAAGGAGATCAAAATCCTATTTAAAACTATCTCACAAAACTGAATTTCAGCACAACAGAAAAACTGCTTACGACTCAATCTTGGAAAAATCATAAATCCCAAACCACTCGCTGGATGCCTCTCAAATTTTAATATGTTCTACAACAATATGTCAACTATATCATATCAAAAATTCAACGGTGGATCTTCAATATAACTCCTGAACATTGGTCTACAATATTGACAGTTTTCAACTTCTCAAAACTAAAGAAAACTCTATTATTTACGGCTGATTTGTTTCTACAATTTTTGTCACCCTCTTCTAACCCAAACTAATTATTGATCTCAATGTCCTAAGTTCATCCGCAGCACATAGTACCCTTTAACTTATTAACTTATAAATGATACGCATTCAAGGGAGGGAGAAGAGATCTAGTTACCCCTTGTTGAGACCTTGATTGCAACTTAGTAAAGATTCTGGTGATGGGGAAGGCTTTCGATCTGTAAAACAGCAGGGATGGAATATCAACTTTTTCCCATTGTGTGACTGAATAGAAAGAGGACAACTAGGGAGTGAGAGACCAACCGAACGTATGCAAAAACGTATGCAGCAACTCCTGGAGTCCAAG
The DNA here is from genome assembly GCA_033239045.1 of Fagopyrum esculentum. Taxonomy (NCBI): domain Eukaryota; kingdom Viridiplantae; phylum Streptophyta; class Magnoliopsida; order Caryophyllales; family Polygonaceae; genus Fagopyrum; species Fagopyrum esculentum. Next base: position 6,554,924 of record BSUD01000003.1, read on the forward strand.
TGCACCGAAGAGGCTGCTGATGTGTAATGTTGGTGCTTCAATGGGGCTGCTGTTGTGCAATGTTGGTGCTTCAATGGGGCTGCTGCTGTGCAATGTTGGTACTTCAATGGGGCTGCTGAGATCTGCGTCAATACAGAAGAAGGGTAGGAGAGGTTTACGTGCATATGGAAGCAAAGACGTTGCAACTCCTTTTCTGGCGTGAATGTAGGGCTGTTTCAGCTGCTGATTTGCCTCATTTATTCACTGCTGTTACGTGATATAGGGAAGGGAAAGAGTTGCTGTATCAACGTAGAAGATAGGGCAGTAACTCATGGAGTTCTGGGCTGAAATTAACACTCTTTTGGGCTGCCGCAAGCCTCATTAAGCAGCTGAGTGTGTGGGCTGCTGAAGGTGTGATTGCTGGGCCTCCTGGGCTACTTGATCAGCCAGCAAAGGTTAAGGTAAGGGCTGGGAATAATCAATCCAATTAAGAAACAATGGGCTGAAATATGGCAAGAAATAAGTGGGCTGAAAGTTTGTCAAAACTTGTCAAAAACTCGTCATGGCCTTGTCAGGCCCATGCATGTCCTTGTCACAGATTTGTCGGGCTTTGTCATGGCCTCGTCTCAGCTTAGTCATGGCCTCGTCACAGCTTGTCATCGATAAGAATGAATTATAATAACTAGGGTTTAATATAAATCTATCATTTTATGTGAATTATATTCTACATAAAATAATAAATAATTATAAGAATTAGAGCTTGATAAAATTTTATCATTTTATGTGAATTAAATTCTACATAAAATAATAAAATTTGTGAAGAAAGAAGTACTAGATAGAATGGGAAACCGTCAACGGTTTTGATTCCGAATTAAATGGAATAAAAATTCCGGATATTACATCTTGACTGAGAGGGAGAACGATTATGTACAATAGAAGAACGATTAGTCAGTATACAAGCACAAGAAACGGAAATCCGGGAACCGTGTTCAATTAACACAATTAAAGATAAACTCCGGAGTTTTGACAACGATAAGAGCGACGGAGGTTGGAGAGCAGAAACGATGATAGTGCACTGGAGACGCAAACGACGAGGAGGTATAGGTGGAGAGAAGGTGGTGGTGTGAGAGGAAGATCTGAATTGAGAGATTTTGGGGAGAGAAAAGGAGACAAAGACGAAGAAGATTATCCAATACGATGTAAAAAAATGGTGGTGAATTTCTTTTAGAGGCAAGAAGCAGAAGCGTGAAACAGACGACTGAAGAGGTGTCAAACCTAAGATCCACAAAACCGATGTGGAGGCCTAAGAAAACAGCAGTTGGGCCGTAATATTTGTATAGTAGTAAGGGTAAATTTGGAAATAAAAAGCTGTAAGGGTAAATTTGGAAATCCCCTATTCATTTGGAGAACTCCAATTTTTATTATAGTAAGGATATATATATATATATATATATATATATATATATATATATATATATATATATATATATATATATATATATATATATAGAGAGAGAGAGAGAGAGAGAGAGAGGGGGGTCAGTTCTAGTAAGGAGAAGACTTGTAGATAGGAATTAGGAGGGTTGTGAGTCATTGGATGAGATTTAAATCAACGGTTATCACACACTCATTATTAATGACATTTTGATAATTACGTAAATATTGAAAAAAAAAATAAAAATTAAACACTAAAAAATACGTTCAACTCTCCGTCACATTCTTCATCCCACGTTGTGAGCCTCTATCTCGGGTCTAACACACAAGCTTCATGTTTGCTCCGATTTTCAACCAAATTAGAAATCGATTACATAAAAAATTGTGAATTCAAAGATAATACAAGACGATTCAAGTTTTGTTTCTTCGAATTTCTACTCTCACTGTTTAGATTTCTATTTTTAAGGTTTATGTTTCATCATGATTGATGTTTGTTTTTAAAATCAAATTTATTTAAATCATTTTTGTCTTTGATAAGTTTGATTGAGAAAATACATGTATATACATATGTTGAGTTGGTCTAATAGTTTCAATTGAACAATCTATATGTTCCTTTTAGTGTGCACACAAATTGTTCGATAAATAATTTTTTTAATAATAAAAAATAAAAAACACTTCGATCTTACTTAATATCCTATAAAATTAATATTTAATGTGGCTATAATTAGATTTAAATTTATTTTTTATATTTTTTATTTTATAATTAAATTTTTATTAAATAAATTAAGGAAGACAGTAGTAATATTTTATTTATGGGTCGATATTTTTACTTACAAAAAATAAAAAAACTTTTATTTATGGGTCGATATTTATACTTACCAAAAATAAAACTATTACTTATGAGTCATGCTATACTCGTAGGATAATAAACTACATATACGGTATCGCTTTCGAAGTTGTTACTTAGAGATGGCCACCGATTACACCATGATTGTAACAGAGCAGCAACAAACCTTACTGAAATCATGTTCGTTGGTGGAAGTCTTCGTTGTCAGCGGCGTCAAAATCCAATATCCCTACTTTCAATATTCCCACTGCGACGACTACTCTACATATTTGCGTCAATGTAAACAACTATTTGCCAACACAATGCGTCAAAATCCAATTAACCATTTTCCCACTTTTGCGGTATCATAAACGACTTTGACAATCGATATCAAAAAATACTTTGGTCGTTAGTATCAAAGAATGTTTTGGCCGCAAGTATCAAAAACGACTCTTGTTATCAGTATCATAAACAACTTTAATTGGTATCATGACCCCCACAATTATTGGGGGCGGGACATGCTAACTCCGAGATGCGCCCTTTACCACCATATGCCACGATGAGGAAGACGAGTACCCGAGATTTTACTTCCGTATATTTTCGAGTCAAATCAGATTTCGACCAACTTGACCCTTTTTACATGATACTTAGTATCATGAGTCCACATATTTTTTTCTATCATTTTGCGTGAGAGTGTTGCTCACATAAAATACATTATCACTTTTTGGCTTCTTAAACACATCAGAGAAGACCCATCAAAATTATGATCCAGCCCATCAAGACTATACATGACAACATGTTGGATGGGCCATGAGACAAGGACATGGTCGCTGTTGGGAAGTTGAAGACGTACAAATGGAACCCGCATCCAGCGTGGCATGAATCTTCACGATATCACACGATCACAACGACCTCACGCAAGCAGGCTCATCTTACATCCCGAGAGCAACTCCTACGGCGTAGAATCAGGCAGCCCTTCACACTTTCCCTGCTTACCCATGCCGATCCCGTTCGTCTTCAACCTCTAACCGGTGCCTTCCGAATCGTCAGTACGAAGTTGCTTCGATTCTTCCCCGCAGACAACTCCCTCATACCTATCGTCTCCCTCTTCCTCACGATCGACGACAACAGATCTCCCCCGTGCCTCCCCATCATCGGCGGCCGGCGACGGAGAAGTGTCAAGGTGAGTGTTACTGTTCTCATTCTCCTCCTTCTATCGCCATACCTTTCTTCTGAACGGGGCATCCCCGTGCATCAAACATGGGCTTCTACTGGTGGCGGTACACATCAGTCCTAGTGCTCTCTCCCTTGCTCCTCCTGCACCCGGATCCGAGACGCTGAAACCGCTCATTCCTCATCTATCGCCATTGCCAACCGTTAATGTCGAGGTGAGTCTCATTTACACCCGTCTTCCCCTTCCTGTAATCCAAACCTAACCGCACAAGGATGTTTGGCCTTCATTCCCAGGCGTTGTCATTCTCATTTGAGTTGTGCACTCCCTCGCCTAGCGTCATCTTCGGGAGCATCAATAGCAAGAGTAAGGTCAAGGGCTCCCTGGCGCATTATCGCCTGATAGGTGATGAAATCACTATCATTTAGGGTACTTTTTAGAGTCTTTTTATTGCATTTGTGTCGGTTTATACTACTAACTCCTTGGTCCAGAAGAAGAAGACTAAAAGAAGTTAAGGAAGGAGTTATAAGCACTTAGGAGTGAAGATCGTTCACGAAGCAAAACTTATGTTGCCTCACCGCCCCAGCAGAGCCTTGTCACCGCCCCTGCGGGTGATATCTTACTCCAGAGCGCCCCCTGCGCCTTCGCCAGCGCCAGCCACGAAGGTTGTCACCGCCCCTGCGTCAACCCCTAGCGCCCCTGCGGTAACTTTCCCTGAAGAAGCGAAAACCAACGCCCCTGAGCCTTCCCCTACGTCTCTGCCGGCGCCTCAACCTGGGAGCTGGAAGATGAAGAGGTTGTGTCACCGTCCCTGCGTTGACATAGGGACGCCCCGGCGGCTTAGCATCAGAAACGGTAGGAAGTTGAAGGGTCAGACGTTTGAAGAGCATTAAAGATCCGCCCCTGCGGGATTGCCTAGCCGCCCCTACGGCCATGAAGAAGATCAAACGTTTTTGCCTTCACCGCCCCTGCGGAGCTGAAGGCCGCCCCTGCGGTTTAACGTCAGAAGCTTTACTCCGGTTGTTTACACCACCTTTATGGCATTAAAAGTGGCTGTTTTGGGCCGGCCATTTACTCCTATCTAGTGTCTTTTGTAGTATAAATAGTCCTTGGTTGATTGCTAGAATCATCCAACTTGTTATCCAACATATTATCCACTTTTTCCCTTTAGATTATCTTGCTACCTTTGTAATGAGTTGCTAACTCCCTTGCTACATTGGGTTGGTTTGAAGCTGCGTTGTTACCTTGGTTGTAAGTTCTTTTTAATATAAGTTTTCATTCCGTAACTCTTTGTGTTTCCTTGATCTTCATTGTCTAATTGCATGTTTTACTATTACTTGAGATTGATCACCTTAGGTTTTAAAGTGCATGCAAAGAACTAGGATTAATAGGTTCTGGGTTCGGGTCTTTAATCTAGTAGTAAACTTTAAGTAATAACGGGTTGTAATTACTTGAAGAAAAGGAACACAAATATAAAGATAAGTTTAACGGTTTTAATCTTTTCTTTATATCCCTTAGTCTTTGTTTGAAAGCTAACTTGTTATTTGTTCTTGTAGGTTTACGGAACACTAACCTGTTAAGTTGTATTGATGTTGGTTGGCTCAACACATATATATGATCGAGACGGAAGATTACTTGAAAACTTGTAAAAAGGAACTTACCAAAGTAGCAATTGCATGCTTAGAATCAACCTAGTGTAGATTCACCCATTATTGTCTTATTTGTTGTGTTATTCGTTTTCATAAGTTTTTGTGCATCAATTTAACCAACCCCCCCCCCCTTTTGTTACTCGTTTCTATAATCAATAAATGCATCTAATAAAACACCTTAACTCTCTTGGGTTCGACCCTTACTTAACCACTATACTTGTTTTAGTGCTAAGTCGGGATTTACTTTTGATTGGGTATAGACGACCATAGAAATACCGTCAGTCATCGCCCTTAGCCATCTACAGGATCATGGTAAGTGAATGCTCAAGCCTCCCATGTTACCATTTTAGCACATACGGGCTTCGAACCTGAGATCGTTAAGTAGTTGATGGATGTAGAAGATTGCTGGCATTAGGAATCGAACCCAGACCTATCGAACCTCCTTTTATTTCCACAAGTTTACATTTAAGAGTGTAGACTTTGGAGATATGTTTGGATACTTTATAATGATCATACACCGTTGAATTTTTGATATGATGTAGGTGGGTATGGGTAGTTGAATGTATTAAAATTTGGAAACGATCCAACGGTCGGATTTGGAGTTATGATATCCCAAAGAAGGACAATAACACAGTTTGGTGTAGAGTGAAAATTTGGCTAAGTATGAGATTCTAGGTTCTTAAGACATCTTTGACTTTTTGTATAGATTTTGTGATCGATTGTTTTTTATCTGTTATTATTCTAGGTAAGAGTGGACATGACAAAGTACATCTAAGAATTTTTCTCTGTATATTTCGGAATTAGTTGAAGGATCGTTTTTGAGACCAAAGATGGATCGATGTAAATTTCGGTGGGAAGTTTGAAAGTTGGAATCTTTCAAACTTGTAACTCTTTTCCATTCTAGAGTTGGAATATATGTCTTTGGTCCTAGTGAAAGCATTAGAGACTTCCTAGATTGTTTTAGGGTTTTCGAGTCCAGGGGTAAAATCGTCTTTTTGTCAAGTAAGGCTAGTTTAGTGTTTTCTCTCCGATGAACGTTATTAACTTAGAAGTGGAGACTTCTAAGATGTTGGATATGTTATTGATGCGAGGTTTATGTTATGACCAGGTAGTCGAGATCATACTCGGCGAGATCGAGTGATATTGTGGACGGGACTTGACCTGGTTCAGGTAAGTCCACGGACTTACTTAGCTAGCTTCTTCGTATTAGTTTGATGTGTATTGGTGGTGTGTGTTAATTACGTTAAAACAACAACAAAACGGAATAGGACGAGCTATATATTTTATAATTGGCCCAAGTGTTTGATAACGGGCGGTGACATCACTTTCTAGCTCTTGCGAGAGCTAGGAGGTTCTCTGCGACTAGACTAGACAGGTGACGGTCAGATGCATTACTACCACTCCTTGCTGGTCAATGGGGACGGAGGCGAGGTTTGGGAATCCCTCACTTCACAAAATAAGTATCATTAGTAAGGGATATGACTTAACCAAAGATAATAATCTGACTTGAGTGTTGTATGTTGAATATGTTTAATATGTGTTATGTGCCTTTACCTTTATTCTAATGCATAGAATGTTTAGCTAACGGTTTTATACCGCTTGTAGATGTCTTGCAGGTTAAGACGGTTGTAGAGAGATCCAGAGGGGATGGTCAGCCGGGTCCACGTACTCATTTAGATGGGGAAAGGGGCGTCTTCATTTTCTTCATATGCGTTGTATATTTATTGATGTCTTGTAAGGCTGATACATATCGTTCATATATATATTATTTAATGTTTTCAAATGCTTTAAATACGTTTGTGCCTTGTTGTAAGATCCTAGTAAAGTTGTTGTCAAACTAAGGTCGGGACCCATTGTGAGGTCCTAACCAGTAGCTCCCCGAGTTCTAAGAATTTGGGATGTTATAATATGGTATCAGAGCGAAGGTTGACAACAATGGCACTTGGAATCTTCTGAAAGACCGAATGTAGAAAATAACTAGAACCCGAAAGGGGTCTAAGATTTTCAAAATGAATTTCTGTTTTTATACCTACGCATAGTCGGGTTGTTGGGTTAGTAGTACGTCGGACCACCATCGCTCTCCGTGGATCTCTACAACTTAGAATTATAGGTATGATAATATGTGGACCTATAGTTGGGTACTGATGTATATTATATGTATATATATTTATATAGGTAGCATGTTAGTATCCTATGGAATATTTTATATCCTTTATTTGAGACACCATGATGCGATCATTGTCTCGTGATAAAATGTTAGTGGATTTTGAAGAGTTTCAATACAAAGTTAGTGAACTCAAACCTTGGATTTGAGTAGTATATTCTCACGGACATCTTGGTGACCCCATAGATCTTCCGAAGAATGTTTGGGCAATGAAGTGAAGATTTTGAGATGATGTACGACAAGGACAATTAGATAAGAAAGAATTTCTGAGTCAACCCAGATGGAAGTAATAGAAAGCTATACAAGGGACTTAGCGGTATGAAGATAGAAGAGGTACATCAAATAACCATGTAACGACTGACAAACGGACAGATTAGAGATAACAATTTGGGAACACGAATCAAGTAGGGAAAAGTACAACCATGGTTGGTGAGAAAAGGGGTACTACAATCCAGGTGGATGCCCATAGACAATTATGGGCATGGGAAACCAGAAGAGGTAGGATATTGATCGGTAATGAAGATGTATAGGCGCACGGAATTGAAAGTTACATTGAGCTTAAAGCGAAAAGTAGATTTCATAAGCATGGAGATGATTTGACTTCTTCAGAGATACAAGAAACTTTAAAGGAATCATGACGCGAGTATCAAAAAGGAGTAGAAGCCCGTGGTTTAGTCAAAGTATTTTCATGAAGGCAACATCACAAAATAACACTAGCTAAGGAAGAAGTGTGAGTGAGAAAAACCTGGGTGGATTCAAGAGTCCACAATGACCTCTCACCTAGCATAGAACTTAAGTTACCAACATCAACGGTCTATGCAAGAGAAGCCGCAAGAGAATGATAATTAAAGTCATAGATATCACGAAGACGCGCTTACAAGCTATCATTAAAGAATTGAGAACATTATTGATGTCAGACGGATGACACATCAGGACTTGAGAAACAGAGTTAGCTCACAAATGAACCGGAAGTGTGAAGTGTAGGACAAGCTAAAGGAATATAAATGGATAAACCCGAGTAAGTAGTGCTTCACAAGGAAATTCAACGTCAAAAGATGTAGGAGAAGAGAAAGTCCATGATCTTGGGATACGTCAGCCATCAATTGACCGGTGACAACTGAGAATGTGCACGTGTTTGTTGGTTATTGGCGAGTTATCGGCAAGTAGGAAGAGTAACCGTAACTGCAGGTTATAACAGAAATTTAGCGACACCTTAGAGGATTTGTTCAGGCGGTCAATGGCGACTTACTTGGATACTTTAATAGTATTAAGGGAATCGTGATAGAGGCTGCTTACTTACTAGTTAAGAAAAGACTCCGATTTGAGTCCGTAAAGAATATGAAGAACTAGAGGAGTAAGAGGAAGAATTTAAGTTTTGTTAATTATTGTTTTAATGTATTCCGTCTAAATGGGTCTAATGGTAGGTTCTCACGGACGAGAATTAAGGCAATCTTCCAGACTCACAGAGGGAGCCTGGTGACTAAGGGTGTGACACGGAATAACTAGATTAATGACAACAATGAGCATATAGATTGTGATGTTAGCATCTGGGTGAAGTGACGTGTCGAGGTTTGAGGCGATGGCGAGTAGAGTATACATCTTGGTTGAATCGGAAAGGAGATAGATTAATGCTTAGGGACTGAAGATTTTCATATGGTCTCGTGTCACTTGACGAGATAGATACAAAAGGTGTGTATAAAAAGAGTTTATCGAGAGAGGGTGGTACTCCGTTGCAGAATCAAGCCAATCATGATAAACTTGCTCTATGTTAACTGATGAGTAGTTTTGGAACCGCGTACATAAATGGAGTACCATTGAGTCTTTTTCCAACTGATTAGAGAAGAGTTAAGGAAATTAACAAATATATTCAACGTGGTCCGTGAAGTTGCACGAGAAAGCTCAAAGAGAGTAATCACCGTACTTAGGATAAGGACTTATAAGTGGTAAAGCGGCAAGGTTATACTTGCAACCAATAGATTGTGAGTTGAGGAATCGATCTTGGGAGAAGAGCATGTACATCTAAGGATTTCTATTCAAATGGCATCAGAAGTGTTGGAACACGGTTATATTATCAGATGATATATCTACTATGACCAAGATAAATTTTCAGATGGACAAAACCACAAGTAAAGAGGACAGTGGGTAACAAAAGTTAGTATTACCACTAAAGCATATAGTATTGAAATGAGAAGGAAATGATACCTTGGTGGATGTGCCCAAGTGTACAACAAAGATGTGGCCAATCGCGACCTCCCAATCTAATGGGGCAATCACGAACCTCTCGTGTACCTCGAATCCTACCCCATCGGTAATCCTATAAAGAAGGGTCTACCTTCTACAGTAACTAAGGCCAATATATCTACACATGTATCAGATATAAAAGAATGCGTAGGACCGGTATCGAAAAGAAATCTGACAGGAAAACCATTAATATGAATGGTACCTGTAGTTGTTGGCGTTATCGGCTCTACAACACTCCTCAACCCATACACTCTAGCTGGTGCATCTCTGATGTCTGCAGATCCACCATCACGTCCTCTACCTCTCCCCTGTCTCGGAGTGGAACCTTGAGGAGCGGTAGAACCGGAAACTCTCTGTTGTTGCTGCTCGTACTGCGATCTCTGTCCTCCTTCAGCAACACTGGCAGGTGAAGAACTCTGCTGAGATAGCGCCTTGCCTTGACGGCAAAACGCAGATCTGTGTCCGGGCTTGCCACAAGTTTAGCAAGTCACTGCTGGCTTCTTGCAATTAGCTCGGATGTGTCCAGCTACTCCGCAGTTATGAAACTATCGTTCTCTATCATAACTCTGCTGGAAACCAGAACATCACGGCGTCTGACTACGCCCAAACCCAACTGCTCTAGCTCCAGCACTGGCTGATCCAGTCTTCTGTCTCTTCTCATGACCTCTTGTTTGAGAAGCTCTCCTCTGACCCGGTCGGTCTCTCTCATACGCAAAAGCTCTATCCTGATAGTCGTTCAAAGAATCACAACAGAAACCAGCAAGATAAGAGCGTGTCGACTCTCTCAACCACAGAGAGAAAAGGTAAACATGCTGATCCTCAGGTGGTGTAGACGGACCCAACAACGACAACTCATCGTGAAACTTGATGACGATCTCAGCAATAGGCAAATCTTGGAATCCAGCCTCAAGGAAATCTTGAAGACGGTCTCTACTCATAGCTGCAAGACAGTAGTGATCCCTGATCACGGTCTTCATCTGCTCATAACTAGTGATCTTACTGCGAATAGTCCTCCACCAAGAATAAGCCTGATCCTTCAGCACCGTTTGTGTTATGTTGACTCGACGTCCCTCAGGGAAACCGATAGCCTCCATAGCAGAATCCACCTGTTCTAGTCACTGCTCTACCTCCAAGCCGGTCTTTCCTATGAAGACGGGAACCTTCAACTAGTCGAAAGCCTTCAACTACCTGTCGGGCTTTGGCTCCTTTGCCTCAGCCGGCGCTCTAACAGCCTCAACAACTCTAGCAGCGAGGCAACAACCTGTGTAACTCTTTGCGAAACCTTAGTTGATCTCGCAAGAACTGGCGGCACTGGTGCTGGTCCTCCAGTCCTGATAGCCTCCTCAACTCTCTGCACATAGTCGCGATATGCAGAAGCTTCGATAGACACTCGTGTGAACTCCGTTGATGGCGCTCTCTATGCTCCAGACCTAGCAGCGGTCCCATTCCCAGCCTCATGAACAATACTCTCAACAACCTCTTCAGCAGACGCCTCAGCGATAGGTAGATCGGCAGTTGAGGCTTGGCCCCAATCTCTAGCTAGTGGAGGTCTTCCTGCACGTCCTCGTCCACGGATGGCAGGTGGAAGTGGTGGTCGACCCCTTCTTCGCCCTATAGCAGCGGTAGCTCTAGTGTGTGTCATCTGCTATAAGGATAGATATGTAAGACTATATGTATATATAATGCCACGTTACAGCTAAAGCACAAATCCAATAAAAATCACATATAAAGGCCAACATATAAGAAACTACACGGCTGAGATCCGCGGATGTAGTGGTGGTCGCCCGTACATCTATCCCATACCAATGGTTTTAAAACAAAAACCCCTTTTTCGAAAACGTCAGACCCCTTGCGAATTCTATTTATTTATCCATCCGACCTTTAGAAGATTTCGAGTGCCATTGTTGCCAACCTAGACCTCTGATACCATATTGTAACACCCAAGTTCTAAGAACTCGAAGCGCTACGGGCTAGGATCGCACAATGGGTCCCGACCCTCAGAGTAGCAACAGCAAACGGATCTTACAACAAGGCACAGAGGAATGAAAAGCAAAACTCAATATAAAACCAAAGGTTTAAACAAAAGAAAGCGTGAAAGACTCGCAGCCAAGTTCAAAACAAAAGGAAAAGCAATAACAAAACAAAAACCCGATCCCGTCTTATAATGTACGGGAATCCCGGCTGACCACACCATCCAGATCACTCAGCAGTATCCTAAACCTGCGGAACATATACAAAGACGGTATAAACCGTTAGCTAACATTCTAGGTATAAGCAAGAGCGTAAACGCACAAACACACATAAGGTAAGACAAACATATATCATGCTTGCACACGACCGGTTATTATCTTTCATTAAGGTTATCCATTACTAATTCAACTTCTTTTGTCACACGAGAATCTCCCGAAACTCGCATCCGCTTCCGTCTACCAATAGGAATAGATCAGTACTATCCGTTACCTACGAGTCTGGGTCGCAAGAGCACATTCTAGTCTCCTGTAGAACTAGACAAGTGGTCACCGCCCGGTTATCATACACTTGGGCCAATTAAAGGTAATAAAGGGTGAATCTATTTCCGATTATCCGTTATAAACATGATAAACAACACAAACAAGCCAATACAATCCAACTAATACGCGGAATGAAGCTAAGTAAGTCCAAGGGACTTACCTCACTCGAAGGTAACTCAAAGATCAGCGAACAACTCAAAGAACACTCAGTTTCCCTCAGGAAATGAGTAAGGAAAGCCTGTTCACACAAGCATCACGAATCAGGAACGAAACGGCTGCTAGAAGTCTATAACTTCTAGTCTCAAAGATCTTTAAGAGATCCATACATGTTAAGGGCTCAACCCTAGTCTTACTGCACTCACAGGAGGTGAACAACATCCAAAAGATGTAAGGAAAGGAACGAGGAAAGCAAGGAAGGAAGTAACTCACAAGAACGGGAGTTACTGCAGAGAAAACCGCAGGGGCGGTTGGACAAGGCGCAGGGGCGGCAATACGCAGGGGCGGGCAGGTGCGGGGGCGGCTGCGTGACAAAAGCGTTGTCGGACTTCTCTTTGACAGAACACACAACAAGGGCAACCAAAGCTCGAACTTTTGGTTCCAACACGTCAAGACTCAACTCCAAAGAGCCTGAGAACAACGATACATCAATAACGAGAAGCCAACAAGAATCAAGGTTCAAACTTGATTCTTGGAGAAGAAGAAAAGGAGAGAAGAAGAAGAAGAAAATGAAAAGAAAGAAGGAAGCATGCTGCAGTACATGAACGTAAGGAAGAACAAAGGAATGGTGAACTTACACGTTCAGCAAGGTCGCGGGAAGCAAGAGAACGGCTGCATCTCTTAGGGTTTGAAGACGATAGCAAGAAACAGAAAAATGAGAAAAATGAGAGAATATATAGAGAAGGGTTGGAAGGAAAGAAGGAAGGACTCAAGGGTTAGAAAAAGGATAAGAAAACCGACTCATAAGATAGCATATCGAATATTCTATCTATGGAAAGAAGATAAAACGAACGAAAATAGATCGGGCGCGATCTGTCGAAAATCTGTAAGGGCGGATCATCTCAGCCGCAGGGCGACCTCCTTCACCGCGGGGGCGGTGAAGGCAAAAATTGGGGTTTTACATAATGCATCATTCACGCAGAAAAGAAAAATGAAAACAAAGATGAAATATCTAATTTATCCCTTTTTGTTTAATTAGAGGCTTAGAGTATAGCCCAAGCTAAGAAAAATTATTACATAATATATTAATAAAAAATTTAATAATAAATTTTAATAATTATAAAATAAATATAAATATGGCCTCAATAATTTTCAAACTAATTAATTTTATAATAGATGTTTTCATTATATATACTTTTTAATTAAAAAAATCTAAAGTAAATTTAAATCTTTTTAATTTTTTGAATTAAAATACAAATAAAACTTATTTATTTTCTAGTTAAAATAAAATGTAGATAATGTAATTAGAAATAAATTCAAAAACAAATAAAAATTACTATATTTTTATTTTAAGTAAGGGTACATATGTAGTTTTAAAATTTATTATGTCCACATTAATTTTAAATTTATTAATTCTAGAAAATATTAAGTGATGGTATAGAATTATTTTGTATGTTTTAAATTTTAATTTTTTATTTTTAAAAGTTTAAAAAAGAACATTTTTAAAACTAATTATATATCCTTATTTAAAATAAAAATATTGTAAATTTTTATTTGTTATCGAATTATCTTCAAATTTAATTTTAAATTTAGTTTTAGTTCCAATTTTTTAATATATTTTTTTATTTTAATTCAAAAATTAAAAAATATCTTTAAATTAAAA
>BSUD01000003.1:6568726-6616902 GCA_033239045.1 Fagopyrum esculentum
GGCGCTAATTTATAAATTATTTGTCCATAATATCACTACTTAATCAATTTAATAGGAATGTTTTATTATTATTTTTGAAATATTATTTTATTTTAGTAAATAATAACAAAACTATTTGCATAGAACCACATTTTTTAATCTAATTTTTTTATAGCAGAATTATTATTTTTTTATACAAAATAAAAGGTATTTTTTCTCTTCGAAAAAATATTTAAATTAAATCATTATAAATAATTAATAAATAAATAAAATTATATCGAATTTAAATGATTAAAAAATAAAATAAAATATATATTTTATGGGATAATAAAATGATAGAAATATATATATATATATATATATATATATATATATAATCTTAATTTTAGAAACATATATATATACACAATATTAATTTTGGAAACAGTATAATTTGGAAACATATATATACACACGATCTTAATTTTGGAAACAGTATGATTTGGAAATATATATATATATATATACACACGATCTTAATTTTGGAAAGTATGATTTGAAATATATATATACATCAAACAGCGCCGTTAGAAATAACCTCAAACGCCGATTTCGAAGTTATTGTTCCTCAAAAAATCCATCAAACAGCGCCGATTTCGAAGTGACATGGAGACGGAGACGGATTACACGATGATCGTAACGGAGCAGCAGCAAAGCTTACCTGAATTATGTTGGCTGGTGGAAGCCGTTGTGGCCGGCGGCGTCAAAATACAATATCCATGCTTTCAATGTTCCCGCTGCGACGACTATTCTGCATATTTACATCAATGTAAACAGTTATTTGCCAACACACTGAGTTTCGCTTCCCCGAATTTAGCGCTAAGCACCGTCGGGCATGTCGCCGATAATCTCGTCCGTGTGATCGACGATGCCAACGACGTCCTATTCTGCTCGCTTCACCGCCCATTCCCGGGAACCGCAACAACCCTAATTGTTGAGTTCGATTTCGATCAAATGTCGGTGGAGGAGGGAGTTATTTTGGAGTCTTTTGAAGACGTGGGGCCCAAGACAAAACCTGCTAGTGTAGAATCGGTACAGAGATTGCTGGAAGAGAAGGTTAGAGAAGAAGAAGATGGATTTGATAGCGATTGGTGTGCTGTTGATTGTGTAATTTGTATGGAAGAGATCGAAACCTGGGTTAGTTCGCTTAAGATGCCCTGTTCGCATCTGTTTCATCAAGATTGTCTTCTTCAGTGGTTGGATAACAGCAACGTCTGTCCGCTTTGCCGATACGAGATGCCATGTGAAGATTGAATGTGTTAGATCTGTTACTGTATAGGCTTGCTTAGCCTTAGATTCATGTATATTAGATTCTTGTAGTATCAAACAATTGTAAATGATTTACAATGAGTAAATTGAGGAAGACATTCAAAACAACTCTTATTTGAAAGCACTTAGATCAAAGTATTCTGAAATCCAATGGTTGTGAGAGATGAGTGCCTCGATTTTGTTATTTAAACTTCAAGAATTGCAGGGTATTTTGGCTGAAATTCTAGATTTTGTGATGGGCAAGGTTATTTCTGGCTTTCTCCTCTCTCATGCCATTTTTATTTACTTTCAATACTCTAAACAGAAATGACAGAATAAACTCCGAGTCAACTAGATATTGATTGATTTTCATCTTTGTAGTGCTAATTTTTCTCTTAATTATACACTCTCAGTATGTAGCAGCTATGATTGGCCTCTTTTGACAAGCCACATATAGACTCTGCAATAAGCTAGAAGACGCAGCATCAAACGGAGAGGATGTAGAGATGGAATCAATGTTCTCTTATTTAACATTGGATATAACTGGAAAGGTTGTATTTATTTATGATTTTGATTCTTTAACAAATGATACAGGAATAGTGGAGGTATATTTTTCTTGCTTCCTGTTTATCTTAATATTGTCAGGCCTGTTAGGTAAATTGTGGTGTTTTGTCTTTGTTCTAGAACAAGCAGTTTATACTGTTTTGAGGGAAGCAGAAAACCGTTGTCTTTCTCCTATTTCAGTTTGGGATATACCCATATGGAAAGACATATCACCTAGGCGGAGAAAAGTTACAGTGGCCCTCAAGTTGATAAATGATACACTTGATAGCCTAATAGCAATCTGCAAGGTAAAGTCATAGTGGAAGTTTTGAAAAATTCTCTCAATGATGATGGTTAATATTTTCTAAAATGACTTTATGAACCTAATACTTACAGAGAATCGTTGAAGAAGAAGACGTGCAGTTCTATGAGGAATACATGAATGAGCAAGACCCTAGCATTTTGCATTTCCTTTTGGCGTCAGGAGACGATGTACATCCCAATTATTTATCAATATGTTATATGTAGACTATAATGATTTTACCTTAAAATATTTCCTGAATTCCTTGCTTGTAGGTCTCTAGCAAGCAACTCCGAGATGATTTAATGACGATGTTAATTGTTGGACATGAGACTTCCGCAGCAATACTAACATGGACGTTTTTATCTTCTTACCACAGTAAGCTTATTGGATCTATCTTGCAATCTCTACCACCTACAATGCTAAATGCTAGTTATATCTCAAGTGAATGGGATTTAGTTTGCTTTACTACCCAGTTTTGTTACTATAATTGAAATGCTAATAATTTTATTATCATAAAGAACTAATCATATGAAAACAGCTGAAGCAGGAAATGATACACAATTGCAGGAATCCGTTTGAAATTGATATGAAAATTATATCTGCGTAAATATAGGAGGATTTGGCAGTTACTTGTTTGGAATGAGTGAAGTTGTTGCGAAACAATCAGTTGAAGACAACAGTTCCCCTGAGAAAGGTATATATGAATTACAATTTCCTTGATGATTAGCAACTGCAAAACATACATATCTTGTAATTAAGCTCCATTGGATCTGTGTTTATGTATGTTGCAGATCATGGTGATAGATTTCAAGCTTACTTATCCGAGTGGCACGGCTACAGCTCTCCTCATCAACATGTTTCACACTCCACGCGGTGCTACATTGGCCAAGTAATAATTCATCACTTTCATTCTCTTCTATCTGTTCTTTGCATTAGAATTAACTTCTCTACCAACTCTTGCAGGAAGCGAGTCAAAGCATTGGGAAAATTCTTCAGTTTCAGCTTCTTATTTTTGCACCGTTGGACTGCTATCTTCTGCTAATGTCACCATCCATGAAGCACAAATAGAATCAGCTGAGCATGTAAGCATTCTTCTAATGATAGTCAGAATGGTAAAATTTTTAGAAAGGAAAAAACCAGTTCAGTGACTTTGTTAGTAAATTTTATTACAGAATGAGGCAAAACTTGTTAGTGCAGGTCATACATTGCATGCGACATGAATGCTGCAAGTTGTCAAGTATATTTCTAATTCGATTCTTTTTATATGGGTAGGAAGCTGGAAATGTCCCCTATGTTGTTGAAAATGGATTTGGAAAGTATTCAAAGTCACTGAAGGAGATAGCAAGCATAGTATACCAGTGGTTTGGTCCAAAGGTGGATGAGCACCAGCGATGTGATGGATCTGTGACGGGAATAGGCCAGCTCAACAAAAGAAGTTGTATTATAAACGACAGTTGCAAAATTGATTTCGTGGAGCAGAGAAACGAGTTCGTGTAAAGAAGCCGGAACTGAGGTATTCTCTCAATCTTCCCTTGTCTAGAAACAAAAGAACTTACAAATATATGGTATATTATTAATTACTGTCTATAAGTGTAGTGATTAATATGCTGAAGCCTTTTAAGGTCAATCTTGGAGTCATGTATAATCTATATATATATATACACACATGCACGATTATCCTTCACACTTTCTTGATTGTTTTTCAGAAGAAACCAAGAGGATACAAACGAAAGGCTATTGAAACATATGATTCAGTATCAGTCGTTGAGTTGCAGGACCGCCATGCTTACTGAGGAACGACATCCGAAAAGCAACTGTAGATCTCAACGACGGACAACATGACAACTAGTACTTGAGCAACTCATTTTCCCTTGTAATTGTATGTGCAGTTGACATGTAGCCATGAATGTTAACCTTAATCAATGTTAGAACGTTTAGATGTATGATTTGTTTTCTTATGAAAACCTTAATCAAATCTCAAGTGCCGACTCACAGCTTGATCTGAAAGGCGAAGTTTCTACTACTCGCTCTTGAATTTGAACAACAACTCGCCGGCTGGAGGTGGTCGGAAACGTGTAAATGATAATACATAATTCTTCTATGACAATAATTTGAGTGTCAAGTAAGCAACAGACATAGTTGCTCCTCATGGGTCCTTGTAGCAAAAGTAGGATGTAGCAAAAGTAGGATGTAGCATCGTGTATTCAATACTCCTTATAGCAGCCTCTCGGTCATCTTCTTCTTCTCGACTTCGAGCCACAAGCATATATGAACCAAAGTGGGCCGTGGGCCGTGAATGGTTACATCAAAAATATTTAGCTAGGAGTATGAAGATGAAATGAATGGATGCCTCGGTTCAGTTTCAGAAAAAAAAAACAGCAAGAACAAAATATCAGGAAATAGAATAAGTCCTTAGGTACAAGTGTAACAAGTATGAGCCTAAACAGATTACAGGATCAAGTACAACTTGATTACAACATGATCATAAAGGTGTAGGTAGAAACATGTACTTTGCTAGGCTGTTTACAAACACAATGTGATGTTAATGATAGTAGTTAAAACTAGTTCCATTTGGCAGCGATACACAATCAAGTATCGGTATATATGAGCTCTTGGTACACATTAGGCTTAGGAGGGCCTCCCGAAACACCGTCTTATGGAAAGCGTTCACTGCCCCTTTTACTCCATCCTCGTTCTCCATTGACTTGGCGAGTTCCACTGCGCGCTGTTTCACCTATTAATCCATTCACACGAATATGTATCAATGCCCAAGTTTGGTCGGAAACGCTGAGATGAAAAGGGGTTCACCGGCTTAAAGCTGCAACTATACATGCTTAAATAACTTCCTAAATGTCATTCTAAGCCAGCTTCTTCAATAATGGTAAAGATTGAGGCTTCTGAAATAGTTTCATTACTGGTAATCATAAAAATACTCTTGGGAGAGCTTAATATAAAACTATTAAAGAAGTTTTGCAGTAAATATACCTGGGGGTCAAGCATAAAGTTTATTGCATCAACCAACTTATCAAGCGAGAACTCGCTCTCCCCAAAAGGGTTGATCTTCCAAGAAAGGCACAATGGTTGTTGGACACTGGATAAATGCATAGAAAACGTAGTTGGCTTATGAAACTTCATTGAGTTAAGTGGAACCACTAAAACTTATATAAAATCAAAGGAACTTCAATGGATTTTAGAGGTATACCGCCGCTTATAGACCAGCAGTAGTGGTTCCAACACCGCCGTGATGCACCTGAAAGAGAAGGGGATCTAAGATTGACATAGTCATCATGGTCACTATGATATGATCCGGAAGACACAGCTTGACACTAGAGGAAGCTAGGTGATATTCCCAGATCTAGGATTAAAAACATGCCATGTTGATTCCAGTGTCAAGCTCCGTAGTCCGGTTCATATCATACTAACTACAGGCATGCTAAAGAATGTTTTCTGAAGTGGATTCATAGTAAAACCAATGCAATATGCAAAAGAGTAAGTATTACACAGCACCTATTTATGTACCACCATGTAATTCACTTCTTTTTTGTTTGGGAAAAGTATTCCTTAATTCTTCAAGGGTGGCCCATATGGCTTATTTTATTTATTTAATCAATGCCTTTTTGCATTGCCGATGACTCATAATCTCTTACCAAAAAAGTATTTAAAAACTTTTTAAGTGGACTATTTACTTCACATTTTCGTTGTTTGAAACATATATATATAAACCTTCATGTTGCAAAATTTTGGGCACCACGAGGCATGTTCGCATTCTTTGTGATCTTAGTTTCATGAGGCATATGATAACATCTGAAGCACCACAAGATAGCAATCCTAATTCATTCCTTCAAATAAAACTTAAAACTGAAATTCCTCACAATGTATAAGGCATGCTACATTATGCATTGGTTGTAAGCAAAATTAAGCTTCAATAGATAGGCACAATACATAAGATTTTACCACTGCAGCACAATGTAAGAACAACCAGTCACTGAATGGAGGACAATATTAGATATAAAAAACTAGAGTTCATGTATTGGCTGTAAGTGAAATTGAGCATGAATAGACAAGCAGAATCCATCAGATTTACCACTGAAGCATTTGTAAGAATAACCAGTCACTGAATGATGGAGGGACAATATCAGATACAACTAAATTGGATTAAATTTATATTAGGCATGCTACCTTAATAGTTCATCCATATTCCATTACTACTGAGACGATAAATATTTAATAGACAGTGGCAAACAAATCTTACCACTGCATCACATTGTAAGAATAGTCATTATTATACAGGACATTTGATTGAAAAATGGTTGTCGAAAGAGAAATAGACAGCAAATTGAGCAAAACTGAGGACTCTCTGCATTTCTTCAAACCCTAGAAAATCGAACAAGGGGTTTCTAGTTCTACATTTCTTCAAACCCTAGAAAATACAACACAGCAGATTGAGCAAAACGAGAGAAGAGAGTAAGGGGAAAAAATCGAACAAGACCTTACGTGTGCCTTCTCTTCTTCGTGCGAATCATTCCAAGGTGTGGCTGCCAGATTTCGACCTTCTCCCTTTCATCGATTGTACAAGGGCAGTCGTTCGAACACTTCTCCTTGTGCCTTCTCTGCAGAGAACGAAAGATGTCGTCCACATTGCCCTTGTGCCTCTCACCCGACTTATTACAAGGGTAATATTGTCATTTTCACACTTCGTATCTAATTAAAAAAACTCTAACTAAACACGTATAACCAGCTTTTTTAAATAAACTAACTGTCAAATAAACTCGAAATAAACCGCAACTGCAACTACAACCACAACTACAACCACAAATAAGGGTATTATAATAAAAACTATAACTAAACACCCTGAAACAAAACTAGATGGTTATAAATCCTGAAACTGTAGAGCTTACCATATCTGTATCTGCATCTAAAATGAACCATTAAAAAGAAACTAGTGAGTTAGAACCGGACGAATACAAGCCTTAAAATCCTCGTAAAATTTTTGCTCAGAGAATAAGGCGGCCCGTTTCCTAGCGGCTGCAGCCATCTTCAATCTTTCGGTTTCTGGCATTCTTAGAACTTGCAGAATGGCATTTGCGTATTCTTCCACCGTCTGAGCAAGAAATCCCGTTTGTTGCCTGTCTTCTTCCAAGATGATGTCCATTTTTGGACCAGCAGAATTGTGTGCTGCAAAGAAGCAATATTGAACAAGCTTAGACTAATAGTGTTGTGTTATAATTGTGTATAAAAAAAAAAAAAATCATGTTCTCACCGATTGGGATGGCCCCAGCAGCCATGTACTCGACAACACTGATACCAAAATGCTCGTCCGTCATGGAGTGGATTCCTGCTATGGCTCCTCCTAATAGCGTGACCAAGTCCCTGAAACAATCAATATACCACAGTTCAAGCATGAATCCTGGTATGGATTTGTTTGTACAAGTTAAAGTCTTAAGCTCTAAATTTAAACCTAAAGCAAGCAAGCATTTATTATAAGGTAAAAGCAAATCCAAATTAGAAGTTTTTGTCCATGAACTGAATTCCCTAACTGTATAATCAATGCTTAGGGGATTGCTAAACATTTTCAACAATAATCATCTCCGAATTTTAAATCCTAAATCAAACCATGATTTCCAAGTGGGCATTAGAAAGCTTAAAAGCACGTGTTAAGCAATGCCCATTATGCACTGATAGATCCCGCTGAAACATATTGAAAGAAGATAAAATATGGAACATATAAATCACATCATTCGATCAATTAATCTGTTGGGCGTCAAGCCATTTTTCGTAATAACCAAAACTAACAGAGAAATCAAAATACCTAGAAGAGGAAAAGTTCCCAATTCCTAATTCCATATCCACATTAGGATTAGACCCAATTGGGCACATTTCACCATCATTAAAAATATTACTACAATAGCAGAGTGCGAGTGGTAATCTATATTCAGCCTACAGTTCCTCTAGATGTCAACCAATCAATTTGCTCATCAAAATTATGACATTCTAGGTAAACAAAAATGATTCTTCTCAGTTAGAGGCTTGAACAACCATTATTTTCCATGGGTAGCATCTATACAACACAAATCCAAAATTTGGAACTTCCAATTTTGGCCTTTGTGTAAATAGCTTAGGGGTCAGGCAAAGAAATGCTGGAAGCAGAAATCTTACAGAACGTATAATGTAACTGTTTATCATGATTCAGCAAAGAGAGAAGCGTGAAAGTGCTGACCTGTACATGATATTCTTGTGGAACTCCACATGACTTTCAACTTTCAATTCAGTAGCTTGTTCAACTAAGCTCTTCAATCTATCTTCATCAGCCTTATTACGACAACTACCAACAAACTGGAGCCGAGGCATAGGCAAGTCTGCATCCAACTTACTCACGGCTTTTGCAAATGCCTGAAGCTGAAGAGAATGTGCCTGAGACAAAAATGCATTTTGACACAATTATAAGACTCTTTTTAATGCCCCAAGAATAAGTTCAATATCTATGAGCTCAATTACCTACAATTTATAAGGTTTATAAAGATTCCCACCTTCTCGGGACGGAACTGAGCAACTGATATAATGGTTGGAATCTTGCTTGATCTTTCCAGTGGCATAACCTGTTTCAAAAAAGTACCATCGAACGTAATACAAATAAACAAATAAAATAGAACAATTGAATTGAATTGTATGTATGAAGTAAATATAAATTTTCCAACGGAATCTAGAGGATACATTTTTTTCAGGAGAAATTGAGGATGAAGTTTATAAATCCTTTTAATTATACACGAATATGAACCAGGAACAAAGGCATAAACAACTAAAGCAGACCCACTAAAAAATCCTTCTCTCCAGTCCATACTATCATTAAGATACCTCTAAAGGGACTGGAGACTGGAAAAGGTTTGTGCTGTCAAACAAAATGATTAAAACCCATTAATTACAAGGCTTACCTGTAACCCTGACGTGTCACAAGGAGGATAAACTCTTTTGATCCGTTGAGGGATCTTCCATATCTTTTCAATATGGCCTCGAGTCCAAGAAGAATTTACCATTACCAAGTGAGCACAGGAGCCAACTAGCCCATACATCCAACTAAATATTGTATAATATATAATCTTGCAGCTGGATAACCAAGTACTGCCATCCAAACAGAAACGTGTGAGAAGCATCACTGAAAATATATATACAAGAAAACAACTAGAATACGAGCTTCCATTGATGGAATTGAAAAACTTTGAACTGATCTGAAGACTCAATCCAGATGATTGATAAGGAACATGAAATTCAAATCAAATTGAAAACATGGATAACTGCCCCTATAATGCAAATGACAGAGTAGCTATGCAAGAAGACTTTGTATGAAAATTTTAAATGTGTAAACTCAACTTAACTAAGCTCACAACACGATATCGAAGATAATCTTCGCTTATCAATGTGGAAACATATTTCTACCTAAAAAAACAATGTGGAAACTTATCAGCAAAAATTTCATCAGCAAGCAACAAAAAGATGGAAAGCTGCATAATGTTGAAGTAAGATCTACTGCAGATACATACCTCTGAGCTATCCTGGAATCATTGTTGTACATAGAACTCCGTGTTCGAACACGGGATAACATATCTGTACTGATTGTAGGGTAATGTGTATAGCAGATGACCCTGCATCCAAACAGACGAGCAAGGGGGTATGTAAAAGCATAGCCACTGGTGTCGAAATAGTATGAAGGCGTAATTTTGCACAAGGCTTCCCAAGCGAGGTACACGGAACCAAGGCTTTGACCAATCATAGTGAACCGAGGATAGGTAGTTTCTTCGATCCACTTCCTATTATTCAAATGCACCACCTGATTCCAGAATACATGTTAGTTTTAACAGCAATTCGTAGCCATTAGTCTTGAATGATGATCCAAAATTAGCCGAAATGGAAGCAATCCAGACAGGGACCTAGGGTTTTCCATTCTATTTCCTTGGATCATAAATTCAATCACTAATGTTATCCAAATTAAATCCATGACGATTAACTACCTAAGAGATCAAGTAAGAAAACTAAACTGAATCGAGTGAGGTACCTTGGGTGGGAACAGTAATTTGACGCCGAACCTATCAGTGGCACGAGCGGAGAGACTCTCGGGAGAAGCATCGTGATCACCAGTATAGATAATACAATCGAGATCTGGATTTTCGTCTTGGATGGCCTTGACAGCACACCAGAGCACTCTCTCTCCTCCGCCGCCATCGTTGGTGTAGGGGTGGAAGAATCCAACCGCTGTTTTCCTATTTCGCCTCCCTGACACTACACTTCGGAATAATCTGAAGATCGCGACCGGGAGGAAGAGAAGAGTCAAGATGACAAACCCCATTGTTGAATCCGGAGAAGTTTGTGGAGGTTTTTCAGGGAAGAGAAGTCAGTCTTTGTATCCTTCGTCTCAATTGATGAACCCCAGGACGGCGCCAGTCGGAACCGGAGTCGAGGCCGGAAAGGACGCAGCCGCAACAGTAGCGGCTCGCCCCAGTGCGTGTTTCGCCCAGGGTTCGGATGGCTCCCTGTGAATGGCAGCCCAATGCCATCTCCGGATCAGTGGAATCCAAATGGCATTCTTTCACTCCGGCCCAACTGCAGAGACCTCCCTGCCCTTTCCCATCTCAACAGGGCCTGTTGGGCCCATCTCCTGCACATTCCAGCGGACCACAGGCCCACTTTGCTGAAGCTAGTAATTATCTGCAGCCCACAACCGTAGATCAAGCCTTCGCGTCAATGACGTTAAATCCCGCAGATAATTTATGGTACATGGACACCGGCGCGACATCTCACATGACGAGTAATCCAGGTAACCTCTCGTCCATCTCGTATAATGGTGTTTTAAATTCGATAATTGTTGGAAATGGCATGCGAATTCCATCTACAGGTCTTGGTGACGCTCATATTTCTACCACCACCAAACCTCTCCACTTATCCAAAGTTCTTATCGCACCTCAACTAGTTAAAAACCTTGTTTCTATCCGTCGCTTTACTACCGATAACCAAGTGAGTGTTGAGTTTGACCCTTTTGGTTTTTCTGTGAAGGGTCTTCAAACGGGGAAAATTCGGTCTCGGAAACGGGACGTCCCCGACCGTCCTCGCCGGAGGAGTCACCTCCGCCTCCGCCGTTACCGGAGTAGTGGTGATGTGGTGGTTCGTCGAAGGAAAAGGAAATCGCCGGCGAGAGGAAGGAAAGGAGAAAGTTTGGTGGAAATGGGGAAGAAGAAGTTGCGCCTTCGCGTTATGGAACCGAAGCGAACTACGCGTACGCGTAGTTACTTTCCTAACGACATAAAGTAACTACGCGTACGCGCTCTTTCATCTTTTTTTTCATGAAAAAATGACTCATTTGCTACGCGTATGCAACGTGTACGCGTAGTATGTGTACATTTAGCATGAAAAAGTGGGTACGAATAGCAATCTCGTTGCAGGATGATCATCATTTCATTCTCCCTCCAATATATTTTTACTATTTTTTATATTTTCTGAATTTATTTTTGAATTTTCCCCATCAATCCTTCAAGTTTTTAAATTTTACTTTTAGTATTCATGATATTTTAAGCACTTTTATAATTTAATATGTTTTTGCGTTAACCCTTCCTTAATATATTTTATTAAAATTTAGTTATAAAATAAAAAAATGAAAAAAAAATATATATAAAAAAAAGTTTTTTAAATTTTAATAGTAAAATTTTTATTTATTTACAAATTAAAATAAAATATAAAAATTAAGTTTTAAATAAGTATACATAATTAGTTTTAAATATACTTTCCTAAACTTTTAAAAAATATAGTTCATAAAAAATTACTTCCATACATTACTTAATATTTTATAAATTTAATAAGTTTAAAATTTAACATGTCCAGGGTACATTTTAAAATTAATTATGTACCCTCATTAAAATAAAAAAATATATTTTTATTCATTTTTATTGAGTTTTAAATTTAATTTTTTTAATATTTTATTTTTATTCGAAAAGAAATTAAAATATATATATAATAAAAAATGAAATTTTATTTTAATTTTACTTTTTTTATATTTTCTTAATTAAAAAAATATAAATGTACTTCTATTATATATTAAGTAGTTTAAAATTAAATGATGTTATAAATAGTTATAATTATTTTTTTAAAATTTTTTTAATTTGTTAATTAAAATTTTAATATAATATATTATGAATGAGTTAAAATGTGAAATAAATTAAACCATGAGAGTACTACCGAGAAAACTTCAAAACTTGTAGATAACATGAGGAAAAATTTAAACTTCAAAAGCTCTAGACGGAAAATCCTTTATTTTTAAACTCTACACTTTAGATTAAATCAAATTGTTTCTATTTGAAATTGGATCCATTCGATATATTTTCTATGTGTAGGTTTATCTCTTTTAGGATAACTTGCATTATCTTGACTTAATCAAGTTAAGTTATTTTATATTGTGAATATTTTCATGAATTTGATGTAATTTGTTTTCTATGAAATGTCAAATCCCAAAATGCAAATTTAATTTGTTTTAAGTTATTGAAAAATATGTTTAATTAGAAAAGTTATCTTATTATAATACTCGTATATTTCAATACAAGCCAATCACATAACATGTTTGGAAAGTTCATACATGATACATTATAGTAAGCTCAAATTGCAAACATGAGAAATACATATACGAGGACCCAAAATATTTCGATACATAAAAGTATACGAGAATTTTCCGAACCCAATCCCACGATTTACCTTCTCAACACATTTAGAAAGCGGACAATAGGTTTAGGGTTTATCACAACGAAAACCAACTTGATCAATAATTGTTTTGTTTTTTCTTTAAGAAAATGAACGGTTAGTATTTACACATAATATCTAGGCGGATTAGAATTAGTTGAAAGACGAAAAATTCAGGCGACGAATCGGCTTAAAATAATAAATGAAAAGTACCTCAAAGACACATTATTATGGAACTATAAAACCCAAAAAAACACCTCCTGGCAATGGAGAAGATTAATGAATCTCCGACCGGAATTTGAAAATGGATTCAGTTGGAACGTTAGGGATGGTAACACTATTAAATTTTGGAAAAATAAATGGGTGACAGGTCAACCGGTCATCAAACTTATTGAGAATAGAAGTAACATTGATGAAAATGAATTAGTGAGTGACTACATCATAGAGAATAAATGGAATACCCGAAAACTGGAAATGGAATTAGGTAATCTCCTTCCGCAAGAGATTATGACCGCAATCAAATCATATCAACTTCTAAAATCATTTATCCGAGATCGTCTTTATTGGGCAGCCTCGGATAAGGGATCGTACACTACACAATCAGCCATGGACCTTATCCACAAGAACAAATGGCACAAAGCCAATCCAAATGAGTGGATATGGGCAATGGATACCATGCCCAAAGTTAAAAACTTTATTTGAAAACTATCGATAGACGGACTCCCAACCAAGGAAAACCTGGAGAAACAGAGAGTACCAGTGCCCATGCAATGTGTTCTCTGTAATCACCCATATGAATCAGCAAAGCATTTGTTCTTCAACTGCCCTTTCATATTGGAGAATCTTCACAATACCGATATTAAGATCGAGCTCCAACAAGTAATCAACTCTAACTAAAAAATATCAAGCATGGTCACCTGCATAAAAGATAAGCTAGACGACAACCAGTTAGTTCAACTAGCAGTTATGTGGTGAAATGTGTGGACCGAAAGAAACCAAAATATCTTTAGTAATAAGAAAATCCAAAATATTGGGGTACGAGTACAAGACCAAATAAGGAGCTGGCACGATGCTAATAAAAGAAAGAACCAAACAAAACAAAAAGTGGCCAAAAGCAATAGGAAAACTAGAAATATCAATGGCTAAGACCTGATAATGGATTTGTCAAGTTAAACTTTGATGGATCTAAACGTGATTCCGGGGAGTCAGCCTTCGGTTTCATTCTAAGAAACGAGCATGCATCAACCATCTCCCTAGGCTACGGACAATGTGGGAACACATCGGTCCTTCATGCTGAAGCATGCGCGCTACGGGAGGGTTTGATCAGAGCATGCGATCAGGAGATCAATAAACTTGAGATTGAAGGTGATAATCTTACAATCATCAATTCCATTAAACAAATATGGAAACCCCCATGGGAACTTGATCTCATCATGTCAGATATTACTAATATTTTGGTTAATTTTCAGCAGGTCAGGATACAACATGTCTTTAGGGAAGTCAATAGTGTTGCCGATAAGCTCGCATATTTGGGACACGACTATCCACTAGGTTGCGCATTGATCCCCTCTCAGGTGGTGGATTTCATCCGGAAGGATGCTCTAGGTTGGAGAGTCACGAGAAGATGATCCAACCTAATCGCTTACCGTACAGTATCAAAAAAAAATCAAAGAGTGAGTATCTGATACGTGTATATTTAAAGCTTTTTTTTTAATCTAAAGTAAATTTAAAGTTTTTTTTATCTTTTGAATTAAAATACAAATAAATTTCTATTTATTTATTTTCAAATTAAAATAAAAATGTAGATAATCTATATTAAAGTGAAAGCGCTTAATGTCACGTGTCATTTACTAATGCATTTAATGACACGTGTCATTTTCTCACGCATTTACAAATTAATAATTATTTATGTTCTTATATTATCAATAATATTCATCTCTTTCCTAATTAAACTAGAATTTTTTTTATCTTATAATTCATAATAAAATACGACTAACTAAAATGACAAATATCCAATCAATTGATATTTGATCATTCTATAAACATTTCAACTTTAATTAAAAAAATCTTACATTTATATGTTTTCTAATATAATAAATTGAGTAAAATTTTTCCTTTACAACTCACTTTTTAACGGGCTAATTAGGTAAGTAGACTGTTTTGAGTTTTTAGTTTAGTAAATAGGTTCATTATATTTTGATATTAGGTTAATATACCCCATAAATTTTTCCTTTACAACTCACATTTTCTCTCGCCTTCTTCTCTCTCATCTCTTCAGCCGCATTCCCTAAACCGATTTCTCTGCCGGCGAAGGCTGCTCCTCTCTTCCACCCGCTCTCCAAGACAACTTTGCGCATAGCCATCGCCTTCTTTGCCTCAAATCCTCCAAGGGTTGTTGCCTCCTCCGGTCACCCCAAAGCCGTCTCTGCCGTAAGACCATCGACGGGGTGTTCTACAAGTGCGCCAAGTGCTTTTGCGGCATCTCCTTTCACCTGTTTTGTAGCCGCTTGCAAGAAAGCGTCGCCGGAAATCCTCTCCACCCTACGAACCCTCGGCACCCTCTTAAACTCCGGTTGATGCTAGATATAGATCTTGATCTGAATACATTTCCCATGGGCCTAGTGAAGGACTTGCCTCTGCGAGGTCCAGAAACCCGATTGCACCACCAACTCGAGTTATTTCCCTTGTTGCTACATATTTGTAACTACGACCCTCTTCATCCTACTCATACCATAAAAATTTCTGGTAAACTCCTTGTAAGACTCACTGTATTTTTTTCGGTGTACCAAGATTTGTAAGCTTTACATGTTACTGTATTAAAATTATGTTGGATGTCCCATGTTTAATGTAAGATTTGGTTGCACCACCAACTCGATCTTTTTGCAATAAAAACGGCAAAAATGAATTAGCTACTCTTGTGTTCTTCATGGCTTTAATACAAATCGCTCCGTATGATCAACTGCAAATTATGGAACGTTTAGTTGATATTCCTGATCATTTGCCAACTCCAGCATGGGTGAGAAACACTTCTTCGAGAATTCCGAGTTCTTATAATTTTTGAAAAAGTTGGGTTATTTGTCACCGAAGCGTGTTTTCTTCCATTATTTGTTCTTTTGATGTCAAATGTAGACCTAATGGTTCAAAGTGTCCTCCTGGGTGTCGTTGCAATGAGATGATAAGATCATCTTGAGACGTTCTTTGAAGGAAGAAAACTCGAAAATAGTATAGAATTCGTTGTGATATAGATATACACATTTTACTCTTGAACGATAGTGTCTACAATCAAGAATTATCAAAATTCAGTCAAATTGAATTGCCAAGATTTTGTATCATGCCTGGTATCATAATTTCTGGTATGAAAATTATGCTATGAAAAATTATGGTGTGAAATTATGGTATTTTAATTTCTGGTATGAACTTTTGGTATGAAAATTTCTCGTATGAAAAATTTCATACCACAAAATTCATTCCATAAAATAAAAAATAAAATAAAGAAGGAAAAATAATAATAATTAAATAAAAATTAATTTCAGTAATTAGAAATTAAAACTTACACTTACATAACAACTAACAAACCTTTATTATTCTCTTTTTTTTTATTAAAATAGAGAGGTTAATTACTTTTACCAACCACTAAATAAAAGTGGTAAAAATAACGGTATACGCTTACTAAAACAAAATTTAAAAAAAAAGCTTATTTGGCCAAATTCTTTCATTTGTAATTGATTGGAAAGTAAATAAGTAAACTTTATGAGAAATAAATGAAATATATTTCATTAATTATAAGTTTTTTTAAATCAAATATTATAATTACATGATAAATCTTTTTAAAAAAATTTCATGTACAAGGCACGGGAATTATACTAGTGTAATTTAAAACAAATTTATTATGTCCAAATTAATATTGGGGTACACTTACTATATTTTTATTTAATTAAGGGTACATAAGTAGTTTTAAAATTTAGTATGCCCAAATTTATTTTAAACTTATTAGTTCTATAAAATATTAAGTGATGATATAGAAGTATTTTGTATGTTTTAAAATTTAAATCATCTAATAAAAACCCACAAAGATAGCCGTCCATAAGAACAATTTTATCCGTTTAGTTTTAATTGATCCTCACATTAGATAAAGTGAGGTGACGACATCCATTGTTGAAAAACAATTTTCATCCGTTTGTTTTAACTGATTTTCATTTGACATTTGATAAACTTAAATGGCTAGAATCTTCACACTTCCGTGACAATAATATTATATTAATATGTGTGGCCCCTCCTCCCGGCAGCATGTATGGAAAAAATGATATTGGGAGGATATCCCCCAGCAATGGACCACGATTTAGTACCCGATCCGGACGTAGATCGGCAAAGCCGATCGAACCGGGTGTTCTAATTAACTCTTCAAAAAAAATATGTGTGGCCCCATTTCACATATATTTTAAAATACATTTTAAATTGTGTTTTTTAACAAAATTTTTGAAATAATTAATATTATAATTGTTTACCATGTTATCATCAAATATATTCCTAAATTTAAGATTTAAATTATATTTATCTAATAAACCATAAAATAATATAAAATACCTTACTTAAACTTCAACATTAGATATGCAAATTTTATTTTTACTTTTATCAATTCGATAAATTTGATACATTAAAAATACTAAAAAATAGATAATTAAGTAATATTTTTGTAACAGTCAAAAATCGAAGATGACCTAATCGAGTATTTTAGGAAATTAAATCCGTTTTAACACGAGATACCTCTCGAGGTAACCAGCTCCTAGATGATATTACACCCCGGTGTTATTTGGAGCATTTGGGAGCTTCAATTAATAAAAATGCAGTTGAGAGAAATGATCAGGACATCGGACATATCCTAGATATGAAAAAACATGAAAAGGCAAAACGGCTAAAAGAGTCGCTATTTCGTTTCTTAGCGGCTAAGAAAGACGGCTTATGAATACGTGTTTTTCGAAACAATTGCGGAATAATTATCCATACAATATTCCAGATTTATTATTCCAATTTCGAGAAGTTTGGAGAAGGGGGCTTAAAACGCTTTCGGATCGGTAAAAGGATAATTATCGACTCCGCTAAAGGATAATTATCGTCTTCGCTATAAATAGCTGAAATAACGTTTAATAATTCATTTCCTTTCACGTTTCCTCGTAAAAGCTCTGATTTCTCTCAATCTTCAAACTCAGATCTACTCTTCGTTTCTAATCCGATTTCAAATCCGTTTGAGTTTTTGGAT
This sequence comes from Fagopyrum esculentum, assembly GCA_033239045.1. Lineage (NCBI taxonomy): Eukaryota > Viridiplantae > Streptophyta > Magnoliopsida > Caryophyllales > Polygonaceae > Fagopyrum > Fagopyrum esculentum. The sequence continues at coordinate 6,586,810 of BSUD01000003.1, forward strand.
TCCTCTCTTCATTCTCTTCATTTTGGTACCGAGTTTCTGCATTTCCGAGCAAGGGAAGGTCTGGTCGAGCATATATGATACTAGGGAGGTTCCGTCGCTCAGATTCCGGTGAATTTGATGGTGTTCGAGCGTAGCCTGCGTCGTTGTGATTCCGAATCTTCTTTCGGATCGTCAATCGGGTTAGTAACGAATAAGTTATGAATTTATTCGTTTTCCGTATTGCGATTTAGCCTAAATTGACCTTAGGCTTGTCAAAATGGATAATTGGAAATTCCATTATACTCGTTACTTTATTCTGGTGATTATGGGCTGTTTGTTTGATGAGATTTGATGACAGGTGGATTCAGAAATTGCATGCGGGCAAAACGTTATTCTGGCAAAATTTAATTAATTAATTGAAGGTTAATTAATTAAATTGGGATTCTAGAAAATGCTATAAGCTAATTAAATTCAAAGGAATGAATTTAACTGGTGTTTGAAGCGAGAAATTTAATGCAAGGAATATGATATTCTCAACAGGTGTTGTTGAAGGTTTTGGTTAACTATAGCTTAGTCTTTGTGAGCGTATCTAAGCACGATAAAGGAGGATAGTCCGAGTGGGAAACGGACTCAATAGTTGGTTTGCGAGGTTTTATTGTTCTTACCTGCGAGGTAAGTGTATATGAATTACACTTGCTTAATATATGTTATGTATTTAATATGCTATGATTTTTATGCATGCTTGAGTGTATATATATGTTTGTTATGATTGAATGCATGCTTATATGTATATGAGTGAGATGATGATGATGACTTGATATTCCTTATGAAAGCATGCATGAGGTACATGAGATGATAGTGGAAAGAATGTGATGAAAGAATATGATGAAAGCATGAAATTGAGTTATGATATGGAAGTGATAATATAGGATGGTAATTGATTAATTAGCCCAACTGGGTCCCGCACGGGTTTCCGGGGGACGAGGTCGCTACCTGATCTACAGGGGGCCTCAGAGGTCGCTACCTGATCTACAGGGGGCCTCAAGATAAGAAAAACAGCCAGGGGTCGCTACTTGATCTACAGGGGGCCTCAAGATAAGAAAAATAGTCCAAGATCGCTACCTGATCTACAGGGGGTCTTAGGACAAGATGGCCGAGGTCGCTACCTGATCTACAGGGGGCCTATGACGCTATCGGGTTGGCCAACCGAAAGAAAAAAAAAGAAAGAAAGAAAAGAAATACGAAAGCAATGAGAAAATATATCGTACGATCAGTTGGAGCTAGTTAGTTAATTATCACCTATGCATCGATGCGATCGAGTCTAGCATGCTATATGTTATGTTATGATTATTTTTATATGTGTTGAGATGATATGAGATGTTTATATGAGATGATATGTTTATATGTGATGTGTGATAACATGCTTGAATGTTTATGTGAAATGTGATGTGAATGGTTGTGGAATTATATGTGAATGTGGATATGTATGCATTGATCGACTTTGGAATGTGAGAAAGGGTATGGAGTGTCCTTTGGGGACGGGATATTAGATACTTATATATATTGGGAGAGTGCGATTTGTATACCCTTACTGAGCGTGTGGCTCATTGTTGTTATATCCACATATTTTTCAGCTACTCAGACTCGGTCTAACCAAGGCAAGGACGTTGGACCCAACACTTGGATTTGAGATCATATCAGGTGGGCTGTTATGGGATGCTACCGCCTAGGATGTTTTGCATGGTTTTAAAACAGCTGTGTTTTGTTAAACAGGGTTTTATGACGTATGTTAATATGTATATATGTTATGATGACTGCAAGATAAAGTTTTAAAATTTTACGTTTTCCGCTTTTCCGCTTATTGCTTTAAATAGGGTTAATTAATTGGTAATCAACTAGAAATGAAATAGGCGCGTCACATTTGGTTGGTATCAGAGCAGGGATATGATTCCTTGGCTTGGGGTTGTGGGAAGTTTTCTGAAAAGCTTTTGAAATTTTGTTTTTCTTTTAGATGGCGGAGCACAGCTAAAGGGTCGACTGAGTTTGTAGGGGGTGATCAAGAGCACCAGAAAGAGGTGCCAGTTCATGTAGTACCACCACCCCCAGGTATAGCAGGCATACCAGAGCTTGTGGCTTATTTGAGAGAGGTCATACCACCACAACCGCAACCACAGCCAGCACCTCAACATGGTATTATTCTAGTAAAGATGGACAAGAATTTCGAGAAGATTCGCCGCCAAGGGGCAAAGTCGTTTGAGGGGACCACTGATCCATTGTTAGTGGAGGAGTGGTTGAGGGATACAGAGCCTATTCTTGATAGGATTATATGCCCTACTGAGAGGAGGGTTCAGTACGCTGTGTCATTGCTTGTGGGAGCAGCAAGAGATTGGTGGGACACAGTTCCACACGGTCGGGATATACCCCCACTCCTGACTTGGGAAGACTTCCTTAGGGAGTTTGCCGAGAGATATACTCCACCTTTTGGTGAGAAATAAGGAGATTCCGATGGTGAAGGTCAGATGGGGACATCATTCAGCTCGAGAGGCTACATGGGAAACCGAGCGAGATATGAGAGCTAGATACCCTCATCTTTTTGAGTAAAAACCTCGAGAAATTGTGATCCGGTTGTGCATCCTTTTGATATATCTACGGGTTTGGTTCTACGTCCTTTCTTAAATTTCGGGACGAAATTTCTTAAAGTGGGAGATATTTGTAACAGTCAAAAATCAAATATGGCCTAATCGGGAATTTTAGGAAGTTAAACGGGTTTAACGAAATTAAAACCGTCTTAACAAGAGATCAATACCTAGATGATATAAACCCGGTGTTATTTGGAGCATTTGGGAGCTTCAATTAATAAAAATGCAGTTGAGAGAAATGATCAGGACATCGGACATGTCCTAGATATGAAAAAACATGGAAAGGCAAAACGGCCAAAAGAGTCGCTATTTCGTTTCTTAGCGGCTAAGAAAGACGGCTTAGGAATACGCGTTTTTCGAGACAATTGCGGAATAATTATCCATACAATATTCTAGATTTATTATTCCAATTTCGAGAAGTTTGGAGAAGGGGGCTTAAACCGCTTTCGGATCGGTGAAAGGATAATTATCGACTCCGCTAAAGGATAATTATCGTCTTCGCTATAAATAGCGGAAATAACGTTTATTAATTCATTTCCTTTCACGTTTTCTCGTAAAAGCTCTGATTTCTCTCAACCTTCAAACTCAGATTTACTCTCCGTTTCTAATCCGATTTCAAATCCGTTTGAGTTTTTGGATTCCTCTCTTCATTCTCTTCATTTTGGTACCGAGTTTCTACATTTCCGCGCAAGGGAAGGCCTGGTCGAGCATATATGATACTAGGGAGGTTCCGTCGCTCAGATTCCGGTGAATTTGATGGTGTCCGAGCGTAGCCTGCGTCGTTGTGATTCCGAATCTTCTTTCGGATCGTCAATCGGGTTAGTAACGAATAAGTTATGAATTTATTCGTTTTCCGTATTGCGATTTAGCCTAAATTGACCTTAGGCTTGTCAAAATGGATAATTGGAAATTCCATTATGCTCGTTACTTTATTCTGGTGATTATGGGTTGTTTGTTTGATAAGATTTGATGACAGGTGGGTTCAGAAATTGCCTGCGGGCAAAACGTTGTTTTGGCGAAATTTAATTAATTAATTAAAGGTTAATTAATTAAATTGGGATTCTAGAAAATGCTAAAAGCTAATTAAATTCAAAGGAATGAATTTAACTAGTGTTTGAAGCGAGAAGTTTAATACGAGGAATATGATATTCTCAACAGGTGTTGTTGAAGGTTTCAGTTTAACTATAGTTTAGTTGCTCTGGGAGCGTATCCAAGCACGATAAAGGAGGATAGTCTGAGTGGGAAACGGACTCAATAGTTGGTTTGCGAGGTTTTATTGTTCTTACCTGCGACGTAAGTGTATATGAATTACACTTGCTTAATATATGTTATGTATTTAATATGCTATGATTTTATGCATGCTTGAGTGTATATATATGTTTGTTATGATTGTATGCATGCTTATATGTATATGAGTGAGACGATGATGATGACTTGATATTCCTTATGAAAGCATGCATGAGGTACATGAGATGATAGTGGAAAGAATGTGATGAAAGAATATGATGAAAGCATGAAATTGAGTTATGATATGAAAGTGATAATATAGGATGATAATTGATTAATTAGCCCAACTGGGTCCCGCACGGGTTTCCGGGGGACGAGGTCGCTACCTGATCTACAAGGGGCCTCAGAGGTCGCTACCTGATCTACAGGGGGCCTCGAGATAAGAAAAACAGCCAGGGGTCGCTACTTGATCTACAGGGGGCCTCAAGATAAGAAAAATAGTCCAAGATCGCGACCTGATCTACAGGGGGTCTTAGGACAAGATGGCCGAGGTCGCTACCTGATCTACAGGGGGCCTATGACGCTATCGGGTTGGCCAACCGAAAGAAAAAAAAAGAAAGAAAGAAAAGAAATACGAAAGCAATGAGAAAATATATCGTACGATCAGTTGGAGCTAGTTAGTTAATTATCACCTATGCATCGATGCGATCGAGTCTAGCATGCTATATGTTATGTTATGATTATTTTTATATGTGTTGAGATGATATGAGATGTTTATATGAGATGATATGTTTATATGTGATGTGTGATAACATGCTTGAATGTTTATGTGAAATGTGATGTGAATGGTTGTGGAATTATATGTGAATGTGGATATGTATGCATTGATCGACTTTGGAATGTGAGAAAGGGTATGGAGTGTCCTTTGGGGACGGGATATTAGATACTTATATATATTGGGAGAGTGCGATTTGTATACCCTTACTGAGCGTGTGGCTCATTGTTGTTATATCCACATATTTTTCAGCTACTCAGACTCGGTCTAACCAAGGCAAGGACGTTGGACCCAACACTTGGATTTGAGATCATATCAGGTGGGCTGTTATGGGATGCTACCGCCTAGGATGTTTTGCATGGTTTTAAAACAGCTGTGTTTTGTTAAACAGGGTTTTATGACGTATGTTAATATGTATATATGTTATGATGACTGCAAGATAAAGTTTTAAAATTTTACGTTTTCCGCTTTTCCGCTTATTGCTTTAAATAGGGTTAATTAATTGGTAATCAACTAGAAATGAAATAGGCGCGTCACATTTGGTTGGTATCAGAGCAGGGATATGATTCCTTGGCTTGGGGTTGTGGGAAGTTTTCTGAAAAGCTTTTGAAATTTTGTTTTTCTTTTAGATGGCGGAGCACAGCTAAAGGGTCGACTGAGTATGCACATGCTCAGGGTAAAAATGATCAGGAGCACCCTAAGGTGCCAGTTTAGCCCGTATCACTACCTCCATCGGATATAGTTGGTATATATGATTTACTGATATATTTGAGAGAAGTTATACCACCATAGACACAACAGTGTCTCAGGCGGGTATTATTCTAGTAAAGATGGACAAGAATTTCGAGAAGATTCGCCGCCAAGGGGCAAAGTCGTTTGAGGGGACCACTGATCCATTGTTAGTGGAGGAGTGGTTGAGGAACAATGAGACCATTCTAAATAGAGTTATTTTCCCTATTGAGAGACGGGTACAATATGATATATCATTGATTGAGGAAGCATATAGAGATTGGTGGGACACGGTCCCTAATGGCCGTAGTATACCACTAGTGTTGACATGGGATGGTTTTTTTGAGAGAGTTTGGTGTGATGTTAGTAATGGATTGATCATCCACTCATATAACTTTGATTAATTGTTATACAAAGGAAATCACCACGGAGATAGATGGGTTGAGAGAGGTGATTTTCACCGGTGAGAGGAATGTTATTCCTACTTGCCTCATATCTGCAGTAACAACTTTTAGTTTACTTCGGGAAGGATGTCAGGCTTATCTGGCTAGTGTGTTAGATTCTGCTATTGTTAGCCCCGGAGTATCTGAGGTGGATGTTGTCAGAGAATTTCCTGAAGTTTTCCTTGATGATTTACCTGGTTTACCTCCGAGTAGAGAGGTAGACTTCGAGATTGAGACATTACCAGGTGCATCACCGATATCGATTGCTCCTTACAGGATGGCTCCGCTAGAGCTAAAGGAGTTGAAGAAACAACTAGAAGAGTTGCTCGAGAAAGGTTTTATACGTCCGAGTATTTCTCCTTGGGGCGCACCAGTGCTTTTTGTGAAGAAGGAGTACGGTAGTTTATGATTATGCATCGACTACCGTCAGCTGAACTAAATCACAATCAAGAACAAGTATCCCTTACCGAGGATAAAGGACTTGCTTGATCAGTTAAGGGGTGCTACAGTGTTTACAAAGATTGACCTTCGATCGGGATACTGGCAGTTGAGGATAGTAGAGAATTCAATACCGAAGACAGCTTTTCGTACTCGGTATGGACACTATGAGTTTATAGTTATGCCTTTTGGGCTGACGAATGCACCTGCAACATTCATGGCGCTGATGAACTCGATCTTCCAACCTTATCTAGATCAGTTTGTCGTGGTCTTCATTGATGATATCTTGATATATTCCCGAGATGCAGATACTCATAGAGAACATCTAAGACGTATCTTAGGGATTCTGAGGGAGAGACAGTTGTACGCGAAGTTCAGCAAGTGCGAGTTTTGGACGGATCAGATTGCCTTTCTAGGGCATGTGATATCACGAGATGGTATACAACCTGATCCATCCAAGATCAAGGCTATTACAGAGTGGGAAATTCCGAAGAGCATTACAGAGATTCACAACTTCTTAGGACTTGCGGGTTATTACAGGAGGTTTGTAAAGAACTTTTCGATTATCGCGCGTCCATTGACTAACTTGCTAAAGAAGAATCAGTAGTTTATATGGGATAACAATTGTCAAGAGAGCTTTGAAGAACTTAAGAAAAGATTGACTACGTTCCCTATTCTGGCTGTACCCTCAGATAAGGGTAACTTTGTGGTTTACACCGACGCATCTGGGAGTGGCTTAGGAGGAGTTCTAATGCAGGAAGGGAAGGTAATAGCATATACATCTAGACAATTGAGACCTCATGAGCAGAACTACCCTACACACGACCTAGAGCTTGCTGCTATAGTTCATGCTCTTAAGACCTGGAGGCACTATCTTTATGGTGATACATTTCCGGTGTTTACCGACCATAAAAGCCTGAAGTATATTCCCACTCAGAGGGATCTGAATCTGAGGCAGAGAAGATGGATGGAGTTACTCAAGGATTATGATTGCACTATAGAGTACCATCCAGGAAAGGCGAATGTGGTAGTTGACGCTCTCAGCAGAAAGAGCAGTGACCAAGGCGGTAAGGTCAAATACAAAGTCGAGCATCTATTAGCTCTCAGAGTTATGAGAGTAGAGATGGATGTAAGAGGATCTGAGTTGATAGCAAACATTCAGGTAAGACCGTTGATTCTTGATGAGATTTCAATTAGGCAAGATGAGGATGATACACTGAAGAAGTTGAAAGCTAAAGTGGGAGATGCTACCACTACACACTTCCAGTTGTCTGATCAGGGAGTGTTATACAGAGGTGCACGGATATGCGTGCTAAACATTGAGGAGTTAAAGAAGAAGCTACTTGAAGAGGCACATTCCTCGAGGTATTCCATGCATCCTGGGAGTACGAAGATGTTTAATGACCTAAGGAAGATCTATTGGTGGCCCAGGATGAGACGAGAGGTAGCTGATTTTGTGGCTCGATGTCTAGTGTGTCAGCAAGTGAAGGCTGAACACCAAGCACCAGCAGGGAAGTTACAATCTTTATCAGTTCCTGAGTGGAAGTGGGAGCGGATTACAATGGATTTTGTGGTTGGACTTCCTAGGACTTTCAGAAGGAATGACACGGTATGGGTGATTGTAGACAGATTGACGAAATCTGCCCACTTCTTACCGATGAGACAAGATAACTCCTTGGATGAGCTGGCAGAGTTGTATGTGAGAGAGATTGTTCGACTGCACGGAGTCCCTGTATCGATTGTATCTGATAGAGATCCGAGGTTTACATCGCATTTCTGGGGAAGTCTGCAAACTGCCTTAGGTACAAGATTGCATTTCAGTACAGCATTTCATCCTCAGACAGACGGACAATCAGAGAGAACGATTCAGACCTTGGAAGAGATGTTGAGATCTTGTGTTTTGGAGCTTAAAGGTAACTGGGATTCTAACCTACCATTGCTCGAATTTGCGTATAATAACAGTTTCCATTCGAGTATTGGTATGGCCCCTTACGAGGCCTTGTATGGAAGGAAGTGTCGCACACCTGTATGTTGGGGTTTTGAGGGCATGCGACAGATAGAAGGTCCCGAACTTGTACAACAGACAATAGAGAAAGTACAAGTAGTAAAGCACTGCTTGAAGGCAGCACAAGATCGTCAAAAGAGCTACTTTGATCGCCATAGACGAGAGATGACATATGAGATAGGCGATAGAGTGTTTTTGAAGGTATCTCCTTGGAGGGGAGTTATGAGATTTGGTAGGCATGGAAAGTTAGCACCGAGATACATTGGTCCATATGAGATCTTAGAGAAGATTGGACCACTTGCGTATAGATTGGCGTTACCACCAGAGTTATCAAGATTGCATGACATCTTCCACGTATCGGTGCTACGGAGGTATAGGTCAGATCCTAGTCATATCATTCCCGAACCTGAGATAGAAGTATCTGAGAACTTGTCCTACCCAGAAGAACCAGTTGAGGTTTTAGGCAGACAAGTTCGAAGATTGATAAACAAGGAGATTCCGATGGTGAAGGTCAGATGGGGACATCATTCAGCTCGAGAGGCTACATGGGAGACCGAGCGAGATATGAGAGCGAAATACCCCTATCTTTTTGAGTAAGAACCTCGAGAAATTATGATCCGGTTGTACATCCTTTTGATATATCTACGAGTTTGGTTCTACGTCCTTTCTTAAATTTCGGGACGAAATTTCTTAAAGTGGGAGATATTTGTAACAGTCAAAAATCGAAGATGACCTAATCGAGTATTTTAGGAAATTAAATCCGTTTTAACACGAGATACCTCTCGAGGTAACCAGCTCCTAGATGATATTACACCCCGGTGTTATTTGGAGCATTTGGGAGCTTCAATTAATAAAAATGCAGTTGAGAGAAATGATCAGGACATCGGACATATCCTAGATATGAAAAAACATGAAAAGGCAAAACGGCTAAAAGAGTCGCTATTTCGTTTCTTAGCGGCTAAGAAAGACGGCTTATGAATACGTGTTTTTCGAAACAATTGCGGAATAATTATCCATACAATATTCCAGATTTATTATTCCAATTTCGAGAAGTTTGGAGAAGGGGGCTTAAAACGCTTTCGGATCGGTAAAAGGATAATTATCGACTCCGCTAAAGGATAATTATCGTCTTCGCTATAAATAGCTGAAATAACGTTTAATAATTCATTTCCTTTCACGTTTCCTCGTAAAAGCTCTGATTTCTCTCAATCTTCAAACTCAGATCTACTCTTCGTTTCTAATCCGATTTCAAATCCGTTTGAGTTTTTGGATTCCTCTCTTCATTCTCTTCATTTTGGTACCGAGTTTCTGCATTTCCGAGCAAGGGAAGGTCTGGTCGAGCATATATGATACTAGGGAGGTTCCGTCGCTCAGATTCCGGTGAATTTGATGGTGTCCGAGCGTAGCCTGCGTCGTTGTGATTCCGAATCTTCTTTCGGATCGTCAATCGGGTTAGTAACGAATAAGTTATGAATTTATTCGTTTTCCGTATTGCGATTTAGCCTAAATTGACCTTAGGCTTGTCAAAATGGATAATTGGAAATTCCATTATGCTCGTTACTTTATTCTGGTGATTATGGGCTGTTTGTTTGATGAGATTTGATGACAGGTGGATTCAGAAATTGCATGCGGGCAAAACGTTATTCTGGCAAAATTTAATTAATTAATTGAAGGTTAATTAATTAAATTGGGATTCTAGAAAATGCTATAAGCTAATTAAATTCAAAGGAATGAATTTAACTGGTGTTTGAAGCGAGAAATTTAATGCAAGGAATATGATATTCTCAACAGGTGTTGTTGAAGGTTTTGGTTAACTATAGCTTAGTCTTTGTGAGCGTATCTAAGCACGATAAAGGAGGATAGTCCGAGTGGGAAACGGACTCAATAGTTGGTTTGCGAGGTTTTATTGTTCTTACCTGCGAGGTAAGTGTATATGAATTACACTTGCTTAATATATGTTATGTATTTAATATGCTATGATTTTTATGCATGCTTGAGTGTATATATATGTTTGTTATGATTGAATGCATGCTTATATGTATATGAGTGAGATGATGATGATGACTTGATATTCCTTATGAAAGCATGCATGAGGTACATGAGATGATAGTGGAAAGAATGTGATGAAAGAATATGATGAAAGCATGAAATTGAGTTATGATATGGAAGTGATAATATAGGATGGTAATTGATTAATTAGCCCAACTGGGTCCCGCACGGGTTTCCGGGGGACGAGGTCGCTACCTGATCTACAGGGGGCCTCAGAGGTCGCTACCTGATCTACAGGGGGCCTCAAGATAAGAAAAACAGCCAGGGGTCGCTACTTGATCTACAGGGGGCCTCAAGATAAGAAAAATAGTCCAAGATCGCTACCTGATCTACAGGGGGTCTTAGGACAAGATGGCCGAGGTCGCTACCTGATCTACAGGGGGCCTATGACGCTATCGGGTTGGCCAACCGAAAGAAAAAAAAAAGAAAGAAAGAAAAGAAATACGAAAGCAATGAGAAAATATATCGTACGATCAGTTGGAGCTAGTTAGTTAATTATCACCTATGCATCGATGCGATCGAGTCTAGCATGCTATATGTTATGTTATGATTATTTTTATATGTGTTGAGATGATATGAGATGTTTATATGAGATGATATGTTTATATGTGATGTGTGATAACATGCTTGAATGTTTATGTGAAATGTGATATGAATGGTTGTGGAATTATATGTGATGTGTGATAACATGCTTGAATGTTTATGTGAAATGTGATATGAATGGTTGTGGAATTATATGTGAATGTGGATATGTATGTGTGCTTTGAAATGTGAGGAAGGGTATAGAGTGTCCTTTGGGGACGGGATATTAGATACTTATATATATTGGGAGAGTGCGATTTGTATACCCTTACTGAGCGTGTGGCTCATTGTTGTTATATCCACATATTTTTTCAGCTACTCAGACTCGGCCTGATCAAGGTAAGGACGTTGGACCCAACACCTGGATTTGAGATCATATCAGGTGGGCTGTTATGGGATGCTACCGCCTAGGATGTTTTGCATGGTTTTAAAACAGTTGTGTTTTGGTTAAACGGAGTTTTATGACGTATGTTAGTATGTGTATATGTTGTGAATATGGTTGTAAGATAAAGTTTTAAAAATTTACGTTTTCCGCTTTTCCGCTTATTGTTTTATACAGGGTTAATTAATTGGTAATCAACTAGAAATAAAATAGGTGTGTCACATTTGGTTGGTATCAGAGCAGGGATATGATTCCTTGGCTTGGGTTGTGGGAAGTTTTCTAAAAAGCTTTTGAAAGTTTCTTTTTCTTTTAGATGGCGGAGCACAGCCAAAGGGTCGACTGAGTGTGTACATGCTCAGGGTAGAAATGATCAGGAGCACCCTAAGGTGCCAGTTTAGCCAATATCACTACCACCATCGGATATGGTTGGTATATATGATTTACTGATATATTTGAGAGAAGTTATACCACCATATACACAACAGTGTCTCAAGCGGGTATTATTCTAGTAAAGATGGGCAAGAATTTTGCGAAGATTTGCCGCCAAGGGGCAAAGTCGTTTGAGGGGACTACTGATCCATTAGTAATGGATGAGTGATTGAGGAACACTGAGTCGATTCTAGATGGAGTTATCTGCGCTACTGAGTGATGGGTACAATATGACATATCCTTGCTTGAGGAAGCAACTAGAAATTGACCGGGCATGGTCCCTAATGGCCGTAGTATACCACTTGTGCTGACATTGGATGATTTCTTGAGAGAGTTTGATGTGATGTTAGTAATGGGTTGGTCATCCACTCATATAACTTTGATTAGTTGTTATACAAAGGAAGTCACCACGGAGATAGATGGGTTAAGAGAGGTGATTTTCACCGGTGAGAGGAATGTTATTCCTACTTGCCTCATATCTGCAGTAACACCTTTTAGATTACTTCGGGAGGGGTGTCACGCTTATCTGGCTAGTGTGTCAGATTCTGCTATTGTTAGCCCCGGAGTATCTGAGGTGGATGTTGTCAGAGAATTTCCTGACGTTTTCCTTGATGATATACCTAGTTTACCTCCGAGTAGAGAGGTAGACTTCGAGATTGAAGCATTACCAGGTGCAACACCGATATCGATTGCTCCTTACAGGATGGCTCCGCTAGAGCTGAAGGAGTTAAAGAAACAACTAGAGGAGTTACTCGAGAAGGGTTTTGTACGCCCGAGTATTTCTCCTTGGGTTGCACCAGTGCTTTTTGTGAAGAAGAAAGACGGTAGTTTACGATTGTGCATAGACTACCGTCAGCTGAACAAAATCACAATCAAGAACAAGTATCCCTTACTGAGGATAGAGGACTTGCTTGACCAGTTAAGGGGTGCTACAGTGTTTTCAAAGATTGACCTTCGATCGGGATACTGGCAGTTGAGGATAGCAGAGAATTCAATACCGAAGACAACTTTTCGTACTCGGTATGGACACTATGAGTTTACAGTTATGCCTTTTGGGTTGACGAATGCACCTGCAGCATTCATGGCGTTGATGAACTCGATCTTCCAACCTTATCTAGATCAGTTTGTCGTGGTCTTCATTGATGATATCTTGATATATTCCCGAGATGCAGATACTCATAGAGAACATTTGAGACGTATCTTAGGGATTCTGAGGGAGAGACAGTTGTACGCGAAGTTCAGCAAGTGCGAGTTTTGGACGGATCAGATTGCCTTTCTAGGGCATGTGATATCACGAGATGGTATACAACCTGATCCATCCAAGATCAAGGCTATTACAGAGTGGGAAATTCCGAAGAGCATTACAGAGATTCACAACTTCTTAGGACTTGCGGGTTATTACAGGAGGTTTGTAAAGAACTTTTCGATTATCGCGCGTCCATTGACTAACTTGCTAAAGAAGAATCAGTAGTTTATATGGGATAACAATTGTCAAGAGAGCTTTGAAGAACTTAAGAAAAGATTGACTACGTTCCCTATTCTGGCTGTACCCTCAGATAAGGGTAACTTTGTGGTTTACACCGACGCATCTGGGAGTGGCTTAGGAGGAGTTCTAATGCAGGAAGGGAAGGTAATAGCATATACATCTAGACAATTGAGACCTCATGAGCAGAACTACCCTACACACGACCTAGAGCTTGCTGCTATAGTTCATGCTCTTAAGACCTGGAGGCACTATCTTTATGGTGATACATTTCCGGTGTTTACCGACCATAAAAGCCTGAAGTATATTCCCACTCAGAGGGATCTGAATCTGAGGCAGAGAAGATGGATGGAGTTACTCAAGGATTATGATTGCACTATAGAGTACCATCCAGGAAAGGCGAATGTGGTAGTTGACGCTCTCAGCAGAAAGAGCAGTGACCAAGGCGGTAAGGTCAAATACAAAGTCGAGCATCTATTAGCTCTCAGAGTTATGAGAGTAGAGATGGATGTAAGAGGATCTGAGTTGATAGCAAACATTCAGGTAAGACCGTTGATTCTTGATGAGATTTCAATTAGGCAAGATGAGGATGATACACTGAAGAAGTTGAAAGCTAAAGTGGGAGATGCTACCACTACACACTTCCAGTTGTCTGATCAGGGAGTGTTATACAGAGGTGCACGGATATGCGTGCCAAACATTGAGGAGTTAAAGAAGAAGCTACTTGAAGAGGCACATTCCTCGAGGTATTCAATGCATCCTGGGAGTACGAAGATGTTTAATGACCTGAGGAAGATCTATTGGTGGCCGAGGATGAGACGAGAGGTAGCTGATTTTGTGACTCGATGTCTAGTGTGTCAGCAAGTGAAGGCTGAACACCAAGCACCAGCAGGAAAATTACAATCTTTATCAGTTCCTGAGTGGAAGTGGGAGCGGATTACAATGGATTTTGTGGTTGGACTTCCTAGGACTTTCAGAAAGAATGACACGGTATGGGTGATTGTAGACAGATTGACGAAATCTGCCCACTTCTTACCGATGAGACAAGATAACTCCTTAGATGAGCTGGTAGAGTTGTATGTGAGAGAGATTGTTCGACTGCACGGAGTCCTTGTATCGATTGTATCCGATAGAGATCCGAGGTTTACCTCGCATTTCTGGGGAAGTCTGCAAAATACCCTAGGTACAAGATTGCATTTCAGTACGGCATTTCATCCTCAGACAAACGGACAATCAGAGAGAACGATTCAGACCTTGGAGGAGATGTTGAGATCTTGTGTTTTGGAGCTTAAAGGTAACTGGGATTCTAACCTGCCATTGCTCGAATTTGCGTATAATAACAGTTTCCATTCGAGTATTGGTATGGCCCCTTACGAGGCCTTGTATGGAAGGAAGTGTCGCACACCTGTATGTTGGGATTTTGAGGGCATGCGACAGATAGAGGGTCCCGAACTTGTACAACAGACAATAGAGAAAATACAAGTAGTAAAGCACTGCTTGAAGGCAGCACAAGATCGTCAAAAGAGCTACTTTGATCGCCATAGACGAGAGATGACATATGAGATAGGCGATAGAGTGTTTTTGAAGGTATCTCCTTGGAGGGGAGTTATGAGATTTGGTAGGCATGGGAAGTTAGCACCGAGATACATTGGTCCATATGAGATCTTAGAGAAGATCGGACCACTTGCGTATAGATTGGCGTTACCACCTGAGTTATCAAGATTGCATGACGTCTTTCACGTATCGGTGCTACGGAGGTATAGGTCAGATCCGAGTCATATCATTCCCGAACCTGAGATAGAAGTATCTGAGAACTTGTCCTATCCAGAAGAACTAGTTGAGGTTTTAGGCAGGCAGGTTCGAAGATTGAGAAACAAGGAGATTCCGATGGTGAAGGTCAGATGGGGACATCATTCAGCTCGAGAGGCTACATGGGAGACCGAACGAGATATGAAAGCGAAATACCCCTACCTTTTTAAGTAAGAACCTCGAGAAATTGTGATCCGGTTGTGCATCCTTTTGATATATCTACGAGTTTGGTTCTACGTCCTTTCTTAAATTTCGGGACGAAATTTCTTAAAGTGGGAGATATTTGTAACAGTCAAAACTCGAAGATGACCTAATCGAGAATTTTAAGGAATTAAATCCGTTTTAACACGAGATACCTATCGAGGTAACCTCCTCCTAGATGATATTACACCCATGTGTTATTTGGAGCATTTGGGAGCTTCAATTAATAAAAATGCAGTTGAGAGAAATGATCAGGACATCGGACATGTCCTAGATATGAAAAAACATGAAAAGGCAAAATGGCTAAAAGAGTCGCTATTTCGTTTCTTAGCGGCTAAGAAAGACGGCTTAGGAATACGCGTTTTTCGAAACAATTGCGGAATAATTATCCATACAATATTCCAGATCTACTATTCCAATTTCGAGAAGTTTGGAGAAGGGGGCTTAAACCGCTTTCGGATCGGTAAAAGGATAATTATCGACTCCGCTAAAGGATAATTATCGTCTTCGCTATAAATAGCTGAAATATCGTTTATTAATTCATTTTCTTTCACGTTTCCTCGTAAAAGCTCTGATTTCTCTCAATCTTCAAACTCAGATCTACTCTTCGTTTCTAATCCGATTTCAAATCCGTTTGAGTTTTTGGATTCCTCTCTTCATTCTCTTCATTTTGGTACCGAGTTTCTGCATTTCCGAGCAAGGGAAGGTCTGGTCGAGCATATATGATACTAGGGAGGTTCCGTCGCTCAGATTCCGGTGAATTTGATGGTGTTCGAGCGTAGCCTGCGTCGTTGTGATTCCGAATCTTCTTTCGGATCGTCAATCGGGTTAGTAACGAATAAGTTATGAATTTATTCGTTTTCCGTATTGCGATTTAGCCTAAATTGACCTTAGGCTTGTCAAAATGGATAATTGGAAATTCCATTATACTCGTTACTTTATTCTGGTGATTATGGGCTGTTTGTTTGATGAGATTTGATGACAGGTGGATTCAGAAATTGCATGCGGGCAAAACGTTATTCTGGCAAAATTTAATTAATTAATTGAAGGTTAATTAATTAAATTGGGATTCTAGAAAATGCTATAAGCTAATTAAATTCAAAGGAATGAATTTAACTGGTGTTTGAAGCGAGAAATTTAATGCAAGGAATATGATATTCTCAACAGGTGTTGTTGAAGGTTTTGGTTAACTATAGCTTAGTCTTTGTGAGCGTATCTAAGCACGATAAAGGAGGATAGTCCGAGTGGGAAACGGACTCAATAGTTGGTTTGCGAGGTTTTATTGTTCTTACCTGCGAGGTAAGTGTATATGAATTACACTTGCTTAATATATGTTATGTATTTAATATGCTATGATTTTTATGCATGCTTGAGTGTATATATATGTTTGTTATGATTGAATGCATGCTTATATGTATATGAGTGAGATGATGATGATGACTTGATATTCCTTATGAAAGCATGCATGAGGTACATGAGATGATAGTGGAAAGAATGTGATGAAAGAATATGATGAAAGCATGAAATTGAGTTATGATATGGAAGTGATAATATAGGATGGTAATTGATTAATTAGCCCAACTGGGTCCCGCACGGGTTTCCGGGGGACGAGGTCGCTACCTGATCTACAGGGGGCCTCAGAGGTCGCTACCTGATCTACAGGGGGCCTCAAGATAAGAAAAACAGCCAGGGGTCGCTACCTGATCTACAGGGGGCCTCAAGATAAGAAAAATAGTCCAAGATCGCAACCTGATCTACAGGGGGTCTTAGGACAAGATGGCCGAGGTCGCTACCTGATCTACAGGGGGCCTATGACGCTATCGGGTTGGCCAACCGAAAGAAAAAAAAAGAAAGAAAGAAAAGAAATACGAAAGCAATGAGAAAATATATCGTACGATCAGTTGGAGCTAGTTAGTTAATTATCACCTATGCATCGATGCGATCGAGTCTAGCATGCTATATGTTATGTTATGATTATTTTTATATGTGTTGAGATGATATGAGATGTTTATATGAGATGATATGTTTATATGTGATGTGTGATAACATGCTTGAATGTTTATGTGAAATGTGATGTGAATGGTTGTGGAATTATATGTGAATGTGGATATGTATGCATTGATCGACTTTGGAATGTGAGAAAGGGTATGGAGTGTCCTTTGGGGACGGGATATTAGATACTTATATATATTGGGAGAGTGCGATTTGTATACCCTTACTGAGCGTGTGGCTCATTGTTGTTATATCCACATATTTTTCAGCTACTCAGACTCGGTCTAACCAAGGCAAGGACGTTGGACCCAACACTTGGATTTGAGATCATATCAGGTGGGCTGTTATGGGATGCTACCGCCTAGGATGTTTTGCATGGTTTTAAAACAGCTGTGTTTTGTTAAACAGGGTTTTATGACGTATGTTAATATGTATATATGTTATGATGACTGCAAGATAAAGTTTTAAAATTTTACGTTTTCCGCTTTTCCGCTTATTGCTTTAAATAGGGTTAATTAATTGGTAATCAACTAGAAATGAAATAGGCGCGTCACATTTGGTTGGTATCAGAGCAGGGATATGATTCCTTGGCTTGGGGTTGTGGGAAGTTTTCTGAAAAGCTTTTGAAATTTTGTTTTTCTTTTAGATGGCGGAGCACAGCTAAAGGGTCGACTGAGTATGCACATGCTCAGGGTAAAAATGATCAGGAGCACCCTAAGGTGCCAGTTTAGCCCGTATCACTACCTCCATCGGATATAGTTGGTATATATGATTTACTGATATATTTGAGAGAAGTTATACCACCATAGACACAACAGTGTCTCAGGCGGGTATTATTCTAGTAAAGATGGACAAGAATTTCGAGAAGATTCGCCGCCAAGGGGCAAAGTCGTTTGAGGGGACCACTGATCCATTGTTAGTGGAGGAGTGGTTGAGGAACAATGAGACCATTCTAAATAGAGTTATTTTCCCTATTGAGAGACGGGTACAATATGATATATCATTGATTGAGGAAGCATATAGAGATTGGTGGGACACGGTCCCTAATGGCCGTAGTATACCACTAGTGTTGACATGGGATGGTTTTTTTGAGAGAGTTTGGTGTGATGTTAGTAATGGATTGATCATCCACTCATATAACTTTGATTAATTGTTATACAAAGGAAATCACCACGGAGATAGATGGGTTGAGAGAGGTGATTTTCACCGGTGAGAGGAATGTTATTCCTACTTGCCTCATATCTGCAGTAACAACTTTTAGTTTACTTCGGGAAGGATGTCAGGCTTATCTGGCTAGTGTGTTAGATTCTGCTATTGTTAGCCCCGGAGTATCTGAGGTGGATGTTGTCAGAGAATTTCCTGAAGTTTTCCTTGATGATTTACCTGGTTTACCTCCGAGTAGAGAGGTAGACTTCGAGATTGAGACATTACCAGGTGCATCACCGATATCGATTGCTCCTTACAGGATGGCTCCGCTAGAGCTAAAGGAGTTGAAGAAACAACTAGAAGAGTTGCTCGAGAAAGGTTTTATACGTCCGAGTATTTCTCCTTGGGGCGCACCAGTGCTTTTTGTGAAGAAGGAGTACGGTAGTTTATGATTATGCATCGACTACCGTCAGCTGAACTAAATCACAATCAAGAACAAGTATCCCTTACCGAGGATAAAGGACTTGCTTGATCAGTTAAGGGGTGCTACAGTGTTTACAAAGATTGACCTTCGATCGGGATACTGGCAGTTGAGGATAGTAGAGAATTCAATACCGAAGACAGCTTTTCGTACTCGGTATGGACACTATGAGTTTATAGTTATGCCTTTTGGGCTGACGAATGCACCTGCAACATTCATGGCGCTGATGAACTCGATCTTCCAACCTTATCTAGATCAGTTTGTCGTGGTCTTCATTGATGATATCTTGATATATTCCCGAGATGCAGATACTCATAGAGAACATCTAAGACGTATCTTAGGGATTCTGAGGGAGAGACAGTTGTACGCGAAGTTCAGCAAGTGCGAGTTTTGGACGGATCAGATTGCCTTTCTAGGGCATGTGATATCACGAGATGGTATACAACCTGATCCATCCAAGATCAAGGCTATTACAGAGTGGGAAATTCCGAAGAGCATTACAGAGATTCACAACTTCTTAGGACTTGCGGGTTATTACAGGAGGTTTGTAAAGAACTTTTCGATTATCGCGCGTCCATTGACTAACTTGCTAAAGAAGAATCAGTAGTTTATATGGGATAACAATTGTCAAGAGAGCTTTGAAGAACTTAAGAAAAGATTGACTACGTTCCCTATTCTGGCTGTACCCTCAGATAAGGGTAACTTTGTGGTTTACACCGACGCATCTGGGAGTGGCTTAGGAGGAGTTCTAATGCAGGAAGGGAAGGTAATAGCATATACATCTAGACAATTGAGACCTCATGAGCAGAACTACCCTACACACGACCTAGAGCTTGCTGCTATAGTTCATGCTCTTAAGACCTGGAGGCACTATCTTTATGGTGATACATTTCCGGTGTTTACCGACCATAAAAGCCTGAAGTATATTCCCACTCAGAGGGATCTGAATCTGAGGCAGAGAAGATGGATGGAGTTACTCAAGGATTATGATTGCACTATAGAGTACCATCCAGGAAAGGCGAATGTGGTAGTTGACGCTCTCAGCAGAAAGAGCAGTGACCAAGGCGGTAAGGTCAAATACAAAGTCGAGCATCTATTAGCTCTCAGAGTTATGAGAGTAGAGATGGATGTAAGAGGATCTGAGTTGATAGCAAACATTCAGGTAAGACCGTTGATTCTTGATGAGATTTCAATTAGGCAAGATGAGGATGATACACTGAAGAAGTTGAAAGCTAAAGTGGGAGATGCTACCACTACACACTTCCAGTTGTCTGATCAGGGAGTGTTATACAGAGGTGCACGGATATGCGTGCTAAACATTGAGGAGTTAAAGAAGAAGCTACTTGAAGAGGCACATTCCTCGAGGTATTCCATGCATCCTGGGAGTACGAAGATGTTTAATGACCTAAGGAAGATCTATTGGTGGCCCAGGATGAGACGAGAGGTAGCTGATTTTGTGGCTCGATGTCTAGTGTGTCAGCAAGTGAAGGCTGAACACCAAGCACCAGCAGGGAAGTTACAATCTTTATCAGTTCCTGAGTGGAAGTGGGAGCGGATTACAATGGATTTTGTGGTTGGACTTCCTAGGACTTTCAGAAGGAATGACACGGTATGGGTGATTGTAGACAGATTGACGAAATCTGCCCACTTCTTACCGATGAGACAAGATAACTCCTTGGATGAGCTGGCAGAGTTGTATGTGAGAGAGATTGTTCGACTGCACGGAGTCCCTGTATCGATTGTATCTGATAGAGATCCGAGGTTTACATCGCATTTCTGGGGAAGTCTGCAAACTGCCTTAGGTACAAGATTGCATTTCAGTACAGCATTTCATCCTCAGACAGACGGACAATCAGAGAGAACGATTCAGACCTTGGAAGAGATGTTGAGATCTTGTGTTTTGGAGCTTAAAGGTAACTGGGATTCTAACCTACCATTGCTCGAATTTGCGTATAATAACAGTTTCCATTCGAGTATTGGTATGGCCCCTTACGAGGCCTTGTATGGAAGGAAGTGTCGCACACCTGTATGTTGGGGTTTTGAGGGCATGCGACAGATAGAAGGTCCCGAACTTGTACAACAGACAATAGAGAAAGTACAAGTAGTAAAGCACTGCTTGAAGGCAGCACAAGATCGTCAAAAGAGCTACTTTGATCGCCATAGACGAGAGATGACATATGAGATAGGCGATAGAGTGTTTTTGAAGGTATCTCCTTGGAGGGGAGTTATGAGATTTGGTAGGCATGGAAAGTTAGCACCGAGATACATTGGTCCATATGAGATCTTAGAGAAGATTGGACCACTTGCGTATAGATTGGCGTTACCACCAGAGTTATCAAGATTGCATGACATCTTCCACGTATCGGTGCTACGGAGGTATAGGTCAGATCCTAGTCATATCATTCCCGAACCTGAGATAGAAGTATCTGAGAACTTGTCCTACCCAGAAGAACCAGTTGAGGTTTTAGGCAGACAAGTTCGAAGATTGATAAACAAGGAGATTCCGATGGTGAAGGTCAGATGGGGACATCATTCAGCTCGAGAGGCTACATGGGAGACCGAGCGAGATATGAGAGCGAAATACCCCTATCTTTTTGAGTAAGAACCTCGAGAAATTATGATCCGGTTGTACATCCTTTTGATATATCTACGAGTTTGGTTCTACGTCCTTTCTTAAATTTCGGGACGAAATTTCTTAAAGTGGGAGATATTTGTAACAGTCAAAAATCGAAGATGACCTAATCGAGTATTTTAGGAAATTAAATCCGTTTTAACACGAGATACCTCTCGAGGTAACCAGCTCCTAGATGATATTACACCCCGGTGTTATTTGGAGCATTTGGGAGCTTCAATTAATAAAAATGCAGTTGAGAGAAATGATCAGGACATCGGACATATCCTAGATATGAAAAAACATGAAAAGGCAAAACGGCTAAAAGAGTCGCTATTTCGTTTCTTAGCGGCTAAGAAAGACGGCTTATGAATACGTGTTTTTCGAAACAATTGCGGAATAATTATCCATACAATATTCCAGATTTATTATTCCAATTTCGAGAAGTTTGGAGAAGGGGGCTTAAAACGCTTTCGGATCGGTAAAAGGATAATTATCGACTCCGCTAAAGGATAATTATCGTCTTCGCTATAAATAGCTGAAATAACGTTTAATAATTCATTTCCTTTCACGTTTCCTCGTAAAAGCTCTGATTTCTCTCAATCTTCAAACTCAGATCTACTCTTCGTTTCTAATCCGATTTCAAATCCGTTTGAGTTTTTGGATTCCTCTCTTCATTCTCTTCATTTTGGTACCGAGTTTCTGCATTTCCGAGCAAGGGAAGGTCTGGTCGAGCATATATGATACTAGGGAGGTTCCGTCGCTCAGATTCCGGTGAATTTGATGGTGTCCGAGCGTAGCCTGCGTCGTTGTGATTCCGAATCTTCTTTCGGATCGTCAATCGGGTTAGTAACGAATAAGTTATGAATTTATTCGTTTTCCGTATTGCGATTTAGCCTAAATTGACCTTAGGCTTGTCAAAATGGATAATTGGAAATTCCATTATGCTCGTTACTTTATTCTGGTGATTATGGGCTGTTTGTTTGATGAGATTTGATGACAGGTGGATTCAGAAATTGCATGCGGGCAAAACGTTATTCTGGCAAAATTTAATTAATTAATTGAAGGTTAATTAATTAAATTGGGATTCTAGAAAATGCTATAAGCTAATTAAATTCAAAGGAATGAATTTAACTGGTGTTTGAAGCGAGAAATTTAATGCAAGGAATATGATATTCTCAACAGGTGTTGTTGAAGGTTTTGGTTAACTATAGCTTAGTCTTTGTGAGCGTATCTAAGCACGATAAAGGAGGATAGTCCGAGTGGGAAACGGACTCAATAGTTGGTTTGCGAGGTTTTATTGTTCTTACCTGCGAGGTAAGTGTATATGAATTACACTTGCTTAATATATGTTATGTATTTAATATGCTATGATTTTTATGCATGCTTGAGTGTATATATATGTTTGTTATGATTGAATGCATGCTTATATGTATATGAGTGAGATGATGATGATGACTTGATATTCCTTATGAAAGCATGCATGAGGTACATGAGATGATAGTGGAAAGAATGTGATGAAAGAATATGATGAAAGCATGAAATTGAGTTATGATATGGAAGTGATAATATAGGATGGTAATTGATTAATTAGCCCAACTGGGTCCCGCACGGGTTTCCGGGGGACGAGGTCGCTACCTGATCTACAGGGGGCCTCAGAGGTCGCTACCTGATCTACAGGGGGCCTCAAGATAAGAAAAACAGCCAGGGGTCGCTACTTGATCTACAGGGGGCCTCAAGATAAGAAAAATAGTCCAAGATCGCTACCTGATCTACAGGGGGTCTTAGGACAAGATGGCCGAGGTCGCTACCTGATCTACAGGGGGCCTATGACGCTATCGGGTTGGCCAACCGAAAGAAAAAAAAAGAAAGAAAGAAAAGAAATACGAAAGCAATGAGAAAATATATCGTACGATCAGTTGGAGCTAGTTAGTTAATTATCACCTATGCATCGATGCGATCGAGTCTAGCATGCTATATGTTATGTTATGATTATTTTTATATGTGTTGAGATGATATGAGATGTTTATATGAGATGATATGTTTATATGTGATGTGTGATAACATGCTTGAATGTTTATGTGAAATGTGATGTGAATGGTTGTGGAATTATATGTGAATGTGGATATGTATGCATTGATCGACTTTGGAATGTGAGAAAGGGTATGGAGTGTCCTTTGGGGACGGGATATTAGATACTTATATATATTGGGAGAGTGCGATTTGTATACCCTTACTGAGCGTGTGGCTCATTGTTGTTATATCCACATATTTTTCAGCTACTCAGACTCGGTCTAACCAAGGCAAGGACGTTGGACCCAACACTTGGATTTGAGATCATATCAGGTGGGCTGTTATGGGATGCTACCGCCTAGGATGTTTTGCATGGTTTTAAAACAGTTGTGTTTTGTTAAACAGGGTTTTATGACGTATGTTAATATGTATATATGTTATGATGACTGCAAGATAAAGTTCTAAAATTTTACGTTTTCCGCTTTTCCGCTTATTGCTTTAAATAGGGTTAATTAATTGGTAATCAACTAGAAATGAAATAGGTGTGTCACAATTTTGTTGACAATAATTAACAACTTACTACGTCACTATTAAATTACATGCGAGATAAAATATGAAAATATAATATGTTACTTTATCTATTTATATTTATAAATTATTTGTCCATAATATCACTACTTAATTAATTTAAAATGAATGTTTTATTATTATTTTTAAAATATCATTTTATTTTAGTAAATAATTAAAAAATTATTTGCATAAGGAATTATTATTTTTTTATACAAAATAAAAGGTATTTTTTCTCTTCGAAAAAATCTTTAAATTAAATTATTATAAATAATAAATAAATAAATAAAATTATATCAAATTTAAATGATTAAAAAATAAAATAAAAAATATATTTTATGGACTATGATAGAAATATATATATACACAATATTAAATTTGGAAACAGTATAATTTGGAAACATATATATACACACGATCTTAATTTTGGAAACAGTATGATTTGGAAATATATATATATATATACACACGATCTTAATTTTGGAAAGTATGCTTTGAAATATATATATACATCAAACAGCGCCGTTAGAAATAAACTCAAACGCCGATTTCGAAGTTGTTGTTCCTCAAAAAAATCCATCAAACAGCGCCGATTCGAAGTTGTTGCTCCTCAAGACATGGAGACGGAGACGGATTACACGATGATCGTAACAGAGCAGCAGCAGAGCTTACCTGAATCATGTTCGCTGGTGGAAGCCGTTGTGGCCAGCGGTGTCAAAATTCAATATCCATGCTTTCATTGTTCCCGCTGCGACGACTATTCTGCATATTTGGGTGAATGTAAACAGTTATTTGCCAATACACTGAGTTTCGCTTCCCCGAATTTAGCGCTAAGCACCGTCGGGCATGTCGCCGATAATCTCGTCCGTGTGATCGACGATGCCAACGACGTCCTATTCTGCTCGCTTCACCGCCCATTCCCGGGAACCGCAACAACCCTAATTGTTGAGTTCGATTTCGATCAAATGTCGGTGGAGGAGGGAGTTATTTTGGAGTCTTTTGAAGACGTGGGGCCCAAGACAAAACCTGCTAGTGTAGAATCGGTACAGAGATTGCTGGAAGAGAAGGTTAGAGAAGAAGAAGATGGATTTGATAGCGATTGGTGTGCTGTTGATTGTGTAATTTGTATGGAAGAGATCGAAACCTGGGTTAGTTCGCTTAAGATGCCCTGTTCGCATCTGTTTCATCAAGATTGTCTTCTTCAGTGGTTGGATAACAGCAACGTCTGTCCGCTTTGCCGATACGAGATGCCATGTGAAGATTGAATGTGTTAGATCTGTTACTGTATAGGCTTGCTTAGCCTTAGATTCATGTATATTAGATTCTTGTAGTATCAAACAATTGTAAATGATTTACAATGAGTAAATTGAGGAAGACATTCAAAACAACTCTTATTTGAACGCACTTAGATCAAAGTATTCTGAAATCCAATGGTTGTGAGAGATGAGTGCCTCGATTTTGTTATTTCAAACAATACCAATATTTATTAGGTGTAGGCATAGAGGATCCAATTCATCTATGTAAATTATAATTGATGTATGCATTTTATTTTAATACAAACTACAAGATTGAAACAAAACTAAATGGTTACAAATCCTGAAACTGTAGAGCTTACCATATATGTATCTACATCTAAAATGAACCATTAAAAAGGAACTAGTGAGTTAGAACAGGACGAATACAAGCCTTAAAATCCTCATAAAATTTTTGTTCTGAGAACAAGGCGGCCCGTTTCCTAGCGGCTGCAGCCATCTTCAATCTTTCGCTTTCTGGCATTCTTAGAACTTGCAGAATGGCATTTGCGTATTCTTCCACCGTCTGAGCAAGAAATCCCGTTTGTTGCCCACCATCTTCTTCCAAGACGATGTCCATTTTCGGACCAGCAGAATTGTGTGCTGCAAAGAGGCAATATTGAACAAGCTTAGACTAATAGTGTTGTGTTATAATTGTGTATAAAAAAAATTCATGTTCTCACCGATTGGGATGGCCCCAGCAGCCATGTACTCGACAACACTGATACCAAAATGCTCGTCCGTCATGGAGTGGATTCCTGCTATGGCTCCTCCTAATAGCGTGACCAAGTCCCTGAAACAATCAATATACCACAGTTCAAGCATGAATCCTGATGTGGATTTGTTTGTACAAGTTAAAGTCTTAAGCTCTAAATTTAAACCTGAAGCAAGCAAGCATTTATTATAAGGTAAAAGCAAATCCAAATTAGAAGTTTTTGTCCATGAACTGAATTCCCTAACTGTATAATCAATGCTTAGGGGATTGCTAAACATTTTCAACAATAATCATCTCCGAATTTTAAATCCTAAATCAAACCATGATTTCCAAGTGGGCATTAGAAAGCTTAAAAGCACGTGTTAAGCAATGCCCATTATGCACTGATAGATCCCGCTGAAACATATTGAAAGAAGATAAAATAAGGAACATATAAATCACATCATTCGATCAATTAATCTGTTGGGCGTCAAGCCATTTTTCGTGATAACCAAAACTAACAGAGAAATCAAAATACCTAGAAGAGGAAAAGTACACAAATTCCTCATTCCATATCCACATTAAGATTAGACCCAACTGGGCACATTTCGCCGTCATTAAAAATATTACTACAACAGCAGAGTGCGACTGGGAATCTATATTCAGCCTACAGTTCCTCTAGATGTCAACCAATCAATTTCCTCATCAAATTTATGACATTATTAGTAAACAAAATGATTATTCTTAGTTAGAGGCTTGAGCAACGATTATTTTCCGTGGGCATCATCTATAATAACACAAATCCAAGATTTGGAACTTTCAATTTTGGCATTTGTGTAAATAGCTTAGGGGTCAGGCAAAGAAATGCTGGAAGCAGAAATCTTACAGAACATACAATGTAACTGTTTATCATGATTCAGCAAAGAGAGAAGCGTGAAAGTGCTGACCTGTACATGATATTCTTGTGGAACTCCACATGACATTCAACTTTCAATTCAGCAGCTTGTTCAACTAAGCTCTTCAATCTATCTTCATCAGCCTTATTACGACAACTACCAACAAACTGGAGCCTAGGCATAGGCAAGTCTGCATCCAACTTACTCACGGCTTTTGCAAATGCCTGAAGCTGAATAGAATGTGCCTGAGACAAAAATGCATTTTGACACAAGTTACAAGACTCTTTTTAATGCCCCAAGAATAAGTTCAATATCTATGAGCTCAATTACCTACGGTTTATAAGGTTTATAAAGATTCACACCTTCTCAGGACGGAACTGAGCAACTGATATAATGGTTGGAATCTTGCTTGATCTTTCCAGTGGCATAACCTGTTTCAAAAAAGTACCATCGAACGTAATACAAATAAACAAATAAAATAGAACAATTGAATTGAATTGTATGTATGAAGTAAATATAAATTTTCCAACGGAATCTAGAGGATACATTTTTTTCAGGAGAAATTGAGGATGAAGTTTATAAATCCTTTTAATTATACACGAATATGAACCAGGAACAGAGGCATAAACAACTAAAGCAGACCCACTAAAAAATCCTTCTCTCCGATCCATACTATCATTAAGATACCTCTAAAGGGACGGGAGACTGGAAAAGGTTTGTGCTGTCAAACAAAATGATTAAAACCCATTAATTACAAGGCTTACCTGTAACCCTGATGTGTCACAAGGAGGATAAACTCTTTTGATCCGTTGAGGGATCTTCCATATCTTTTCAATATGGCCTCGAGTCCAAGAAGAATTTACCATTACCAAGTGAGCACAGGAGCCAACTAGCCCATACATCCAACTAAATACTGTATAATATATAATCTTGCAGCTGGATAACCAAGTACTGCCATCCAAACAGAAATGTGTGAGAAGCATCACTGAAAATATATATACAAGAAAACAACTAGAATACGAGCTTCCAATGATGGAATTGAAAAACTTTGAACTGATCTGAAGACTAAATCCAGGAGATTGATAAGGAACATGAAATTCAAATCAAATTGAAAACATGGATAACTGTCCCTATAATGCAAATGACAGAGTAGCTATGCAAAAAGACTTTGTATGAAAATTTTAAGTGTGTAAACTCAACTTATCTAAGCTCACAACACAATATCGAAGATAGTCTTCGCTTATCAATGTGGAAACATATTTCTACCTAAAAAAACAATGTGGAAACTTATCAGCAAAAATTTCATCAGCAAGCAACAAAAAGATGAGAAAGCTGCATAATGTTGAAGTAAGATCTACTGCAGATACATACCTCTGAGCTATCCTAGAATCATTGTTGTACATAGAACTCCGTGTTCGAACACGGGATAACATATATGTACTGATTGTAGGGTAATGTGTATAACAGATGACCCTGCATCCAAACAGACGAGCAAGGGGGTATGTAAAAGCATAGCCACTGGTGTCGAAATAGTATGAAGGCGTAACTTTGCACAAGGCTTCCCAAGCGAGGTACACGGAACCAAGGCTTTGACCAACCATAGTGAACCGAGGATAGGTAGTTTCTTCTATCCACTTCCTATTATTCAAATGCACCACCTGATTCCAGAATACATGATAGTTTTAACAGCAAAATTGGCGGAAATGGAAGCAATCCAGAAAGGGACCTAGGGTTTTCCATTCTATTTCCTTGGATCATAAATTCAATCACTAATGTAATCCAATTCAATTAATTACATGACTATTAACTAAAACCTAATAGATCAAGTAAGAAAGCGAAAATTAAAGTGAATCGAGTGAGGTACCTTGGGTGGGAAGAGTAATTTGACGCCGAACCTATCAGTGGCGCGAGCTGAGAGACTCTCGGGAGAAGCATCGTGATCACCAGTATAGATAATACAATCGAGATCGGGATTTTCGTCTTGGATGGCTTTGACAGCACACCAGAGCACTCTCTCTCCTCCGCCGCCATCGTTGGTGTAGGGGTGGAAGAATCCAACCGCTGTTTTCTTATTTCGCCTCCCAAACACTACACTTCGGAATAATTTGAAGATCGCGACCGGGAGGAAGAGAAGAGTCAAGATGACAAACCCCATTGTTGAATCCGGAGAAGTTTGTGGAGGTTTTTCAGGGAAGAGAAGTCAGTCTTTGTATCCTTCGTCTCAATTGATGAACTAACCTTTTTTAAGATTAATCTTTTTTATTTTTTATACTTCGTTCATGATTTTTTGTTTTCTTCTTCTCTTTCCGGTTTCTTCAGTTTCGGGTTTCCTCACGGACGCTGATCATTTTATTCTCCACCAATTTTTTTTTTTCGTGTTATATATACAATTTTGAATTTAATTGATACCGAATATGAACGTTTTGCGTTGACACTTAAATTAGTTTGAGCGTCAACGCTTTCCGACGGCGCTCAAATCTTAAAATAAAAAAAATATTAGGCAAAAAATCGGAAAAAAAAAGGTTTTTGGGCACCGACGCACGGCGCTAGCGCCCAGAACCCAACTTTTTCTTACTTTTGTCCCTTTTTTTAAAGATTTGAGCGCCTTCGGAAAGCGTTGGCGCTCAAATTTTTTTATTTATTTTTAACTGGTTGAGCGCCATCGGAATGCGTTTGTATTTTACGTCAGTAAAACCAACCTCGTGCCTTTAGCTTTTTCCTTTTTTTTTTACTTTTATTTATAAATCTTTAATTTATTTTTAATTTTTTACTCTTTCTCCCCTTTAAAATTTGACTTTTCTTGTAAGTATCCACGAAATTCTTCATTTTAGTATTCTTATGATTTTATTTATTTTTTCTTACAACTTTTTTTTAATTTATTATTTTAAAATTTAATTATAAAATAAAAATCTAAAAATTTAAATTAAAAATATCGCATTAAATATAACTTTATAAAATCTTAATAATATACATAAAATTATTTTTTATTTTAATTAAAAAATCTAAAAAATTAATTTAATGTTAATTTTTATTTTTGAATTAATTTAAAAATGTAGTAAATTGTTTTTATTATTTTTGAATTAAAACAGAATAAAAAATCAAACAAAAAATCTGAAAATAAATATAATATTACTACAATTTAAAATAAGAGTACATAATTTGTTTTAAATATTTTTTTATAATTTTAAAATAAAAATATATAAAAGTTAAAATAACAAAATACATGTATAC
>BSUD01000003.1:6617186-6787104 GCA_033239045.1 Fagopyrum esculentum
TTTTTTTAATTTTTAATTTAAAATTTTAAAATAAAGTATTAAGAATGTGTATAAAAGGAAATAAATAAAATCACGAGAGTACTAAGAGAAAACTTCAAAACTTGTAGATACTAATTAGAAAAAAAAAGTTTAAATTTAAAAGGCAAGGAAAATCTTTTATTTTTAAACTCTACATTTTATATAAAAGTTTAATATATAATTAAAATAAATAAAATAAAAGATACCTTACAAGAAATTAAAAAAAATAAAAATTAGAAAACATTTGTCAGTTTTATTTCTTAGTATAAATATACACTAGATATATGTGCTCCCACCAAAAATACACTAGATGTATATGTATAGGTTTATCTTTTTTTAAGATAACTTGCATTATCTTGACTTAATCAAGTTAAGTTATTTTATATTGTGACAATATATTCGTGAATTTGATATAATTTGTAATCTATGAAATGTCAAATCTCAAAATGCAAATTCAATTTGTTACAAGCCAATAGCATAACATGCTTCGAAAGTTTATGCATTATAGTAAACTCAAATTGCAAAAAAGTGAAATACACATTCGAGGACCCCAGATTGCTTCGATACATAAAAGTATACGATAATTTTTCGAACCAAGTCTCACGATTTACCTACTCAACACACTTTAGAAACGGGACGATAAGTTTAGGGTTTATCACAGCGAAAATCAACTTGATCATTAATTGATTTGTTTTTTTTTCTAAAAAGAAAATTGAACCGTTAGTATTTACAACGTAACGTCTAGACGGATTAGAATTAGTTTACAAATTGGCTTAAATCAACGACTAACGCGCTTGTATCATCGTATGATCCTCTCTTGATGGATAACTCGACGAGTTCTCTACAAGCTCGAGCTAGATTAGGCTTAGTGAACCCTAATGCTGTACAATATGGAAGAACAATATCTACTGCTTCTTGATTACTAACCTGTAACAAGTAACAACAAAGCAAAATGAGATCAGTCACTACCCAAATGACCTAAAGTTCAGTTTCTATATATATATAAATATATGTATGTATACCTTATCCCAAACACCATCTGAGGCCAAGATCAAGAACTGAAAACCAGGTTTGATGACAAGCGATTTCGTTTCCGGTTCAGCTGTAACCCATTGTTTGAGATGCTTATCACCAATGGATCTCGACACTGCTAAAGAACTTTGTATTCTCCATACACCGCCACGACAGCAATCTACATAGCCTCCCTACAATATCATGTCGAATTCGGTAAGAAACAAGTCCAGAAGTACATTTGATATGGATATCAAAATAGTTATTGGTACTTACAGTTGATTCGATCCTTCTGCGTTCATCTTCTCTGGAAGGCTTATGATCAATGGTGAGAGCTTCAGCAACTCCATTACGAGACAAAACTGCGCGACAATCACCAGCATTCGAAACTACAAGACTTCCATTACGAATCAAAGCGGTTACTGAACAAGCTCCACCACCACAAGCAGTTTGTTTGAGAAACTCAGAATCAGTATTCAAATATCCATCTTTAATCGTCTTCTCCAAATCTTCTGTATCGTTTACTTCATCCATTATCTTCTTCCCAAGCTTCGCAGCTACGAATTCAGCTGCTGTTGATCCTCCGTGTCCATCGTATACACCAAAAAACGCCTAAAATCGAAATCAATTTTACAGTCATCAGTCTAACCTAATTTCAACATCGATTGATTTCTCGAATCAAGAAAAGCAAATTACCTGTTTAGAATCTCCGTTAATCTCAACAGAAGCGGAATACCTGTCCTCCAAATTGATTTTCCGTCCTCTTTTACAGTACACAGCAAAGGTATCGTCTTTCTCCTCCAATTCATCCATCCTCTTCTCAATCCTCTTCAGCGTAGTCTCGTGAACCGAGCTGAAAGTCGTCACCGGAATGAGGATTCTCGCCGGTCTCCTTCTCTTCATAATCGCAGCAGCTGTCGCCGGTGACAGTGGTCCCTCCGGCGAGAAGTCCGAAATCATGGGACAGGTGATCGGTGACAATGAAACACAAGGAGGCATTTTTTCTTAGTTTTGTTTGAGTGTGTTTTCTTGTTTGGATGAATGAATTGGAAGCTTGGGTTGTAAGATTTGAAGCTGTGTATTATATATGGTTAGTGCGGTGAAGATAACTTGAGCCGTTCAACGGTCAAAATTAGGATTTATAATTAATTTTTTCTTCTTTAAATTTAATTTGTCATAATTATATGTGGATGAGGACAATGGTCTGAGGAAGACCGGGAGTTTGACCTTCTCAAATGCCGCAAATCCGCAATCTATGTGTTTTGAACTTATAAACGTGGTTGAATTGGTTGCGAGTGATTTTGGTGGGTCCAAATTATATAACATAATATTAGAATTAGTATATTTTTTGTATGGTCAAATAAAGTCATTATACCAACCAACCATCAATATAGTTTTAATGTTACATTTTACGGATTCGGTTAAGATCGAACTGACTAAGTTTTTTCGTTTTTTTTCGGATGTAACAATTGACAAAGTTCCTCGTATCAGGAGCTTCACTTATACTTGATCGTCGAATATTATTTTAGTGTTTTATTATCATATACGTTGTAGCGTTTTCTTTACCTTCTAATTATCATATTTCATCTATAACCTGAACTCCTCAATAAAATTTGTTTAAATGAACATATCCGATGTTAGTTGAACCATTATTATATGTGTTAAATTTTTATTTTTTTCATACTTCAAACAAATTTAATACAATGATTTAACTATAAAATTTAATCATCTTAAATATAATTACGATTATTTTTAACCTAAATTTTAAGGGTATGCTTGATTTGAAAAAAATAGAAAAAATAAATAGATTTAAAAGAATATCTGAAATGTCTTATTTTAACTTTCTAGTATCAGACACATTGCTTATATACATCTTATTCTATTTTAAAGTGAGTATAACATGAAATGAAAAAAATTAAATTATTTTCGGTTTGGATTAATTTTTGTATGTCTTTTACAAAAAAAAAATGTAAAAAGTATCAAAACTGTTTTGTGAAAAAAAAAGCATTTTAAAAGGGCATTTTGATAACTAGACCTTTTTTAAAAATCAGACTTTTTAATGTTTCAATTAAGTAAATACACCCCAATTTTTTTGTATTTATTCTCAAATTCTATACACTCTTCTTTCTAGGGGTATATTTACTAAACACAAAATTAGAAAAAATCTAGTAAACTAAATTATTTCTTTTTAAAAAAATGAGTTTGTTTAAGATAGACTTATAATAACAAAGATAGGAATATAAATAAATGTTTATAAATTATAAATAAAATCTAAGACTATTCATCCTCAAAATATATAGTTACAACTAATAAAGACGATTCTTGAAAAAGACAGCAATGATCCAATCAAATAGATAGTGTACCTCCACTTGAAAATTTAGAATCGCCGAAATAGAAGTATTAAGCGCATCTAGAAGTTTCATGTTCTGGATCGTAATTACTATTAAGTTGTGGTCCAATTTCGTAATTACTTTGCAAATTGGGAAAGTGAAATTGTGAGTCAAATATAGATTGCGGAATTAGCATGCAGCTGGGTCCTACCTTTTCATAGTTTTAGTAAGTGTACTTTAGAGATGGTCAAAACTCAAAAACAAATGTTTTATGTTTAAGAGTTAAAAAGTCAATAAAAATACAATTTGATATTTTAGCATTTTTATTTTAGGTAAAGAAGCTTATATTTTAGGTATGACTAAGCCCTAGGGTTTTGGTATTCTTAATATTTCACACATGTCACATTGTTTATATGGACATTAAAAAATAGAAATTGTAAAGAAAATTATTCATGTCAACTTAAAAAGGTTCATATTATACCTTGTTCATTATAACAATCAAATAGTTTTATAAATATTTAACGTTTTTGGTTCATTATTAAATTTATTAGTGTAACGGAATAACGGATATGAGAAAAATAGAAATAAACAATAACAAATACGTCAAAAATATCATGATTTACTTAATAATAATTATTTTTACACTATAGAGGAGATTGGATTATAGATAACAACTTAATACGTTATAGATTAATTAAAAATATAGTTGTTGCTAAAAACCCTATAAAAAACGTACCAGTGTTGAGTCTAAATCGATGGTCCATTGAAAGAACGTTAGGTAGCGTTTGCCGAAATATGACAATCAAACATACTTAACAATCACAAATATAATTATTTCCTAATAAACTTAAATTTTTTGAGGTTCATTGGACCTTAAAAATATTTAAGTGCGAACCCTTATTTCGTACATACACGGACTAAAATAGTTATATTTTTAAAATATTAATTAATTTTTAATATTTTATATAGTTTACTATTTCTCTTAACTAGATCCTCATTACAAAATATGGAGGTATATTTACATAGCTCAAAATTAGAAGTTGCTTGAAGAGATTGATTGAAATACGTACTTATCTTGTATAAAACATGGTTTTGACATTGTCGTATATTATAACATGTCAACGCCGTATAGAACAAAGATATATAAGATGTGAGATGCCTCGTACGACATCATCAACCATAGCGGCTAACCACCATATATTTTATTTTGTAAGAATTTGAAAAATATGCATTAATTACATATTTTAATGCTTTTAAATTTGTGACAAGGCCAATACTGCAACTACTTTAAACTTTTAGTATACAATAATGGAGTATTATTTATACTAACGATCAAGCTAGTGTCCTAATTAAATAAGTTCACTAGATTACTCTCCATTTAATTAAGGTTAATTTGCAATAAAGTATATTAAAATAACATTATATATTGTAGAATAAATCTTGGTTACCTTTGATGATTAACGTGATATTTGACAGTTTCCTTGGCAAAGATCGAGTTTGATTGAGGTAGGAGAAATTCCTAACTTGATTCGACACTGTTAATAATAATTTTATGAAATTATCATTAATTAGATCATGAAATAATTGTTTTATATTGTGTTTGTTGGTCCTCCTTAATCAAGCTCATTCAATAAATGGGTTATCCAACAAATTGGATATATGCCCAATGGGCAAAAGATGAGAACTAATCTAAAATTTTCTTCTAGGAAACAATTTTATTATTGAGATGTCAGATTTGGGGGAGAGAACCAAGGTGATGAATAGAGAGAAGTTTCTCTGCAGACAAACTAAATCTGACATATTTTTTTGGTTCTAACAATAAAGCAAAAAAAATCAGTAAAGAAATCAAAATTAGATTTCTGGGATGAAGATGACCTAAAATATCTTTACTAGATTATTGTGTAGGAATTTGATCTCCTCCAACTATAAATATGTGGAGAAGTTGTAGATTTGTATCATCCACAAATTTGAGAGTTCAAGCAGATTGTGAGAGTGTTCACACAAAATCTTGTAGCATTCCTTCTCCACATAAATATAAGTGAGTTTGTATCAATTACGTCATTGACTTAATTAGTTCATATCCTCATTCTACCAACACGAAAGTAGGAGATTTTCCCAACAGTGTTGAATCAGAATTTTACCTTATTTTCTCGTTTCTTTTATGTTTATTCTATACACACACATATATATATATATATATATATATATATATATATATATATATATATATATATATATATATATATAAATCTTTGTTTTATTTATTTTTCTTCTAAAACATAATTTTAAAATTTAATTGAGCCATTTCTAGAAACTAATGAGC
Source organism: Fagopyrum esculentum (assembly GCA_033239045.1). Taxonomy (NCBI): domain Eukaryota; kingdom Viridiplantae; phylum Streptophyta; class Magnoliopsida; order Caryophyllales; family Polygonaceae; genus Fagopyrum; species Fagopyrum esculentum. The sequence continues at coordinate 6,622,869 of BSUD01000003.1, forward strand.
TAAAGTTTTTTTTTAAATTATGTAGACTAAGTATGCTGCTAAATTTTATTATGTAGAATAAGTATGTACCTTTGATTTTTAATTTAATAAAAAAAAGTTATTTTAATGTGTCTTATTATCATAGGAAGAAAGAAATATATAAGTGAGATATTAACGAATGATCTCATCAAGAGTGAAAGAGTAAAATCGGGTTATTAGCTGGAATCAGGTAACTAAAAATGGGTAACTCAATACGGTAACAGAAATCGGATAATTAAATTGAATAATCAAATATGGTAATTGAATTGCGTAATAAAAGTTGGGTAGCTAAACTTGGATATTGAATTTGGGTATACAAACTCAGTAAGTAAAACCGGGTAATTAAATTGGGTAACACATCCGGGTGCGTTCGACGGACCTTTTTTACGGGATTATTGGGGAGCTTATTGTACTTAGATTATATTGAGATTATTTTAATTTAAAAAAAGTATTCAAATACAAGTAGATTATTAGATTATTGAGAAGTTATTGAAAATTTTCATCCATAAGTATTCAAATACAAGTAGATTATCATATTATTGGGGATTATTTTGACGCTTATATATTAACATATTGAGTATTAAGTTAGGTATTAATTTGTTGAGTATAATACATGGATATTACCATATTGTCTATTTCAATTGATATTACATAAAGTTGAGTATATGAGCGAAATTGGGGTTAATCAACTCCTGAATTATGCACGCAATTAACATTAACACAAGGCATGCAAAAACGAAACTAAATTTAATTAATTTCGCACTTGAAGGGTTAAAATGAAAATATGTTTAATTAATTTCACATTTTAAATCCAAGTTTTACACATTTTTAGTTTCAACATCCTAGATTTATTATTTTACATAATTTTTCATATCCAATTTCATATATCCAAATTAATTATAAAAACATCCATTCAATTACGGCAAACTTGTAACAAAGTTCATTAAATAACCATAGAGCATAAAATTCTTGGTTAATTTTGATGGCTAACATTGACATTTGACAATGTCCTAGGTAGAGTACATGGCGCTCATAACCATGCCTACCTAAAGGCCAAGTTGATTATTTAAGGTACGAGAAATTCCCAAAATTAACTTAAAAATTTAATGTTCTTGTCTCAATCCAAAATCTTCGTGGATAAGATTAGGAAGGAATGGTTCTGCATAGACTGCATATGAGCTAAAGTCTTTTTTTTATATTTATTTTGATAAGATTGTTACAATACACTAATGTTATTATGTTGTAACAAGAAAGTAAGGAAATATTTATCGTTCCAAATCGAGTACATAAGTTGATAGATTATGAGTTCAAGAAAGGCGAGCAAGCACGCCAACGAAGGGGGCAACAAAGGCGGTTGCGGGCTCGGCTTGCTTGTAGTTATCTCTATTGTTCCCATACTCGTCGTTGCTTCCCGGGCCTCCTACTATTGCACCATCCAATACATTCGGGTTTGGATTAGTCGAGTAGAACCAATTTGTGAAACCCTCTTGGCAACCGATAACCGATGGAGACTTCTTGATCGACACAATCGATGAGCCTCTATGGTGCACTCTATCTGCATACTTGTTTCCGTATCCGACCATGTAGCTCAATCCATTTGGATTCTTACCTAGTATGTAGTCGGCCTACGTACACATCCATACAAGAGATTAATTAGGAATAAATAACCCAAGTTTGAATAGTTTAGGTCTCGAAATCATCCAAAACTTTTACAAAACCTGAGTATTGAAATTAATCATTGTCGTTAAAGATTACAACTCGGTGGAATTAATACCAAACGATCAAGCTCGTTTGATATTGATTATATGATATTGGAAATGATTGATTCCAATACTCGTGTTTGATTAGAACCGTTGATTTCAAACATATTCCGGGACATACCAAACATGTCCAAGATTAAAAGTGCAACAAAGGAACCAAATGAACATTAACATAAACATTAGGGTGAATGATTGATCACATACCTGAGACTTAGCAAAGTCAAGAATCTCATTAGGCTCAACTAACCCATTAGGGCAATGAAGCTTATTTCCAGTTCGAGAGAGATCATCAGCATAAACAAGAATGGCAAGCGAAGCAGACGTCGTGTATTGTAGAGTACCCCACTCATTGAACCAAACCAATCCACCAGGAGTCTTAGCCACATTGTTGTTACCCTTTTGAATGAAATTGCAAAAGAACTCTTCTACACGATCTTGATACCCAACCCAGTTTCCTTGTTTCGCCTCCTCACCCGAGGCCACAAACTATATACACAAACCGAAAATACAAAATACGTCAATAGAAACTCTATTGGAGATAATAAGTTGTCACATCTAAATTACCTACCTTTGAAGCTAGGAGTTGTGCACCAACGTATTTGTCGTCCCACGAGAACATGGTTCTAGTGCCGCCGGTGTTGGCCGAGTTTGCGAGGAAGCCCTTGTACTTGTTGTCTTTGGTTGCTCGATATAGCCATGTTGCTGCCCACAATTGCTCGTCCTGCACGTAGGGTTAACGTTAACTATAAGGATAAAGTATGTTAAATTTGTATAGGTTAAATTATTAGTTACCTCAAAACCACTGCTGCTGTAGAACTTAGCTGCTGACGTGACGCTATCGGTATACTTGCCTTTGAAACTATCCGCAAAATCGAATAGTTGTGTAGCATGTTGAATCAAAGTGGAGGAGTATTGAGGATCGGAGTCTTTGAACACCATAGACGCCGCCGCAAAAGCAGCGGCGGTCTCGGCGGCGAGGTCGGAGCCTGGGTGAGATTCGTCGATCTTGAATACCGTCCTGGGGGTAGTCATATCTTCCGGGCGTTCCCAACATGCGTGGTCGGAGTCTCCGTCTCCGACGCCGGCGTAGAGCACGTGCTCCGACGCATGGCATTTGAGTAAATAGTCTGTTCCCCACTTGATGGCGGCGAGAGCGTTTTGAAGCTCTTTGCTTGACTCAAACTTTGCACTGAACTCCACCACTCCCCATGCTAGCATTGTGACGGTATACGCCAGCGGAAAGTTGAACTTCACATTGTCTCCGGCGTCATAGTACCCACCCACTAGATCCACCTGCATTTGAGACGTTGATCGTCAGTAACAAAACTGATTAAGCTTAATTAAAACCATAATCAACGTTAGAATACTTACTCCATCACCTTGGCCATCTCTCAAAGCAGAATCGCCACGCCATTGAACTCGTTGGGACGATGGAAGCTTGCCTGACCTTTGACCTTCAAAGAATAGCAAAGACTTGGTCAACGCTGACCCATAATCCGATGCTGCATGGCCATAATCTATAGCATTAGCACACAAAAGCAAAGTGATTAAGCTTAAACCCACTGATCCGTGTGAATACATTACTAGTTAAACCCTAATCAACTTTGCTCTCTACTTACTTTTATTCTTTATTCTGTATAAAATATAAATTCATCGCCCCGAACCAAGGATAAAGCATTTATATACAAAATCATCCTTCACTAATTAGGACATATTATAATGATGGTATATTGATATCTTGCCAAATGTAATTTTTGCCTTAGATAGCATTTTTGTTACATTATCTAAGTCAATGTGGAGAGCAAGGGAAGAGTATAACATAAATATTGGTAATAAGTTTTTAAATATCAATTTAAATTCAAACTCAATAATTGGACATTATTTTTATTGTTAAATCCACTAAATATTGGTAATAAGTTTTTAATAGCTATGCATTTTCTCGAGCAAATATATAAAAAAAGTAGAAGAAATTGGCCGGAAAAATAATGGAATCAATAAATCAAGTAATTAAGGAAATATATAATGATTCTATGGAAAAAATACGAATAATTGGAAACTCAAAATTGCCTTCCAATTCGAATACAAATGTTAAAATTCGTCTTCCAATATTAATGGTGATATGTAGGAATATCATTTATTAAGGGAAATCTTAATATATTTTATTGTTATAGAAAACCTTATTAATTAGTTTTGAGATTAACGTATAGAATTATTAAATTATTTTTTATCGGCGGGTCTAATACGTGGAGGGGATGCACGTAAGTGAACCTTACACATAAGCCAGAGTAGCCCTAGTGTTTATATATTAGGTTCTATTACTATCATATTGTCAATATGGGACAATATATCCACACATCTTAACAAGAATTCCTAATCACACAACCCGTTTGATTTAACATGTTGTGTTCTCATTCTACCAAAAAAAAAACATGTTGTGTTCTAAACAAAATAACATGTGTTCTACAAAGAGAACATGTTGTGATCTCGAAAAAATAACATGTTGTGTTCTCAAAAAAACATACTCTAAATAAAAATTAAAATAATCTTAGACATATAGTAGAACATGATTGGTTCACTGTGATTTCTAACATTTGCATTAAAAACATGTTTAATTTGCTAAAATATATCATAGGAAACGTATTGAATTATACTAATCCAATAAATGTGTTCGGATGATCATAGAAAAATAGAATGATAAAAGGTTATTTTAAACACGAAAGGATAATAACTAATTCCGTTAATTTTTGTAAACCAATTTCTTTTCGTTTTCCCCCAAATGTTCTAAGTATATCAAGTGATAAACTCAAAATAGGTTTTTAGAACAAAACAATTAGATCTAGAGTAATGATCGAAGAACATAAAAGAGTATGTTGGTGACGTAGTTCGGATAAACCTTACTCCGCAGGATCTCAGAAGGGGAGAACCAATCCGTTCCACTAAACAGTTTTTCAGTTAGAACAAAACTTCGAAGAAGCAACAGGTCAAAAGCACGGTAAAAGATCTCCACAAGTCTAAATCAAAAGAAAAATGAAGAAGACAAGAAACAGAGAAGAAGCTACCGTCTGTAAAGCCCTCATGCTAGCAACAAAACTTCCATTTAAGCGAGGTTTAGACGAAAAAGAGAACTCCAGAGACAAATCTCGGGAGAATTGAAGCACTTGGCTCGTAACTCTCGATCTCTCCTTTCTCTCTTTGTGAATCGCTCTTTCAAAGAAGTTCTCGACGACTCAGGTGTGGAGAAGATGTATTAGCGGCATTAGGTTCTGAGAGAGAGCTTTCAACCTAAGTACTTGGGGACCAAAGGCAACCACTTGCTACACATCGTTTCATTATCAACTACGCGTTTCAGAGTAAGTGATCATGTGAGGATCTCGTGCCGTTAGGTTGTAGTTAGCAGTCCTCGATCAACTAGGCACATAACTTTGTATTCAACTCACCAACTTGTAACACAAGGAGCCAACCAGCATCTCTTCAAACCCGATCTAATATCTTCAATACAAGACCGGAGTTAGGATAGACCAAACCGAGTTTACATAAACAATCTAACAAATACCCTCCTAAACTCGGTTCTAAGACTACAAAGCTACCACTAGTTGATTGGGAGTTCATATGCCTGTCATCGATCCAGGTTGCACATCTCACGATTCATCATCAATGTGCAAATAGCTTCTACAAAAGGCAAACTTGTCTACAATCACTATCTTCGTGCCAAAGTCAAAGGGATTCAAATCTCCCTTAATCTTTTGTATTTAAATTTGTTTGTGCTTGACCTTCTTCCTAATATATATAGTGGTATCTTACATCAATATGCTTAGTTCTTTCGTGATACATAGGATATTTTCACAACTAATAGTCACTCTGGCTATTAGTGTTGATCACAAGAACACAACTTTTATTCTCTATTTCTTCTAGCAGACCTTTGAACCAAGTAGATTCTTTGGTTGCTTCAATTTTTTTTTAAAATCATGCTTAATACCAGAAATAAGAACTTTGGATGGAGATATACGTAAAATGTCATCAACATACAACAATACATATAAGGAATCATGTGTCTTAACATTCTTAGAATATAAGCATGTATCATATTCACTTATGACAAAACAAAGTTTCAACATACAAGAATTAAACTTTACGTTTCATTGTTTAGGAGGTTTTAGCCATAGATAAATTTTCCAAATATACAATATGCATGAGTATTACTTGTAAGAGCCTAGTTGCTGAGTTGCTGAGAGAGTGAGCTGAGGGCCAGGATTTAGCCTGGACCGCCCCTGCGTGACCCAGGAGGCGCCCCTATAGTTTGCCTGGGCCGCACCTGCGTACATCTTCTTCTCCTCTCTTTTCCTTGGATCTTTTCATTCCTTTATAAGCTTCTTCTTCCTCTTTTGGTGTTGTGTTGAGATTCTGGACCTTTAGCGTGGTAAGCTTCCATGGCTTGCATCCCTTCCTTCTTCATTCTTTCATCTTCTTACCTTTTTCCTATCTTTCCTTAGTCTAGCTTTGATCCCTTAGGGTTGAATCTTGTTTCAGCCTTGTTTGGCTCATGTTGATGTATATATATGTATGTTATGTATGTATGTATGTTGATGTTGGAGTGAAGAAGGAGTAAAGAATTAAAGGAAGAAGCGAAGAAAGGGCTAAGGTGGTGTTCTTTGCTGTCCAGCCGCCCCTCGCCACCTTGCAGCCGCCCCTGCGCCGGCCAGGACCCACCCCTGCGCCACCTGTGATCCGCCCCTGCGCCCACCTGCATCAGCTTAGTTCTTCTCTTGGTTTTGTAGGTGTGTGTTGCTTCTAGGCATGCCTTAGGGTGCCTTTGCTTCCTCCTTTCCTAGTGTGAGTGTATAGGATCATGCTAGATGTGTGAGGTTGTGTTTTGATAAGGTTATGATTGGTTTATGCCTTGTATAGCCTTTGAGGTTTATTAGGTTGTGAGGTTAAGTTGAGGATCCTATGGATCCCTTGGGTCTAGGTGTGACCCTTTGATGAATAGAGGTTGATATCTTTCTATGCCTTGTTATTAGGCAGTGTCCCTCTCTCAAGATTGGAGGTTGATCATGGTTGAGGTTATACGAGGTTGAGGTAAGTCCGTAGGACTTACTTAGCTACCATCCTTATATTGGGTGTTTGCATGAGTGGTGTGTGCTTTATATGTTTGCTATGATAGCATGAGTTGTCGTTTATATTGACCTATGTTTTATTGACTACCCCGTTGCGTGGCTGTGATAACCTTTCCCTTTCATCCTGCCATGGAGTCTGGGAGGTTCTCTGACGTTGGGCCTAACTGGTTTACAAGAAGGGCGCAATCCACTCCCATAGGGTACACGGATTGTGTGACCGATACTCGTACACCTGGACATTGCACTCAGAGGCGGAGATGATACGGTCCTCGTGTCACATAGTTTTATCTATCTATATATATACGATTTTGAGTGAATGTTTATTATATAAAGATAATAAATGGGTAAATGTGTGATAGCATGTTGATGTGTTTATCTTTCATGATTGTGTTTGTGCTTATGCATTACCTCATATATGTATGGTTAGCTAACGGTTTCATACCGTATTGTAGATGTTTGCAGGATAGGCGTTGTTGGGTGATCTGGCAGGGTGACAGGCCGAGGACTCTCGTACATTAGGGGATTGGTTTGAGGTTTGTTTATGTTTCCCCTCCTGAACTAGGATGATGTCTTGTTAATTTAGCTCCTGTGTGAGGATGTTGTTTTATATTCGGCTATGTTGTTGTTTACCTTTGGGTTGTACAGTTTACACAGTTTTATGTATTTGTTTTATATCTGTCAGTGCCATGTTGTAAGGTCCAATGAACTTGTTGTCAGGATCCACTGTGAGATCCTAGCCCAATGTATCATCCCGAGTCCCGCGGAATTGGGGTGTTACATTATTAACATCAATGAAGCCCTTTGATTGAGTCATGTAGATAGTTTCAATCAAATCACCATGCAGAAAAGAAGTCTTAACACTCATCTTTCCTAATTCCCAATCAAACACAACAATCGTAGCAAGCATAAGTCTCAAAGTTTTATACTTAACAACTAACGCAAAAATATCATTATAGTCAATCCATTCTCTTTGTGTACACTCTTTATCTACAAGTCTAGATTTGTACTTAGCAGGTTCATTAAGAGAAACACCTTCTTTTATTTTGTAAATCCATCTACGCCGAATTAACTTAGTGTTATCATGCCTATTAACTAAAGTCCAAGTTTTATTAGCATGCATATCTCATCTTTCATAGCAACAAGCCACAACTTAGCGTCTTTACAGTTAATAACTTGTTCATAAGTTTCAGGTAGAAGCAACAATCAAGACATTCTCAACAATATTAGCATATTTCTTATTAGAAATTTTAGATCTAGGAAACCAATCCCTTATTAGTTGGCAGTGATGACAAAAATAGTGTTTTCATGTTGTGTAGGTAAAAAAAATGGTGTTTTCATGTTGCTAGGTCTGACCTAGCAAAAAAAGATTATTGAAATATTTAAATTTGCTATAGTATCATCTTTTTTTTTTTGTTATTTACTAACAAGTATCTTGTATTCTTAACTTTTTGCTATTATTTAGCTACACAACATGAAAATGCCATTTTAAACAAATACCATTTGCGCGATCAAGATCGAACTTCACTTCACATCACTGGAAAGACCAATCTATTACTCTATCTATCGGGCTAATTTGCTTGGGATTCGCCTAAGCTAATGTCCTCCTCTTCTCCAACCTCCATCACCCCACCTCAAAATGTTTTCCAGAACTTTGGATGTAATGATCTCCCTCTTGTAAATTCTATGCCCATCTCAATATACGTAAAATTTTGAAAAAAACAAAAACAAAAACCAATGTCCATGAGAGCATTATTTTAGCATCATTTTCGTTATCAGCACCAGCTAACAAGGACATATTATAGTCACCTCTTTTAGCACCATTTTTCGTTATCACTATCGTTATCAGTACCATCACTATTTTAGCACCACTATTAAAATTTTTATCAATAAAATGGATTAACGTTGGAAACATAAATCAGTTGTAGACACTCACTTATTAGAGTTTATGCTCATTGGGTAGTACGTTGAATAAGTAGATGATCAAACGAACTAAATTTTTTTTTAATAAGTTTGATGGGATTAAGAGAATGAAGTTTGAATTTATACAAGTGTGACATTGTCAACAAGAATTTACGTCGGCAACTTAAAGAATACAAATGAGTATTTAATATTGAGTTACTACACACTAGGGTTGGGCATGAGACGGGACGGATAGAGGTCGTCACACATTTTAAAACTCGTATAAAATTGTATAAGGGAAATGAGGCTCTTTATTGTCCACTTTTGTAAAATAGACCCTTACATAAAATAAGAGAAACTAGGCATGCAAACTAGAAAAATAGGGACACTATTGAAGGGCAAATGGAAATGATGGTGGCGGGTGTAGTCTCTCTCCTCACTTTCTCTCACCCGAAACTCTCTCTCTCCTGTAACCTTCATTCTCCTTCCCGTGTGCAGTCGCCGCATCTAGTACTCCGGCCACCAAGGATCCGACGGCAGCGCCAGAGAGCACTGTCTCGCCGCCAGGACATTTGGCCACCAGTCCGACACCGAAGGGCGAGCGAGAGATCTAGGGTTTCACTGTCAAGGTTGTCGCGAGGAACCCGCATTGCTGCTCCGTCACTGTCGGGAACCCGCCATCACCGACACTAGTCCAACACTAGTAGTCTCTCTCGCTAACAAATATATTTTCCTCTTTCGTGTGCGGATCCGGATCTGATATCGGGTATCGATTGATTTGGGTATGGATTGAGTAATTGATTACTTCATGAATGTATTTACTGAGTATTATTATCAATTGATTTTGTGTGTTGTTGTTTGGGGTATGTATTATGAAAGAGAGGCTTGATAAGATTTGATTTGGGTATGGATTGAGTGATTGGTTACTTCATGTGTGTATTTTTTAGGTATTGTTTTCAATTGAATTTGTGTGTTGGTGTGTTGGATATGTGTTATGAAAGATTTTTTGTTAATATTTTGATTTGGGTAAGGATGTTTTTTGGTAAGACTTGTGTTGGGGATGCATGTTTATCATCTCAGTTGGGTACGAAACTAGTTGGGTAAGGATGTTTTGTCTATGCATGATTTTCTAGGTGTGAATGTTTTTGTTAATTGGTTAATTAGGGTATTAATTTTGGGTATGTATTTTATCTTACCCAAGTATTTAGGGATGTAATTTGCACAATAGGTGGGTAAGCTTGCATTGTATATTGTGTATGTAATTTGGGGTTCACAATAGTGGATATTGGTTATGTATGGATTCATGTATTTGTTATTGGATATGTATTTTATGTTACCCAAGTATATAAGAATGTTTTGCATGTAATTGATTACTCCATGTATGTATTTTATGCTACCCAAGTATATAGGAATGTTTTGCATGTAACTGATTACTCCATGTATGTATTTTCTGGGTATTGTTATGAATTGGTTATCCGTGTTGCTGTTTTAGGTATGTATTATGAAAGATGGAGAAATTGTAAACAATGATCTTGGGTAAGGTTGTTTTTTGGGGCATAAACTTGTGTGGGAAGGTTAACACACTATTGGTTAACAAAACTTGGTTGTTTTTTTTCGAGTATGTTTGTGTTATCTTTTTTGTGTGTTGTATGACGATTTATGTTTGAATACCCAAAATTTCGATCTCAAAATTGGGATATGCACTTACCATATTCGATGTACTACACTGGCAACCATACGAACAAATCACTAATCCAAACATATCAATATCTTACAAAACACTTACCCAATCATATCATACTTGAGTATGTGGATTTGTATGCATTTTGGGTGATAACTACGTACATACCAAAAAAAATATAGGAAACCAAAAAACTATATATAATCATTAAGAAAGTTTATCAAATGAATTACCCTAACAACCGTGCGTTTTTTGGGCAGAAATTCCCTCCAAAATTTTCATCAAATCTGTCACTAGTCAAATTGGATAGGTTGCTCACTTTTTGCCCACTTTTGTACTATTTCTGATTTACCCTATGATATAGGGGCCCAATTTCTCAATTAGAAATTGCGAGGGCTCTAATGTTCAACTATATGGTATAAATGACTCATAATATCAATTCATCCTATAAAATTTAGGCTTGACTCGGGCTCGACATATTCGGCTAAAATAACACCATATGAGCATTATTTTAGCCGAACTACTCGAAATCGGCTCTTCAAAAGTTCAGTTTGAGCTCGTTCACTTTCTAAACGAGATGAATATAAACACAATTTAAAACTCATATAAACTTTAGTCCCAACTCGACCCTTACCCTTATGTAAACAGAATCGTAGCACATTTTTTTAGTCTTGAAATAAGTCAACATATACATACATTGGCTGTGGGCAGCTACTACAAGTTATATCGTTGGTGAATCACCAATTTCTTGTAGTGCATGTAAGATAATAGAAGCAAAAGCAATTAAGAAAGGCGGGCAAGAACACCAACAAAGGGAGCAACGGTAGCAATTGCGGGCTCAGCCTCTTGAAAGTTACCTCTAGAATCCTCATATGCATCGTTACGATTTGGTCCTCCAACTATTGCACCAATTAGCACATTTGGGTTCGGACTTTGAGCGTCGTACCATTTTGGGAAACCCTCTTTGCATCCAACGGCATTCGATAATGTCTTCTTCGACGGGATTGATGCCCCTCTATGGTGAACCTTCGTAGGATACTTGGGTCCGTATCCAACCATGTAGCTCATACCATTTGGATTCTTACCTAATATGTAATCGGCCTATATACACATTCAATTAAGACAATATTAGTCGTCACAAAAAAAAGGTCGATTTTGACCCTATACTATGATATACCTGAGACTTTGCAAAGACAATGAGCTCATGAGGTTCAACTTTCCCCGTAGGACAATTCATTTGACTTTTGGCGTGGGCGAGATGATCGGCATAAACGGTCATGGCTAACATAGAAGAAGTCGAATATTGTAGTGTCGCCCATTCGTTAAACCAAACCATACCACCCGGAGTCATCACTTCATTGTTGTTACCCTTTTGGATGCAATTGCAAAGGAATTGTTCAAGTTGGTCACGATACGCCGCCTCTTTTCCCGACAACATTAACTATACGATCCACGAACGTACATACAAATATGTTACGTACATAATTAACTACAAAATCCCTAAGTTGAGAATAGAGTTATAAATAAAATCATACCCTTGAAGCGAGGAGTTGAGCACCGACGTATTTATCGTCCCACGAGAACATGGTTCTAGGGCCTCCGGTGTTACCCGAGTTTGCGATAAAACTCTTGTATTTGTTGTCTTTGGTTGCTTCGTATAGCCATGTTGCTGCCCATAATAGCTCATCCTATATAATTACGAGCATATCATGCATTATAAGTTCAACACATAAGTCATTTTACCAAAAAAAAGTTCAACACATAAGTCTAATGTATTTTGAGATATCCGATTACCTCGAAACCGCTGCTGGGGTAGAAATGTGCCGAAGGGACACTATCCGAGTACTTGCCTTTGCAACCATCCGCAAACTCAAATAGCTACAAAAACAAACATTATCTCAAAATTTGTACACAAAATAAAATGTTTACGAAATTGTAATAATGATTATATATACTTCATCGTACTTGTATAGCATGTTTAATCAAAGTGGAGGAGTATTGAGGATTAGTCTTCTTAAACGCAATAGACGCCGCAGCAAAAGCAGCGGCAGTCTCGGCGGCGAGGTCGGAGCCAGGGTGAGAGTCGTCAATCTTGAACGCCGGTCTCGGGGTATCCATATCTTCCGGTCGTTCCCAACATGCGTGGTCGGCGTCTCCGTCTCCGACGCCGGCATAGAGCACGTGCGGAGCCGAATGACACTTGAGTAAGTAGTCTGTTCCCCATTTGATGGCGGAGAGAGCGTTGTCTAGCTCGTTGTTTTTGATATACTTTGGCTCAAACTCCACCACTCCCCATGCGAGCATCGTGACGGTGTACGCCATCGGAAAAATCGATTCTTCACGACTACATTAGTTTATTAAGCTCTTTAGAACCATTTTTTAGGATAAACACTATAAAACTTCACTTTCAACTCAATGCTTACCTACTTGCAGCATCAAGGTTAGTGGGATCAAATGAATGCTAACATAAACTTTAGGGTAAGTGATCGATCACATACTTGAGACTTAACAAACCCAAGAATCTCTTCGGGCTCAATATCGTCACTAACGCAAGTGAGCTTATTTTCACATTCAGAGAGATAATTAACATAAACAACCACAACAAGCAAAGTAGAAGTCAAATCAAATAACCTATAAATGCTAACTATCTAAGGATGGATTCAGGACCCAAAGTTTGGGTAGACTAGATGTACATATAATTTTAAATTTTTCCGTCCGTCGTGTATTTAGGATTGTAAGATTAGTGTCCATTTTTTACTACATTGAAATTAGTTATAAAATAGTATATTACTTTACAAATCGAAGTCATTATCATAAAAAAAAAAGGCTAATTAGGTCAGTAGGCCTTTTTGAGATTTACATCTAGTAACTAGACCCATTATATTTTAACATTTAGTAAATGTACCCCAATTGTTTTCTTTAGTGTTCGATGCTTTCCCAAACATAGTCCCACGCCACCATAATGTCCAATCCAAAAACCTGCTCCAACGACACCGCAAAATTCTTCGTATCTCTCTGGTGGTGGTTGCCGAGCGGTGATCTGTCGGCTAGAGCAAACTTCTTGTGTTGTCCTCGTCTCCTCCTCCTTCGTTTCTCACACTTTCCGAACACGGAGAACGCTACTCCCTTTTAAGACAGTATTGGTGCTTGTAATGTGAGTGATGATGTGCCATTGGAATTCAGGTGCTAGAATTATGTATGTCAGAGTGGTGGAGGGGGTGTGATTTGTCAAGAATTAGGGTTACCGGAGGAGGAGAGAGTGACCACGATGAGCCAAGTTTCGATAGGGGAGCTTCAACAGAGAAGTGTCAATACTAGCGTTAGGGCTGGTAGCATTATTATAAGTTATTCAGAGGATGAGCCTTGGGTTACCCCGTTGCCGATTGCGGTTTCAATATCATGGGCGGGAGAGATTGGGAAGGAGGAAATGAGACCGTCGAAGAAGCTGAGAAGTGATCTGCCTAACGGGAAATTGCATACTGAAGAATCATTGGATTGGAAGCGGCTTATAGTTAAGGATCCTAGGTGTGAGTATCTTTGCCTTTATTGTTTTAATCAAAATATTTGTTTTCTTCCGCCTTTGGTCCATAAGGTATGAGGTTATCCGATAGAAAGGTTGGATTGGTTATTGATTTTGATAACACTAGCGTTTTATGCTTGTCAGTTATCTAGCACGTGTTTCTTTTATTTTGATATTAAACATCATAACTATAATTGATAACTGTTTGCTAAAACATGCAAACCAATTTGCAGTTGAAGATAATGTTGATGAATAAAATGAATTAAAATAATATTATGTTTGCTTACGTGTGCAGCAACGCCATGGATTGCAGAGATGTATTTACAATCCTAATGTTTTGATATGAAAATTTTTGGTATGAGATTTTCTAGTATGAAAATTCTGATATGAAAATTTCTTGTATGAAAATTTCTGGTATGAAATTCTGGTATGAAAAATTATAGTATGAAAAAAAAATTTAGTATGTAAAATTTTGGTATAAAAAATTATGGTATGAAAATTTTTCTTATGAAAACTGTTGGTATGAAATTTTGGTATCAAAATTTCTGGTATGAAAAATTCTAGTATGTGAATTTTTGGTATGTAGAAAATAAAAACTAAAAAATAAAAGAAAATAGAAAAGGGCAAAAAAAAAAACAAAAGAAAATTAATAAAAAAATAAATTCAGGAACTTGCGTTACACAAACCAAATTCCCTTACTCTTTTTTTTAAACAGAGGGGTTAATTACTTTGCATACCATTAAATGAAAGTGATAAAAATTAAAGGTGTACGCTTACCGAAGGAAATAGAAAAGGGTCTATATGACCAATTCTTTCTAAAAAAATCATATAATATATGTATATTCATAATGATATTTTTATAAAATTAGACTATAAAAGAAGACAATTAATTGGAAAAAAATTTAATTGGGATAAAGTTTATTTGTTATGAATTATAACATATCTTTAGACAAAATATTAATTATCTATGTGGTCATTCAATAAATGACCTTCAATTAGAGGACCTAAGAAAAAAGAGTATAAGATTTTTACACTAATTAGTAAGAGTTGAGAAATAAAAAAAAACAAAATATGGGTTGAGACGTAGCAAATCTCAGCTCACCTCTAAATCCGTGCATGTAACTATCTCTCCCCCCCCTCAAATTTACCACTCTTTCTATTCCACTGCTAGTGAATATCATTGCCCTAATATGTGTCACAATTAGGGTTGGGCACTAATCCTGCAAATCCTGAGTCCATCCTGATCTCGGTGGTTTTTCATCCAAATAATAGAAACACCGTCCCATCCCACTAAAAAATTTGCAATATAGGATATGAGTCTTACCTTTTTCATCTCGCTAGGTCTGTCCTATCACGCATATATTAAAATTGTAACTATAAATGGGTATTTAAGCCTAAATTTACAAATAGTGAACTGAAAATTATAAAATAAGCTTGTGAAATCAATACTATCTAGTTTTCGGGTTGTTGAGAATGACGATGAACTAACAACTGAAAACACAAAATTCTATTTTATTGTTGAGCAAAGAATGATTATTGACTATTTAAATTTGTTATAGTCTCCTCTCTTTTTGTTATTTACTAGCAAGTATGTTGTATTCTCAACTATTATCTATTTTTGTACCTACCCAACATGATAACACCATTTTTAAGCAAATGCCATTGTCCACATCCTTTTACAAAGAAAAGGTGAACTTTTTTGAGGCATTGCTAAGGAGGAGTAATTATTGTGTAATTTTGTTCTTGAGTTTTATTTTATATGCTTAGACTTTAGACAAGTTAATTATGTTTTGTAAATTCTCTCGGGTCAATATCACTAACTAGGCCTTTTAACAATATTATTCTATTATGTAGGCCCATAACATAATCTCATTTAGTAAATATACCCCTAATAGAGTAATAGTGTAAGTCAATTAGAGTGGTAAAATTTAGAAGGGTATACAAAACAAAAGCCCATAAAAAAGCCTACTTCACTAAATCCTTTCATTCTCTTGTGACATTCTCTTTCGTTGTCTATCGTTTTAAACACGATATCAACGAATATCTGCTTGCTTAAGTTGTTACTTTTAAACCAAAAATAAATTATATATAGGCCACGTGGGAATGGTCTCATTCCATCTTGCTTAGTCCTGTTCCCAACCGGGATAGGGCCCTGTGATCTTTAATTTAAAAAACACAAGATCCATCCTGATTCTGTCTCTCATATATAATATGAAAGATGAGACGTGAGACGACCTTAATCCGTCTCATCTCATGCCAAACCGTAGCGTGTAGTAACTCAATAAATACTCACATTCTTCTTTCAAGATCGACGATCGTCCATGAACCGATTTATACGTGGGATGACGTTAATCAATGTTATCACTGCATGTCCCCTTATAATTGAGAGATCTTCATGCAACTGACCTACCAAAAAAGAGAGTATATTTAACATGCACCGTCATCTCATGTCCACTCTTCCACTCTTGCAACGGGAGACCATTACTTTGATCAACTCCGATAAGCTTTGTTCTTTGAAATCCCACCAAACTTATAAAAAAAAAAGAAAATTTCGGTTGGTATCCCTGTAGTATGGGGTATTCCGGATTTTGTCCATGACTTTTTTCAAGTTCGGTTGGTACCCCTCAGTTTTTACATAATTCCGGAATTTGCCCAATCATTAAAAAACTCGTTAATATTAACGTTTTCTATTAAAAAAATTAAGGGAAAGGAAATAAAAAAAGAAATAAAAAAACATAAGAAAATTGAATAGAAATTAAAAAAAAATAAAACGTATCAAAATTTTTTTTATAATTTTTGTAATTGTAAATTTTTGATACAAAAGTAAAAATAAATGAACGTTAAAAAACTCGTCAACATTAACATTTTTATTAAAAAATAAAGGAAAATAAAATTGAAAAGAAATAAAAACAAAAACAAAATCCAAAATTATAAGAAATTCTTAAATAGTATAAAAAAGATACAGAAATAAGAAATATATTTAATACGTACATTTTTTTTTTATTTCTTTTCAAAAAAATTTTTGTTTTTTTATTTCTTTTCAATTTTCCTTTGTTTTTTTTCTTATTTTCAATTTCCTTTCCCTAATTTTTTAATTAGAAAACATTAATGTTAACGAGTTTTTTAACGGTTGGGCAAATTCTGGAATTATGTGAAAACTTAGGGGTACCAACCGAATTTGGAAAAAGTCATGGGCATAATCCGGAATACCCCATACCACAGGGGTACCAACCGGAATTTCCCAAAAAAAAACTAGTATGTTTAGTCCTCACCTTATTTCAACTATGCAATTAGCTTCAACCATCACTAAGCTTTAGCTTCAATAAGTTCAGTGTCCTTCATTCACATCTCCCGTTGATTTTTTAAGCTGTATAGATAAGTACCTAAATACCGTACTCTACGCACCTTTAGGTGTGTATGCTACCTACACTGAATTCCATACAATATCTAAGCTATGAAAGCCTATGCTTGGAATGACTGACATTTCAATGTTGGAGCTCTCTTCCTTTCTTCCCAATTCTTTGTGATACAAATTTTTGCTAATCCAATTTAGATAATTGCTTGAATCCCTTGACGTAATCCGTCGAGTGCAGGATTTAATACCGCAGGTGTGGGTCCAATTAAGGCTTGCACGAATTTGATCTTTTTCGGGCCAAGATCGCGATTTATCTTTAAGTTGGCCCAAGATTACACGTTATCTTTAAGAAAGGTCCATGCATGTCTAAACCCTAGATTTATCTCTATATATTTCTCAAAACCCTGCAACATTGAAAGGGGAATATTTTGGATTTGCGACTCCCCATAGAAGACCGGGATTATTTTGAAAAGATTTTGGAAGGTGGTTGACAGCTGGATATATAGGACTTGACACGTTCTACCACGCTTAGATTCAAGTCCCACGGAAGTTGGCTTTCTAGGCCCATAGAAGACGGCTACAACACTTTTGTATTCGTATTTGAGGAAGATTTGTTTTGAAGATTTCTTGGAGAGAAAGATTAGTTCTTGATTTCATTGCTTTTTGATTAAAGATTAGATTTTTGTTATTGGATTATCATTACTTTTGGATATTGAAGACATCTTGCTAAGTATTTCTTACTTTTCTTTTAGTTTTATTGTTTTATGGTTTTCTATAATCTTTCATATATCTTTCTTGATTTGAATATGTGTGTTCTTGGCTAAACCCTTGCAATTGTAGGGTGATTGGTTGATGGTTGTGGTGTAGATGATGATAGACTGAGCCTTTAAGTTAGATTGGACCCAAAAGAGTGGGTTTAACCTTCGAGCAGTCTAATCTCGATTTGTTCTTGAGAATCTCTGCCGAGATTTTACCAAGAACAACCCAAGATTTCTTTTGTTGATCCGTTCATGTTATATCAATATGCTCAGGTTTTAGATTGTCCAAATCTTAGCCTTGTTGAGCCTTTTAAGCTTATATCTAAGCTTGGAAAGAGACTTACCCGGTGATTCCCTTTTTTGGTTATCAAAGATGACGAGTTCTAGGTAATCAAGGATTCAAAACCCTTTATTAGGTTTGAGTGTGCCTTCTTCTTGTCTGAGTAAGATTAACTTGAGACTTACCCGGTAAAGGTTAGTTCTTGAACCTTATGTTGAGTTGTTGGTTTCTGATTATAGTTCATTTCCGTAGATCCTTGAGACTTACCCGATGATAAGATCTTTGGTTTGGGATAGTGGATAGTGAGACCTTCCCCGTGATCTTTCCTACCTTAGAAACATCTTTCCTTAACAATGTCAACCTTGTCTATATCATTAGAAGTCTTTAATCGAAAATTACAATCGAATACTTTTATCTCTAGAATCTGCATTGCCTCATTATTGTATTATTCGATCTTTATTGCTTTTTGTCTTGTCTCTTTTCCATTCTTTTATTTTGAGTTTTGGTTTATTCGATTATTGATCATTGAACATATTGATTTTACCTTAGTCTTTGAGATCGGCCTTGAAATAGTTTTTTTTACTACAATCGATTCGTACACTGTGAGTTCGCTTAGTTAATTTTTAACTTTCATTGCGAGTATAAATTTAAGACTTTTTTGTGCGTTATTATCACACTCTTTTGGGAGCGAACAAGTTTTTGGCGTCCTTACCAAGCCTCTATTTCGCGACCTAAAAACAGCGAACAAGTTTTTGACGTTGTTATTAGAATTTGTTTTGCTTCCTAAAAATAACGAACACAAATTCTTTGAGATCACACGTGTTATTGCATTTTTGTATGGATTCTTTTCCATGAGTGTAGGCTCAAGTTGTCCAACTCAAGTTTATATACTTGAAGTTTGTTACGGTCACGTAATGACCCCATTGCCTCACATTATCAAATTTATGTAATTTATTACATTTTATTTATAGTGATTTTATTTTTGAGAGATGGACTTAAATATCACTACAAGTGTTGATTTTATAATTTCTAAAAGTGTTGAGGTTTATAATATTTTATTGTATCAAGTTAAAAAAAATTTCACATCTTTTAGTTGTTATTGTCTCAACGAGGGCATTTTTCCTACGCTTTGAACAATTGGAGAGACTCGCATGGAGATACCGAAGGTTATCTAGCAAGTAGGCTAGCATTCCCCACGTCCTTAATTAGGGTCGTAATATGTGACAAATTACTCGGGTTCGGCTCTTCAGAAACTCCGCTCGCGTTCTCGAACTCGTTCATTTTTTAAACGAGCCGAATATGAACACAATTTAAAGCTCGTATAAAGTTTAGACTCGGATCGGCCCTAGCCTTGAGTAAGAAGAATCGTAGCACATTTTTTAAATTTCTAAAAGTGTTGAGTAAAATTTCACATCTTTTAGTTGTTATTGTCTCAACGAGGGCATTTTTCCTACGCTTTGAACAATTGGAGAGACTCGCATGGAGATACCGAAGGTTATCTAGCAAGTAGCATTCCCCACGTCCTTAATTAGGGTTGTAATATGTGACAAATTACTTGGGTTCGGCTCTTCAGAAACTCCGCTCGCGTTTTCGAACTCGTTCATTTTTTAAACGAGCCGAATATGAACACAATTTAAAGCTCGAATAAAGTTTAGACTCGGATCGGCCCTAGCCTTGAGTAAGAAGAATCGTAGCACAATTTTTTAGTCTTAGAAATAAACCAACACATACATTGGTTGTGGGCAGCTACTACAAGTTATATCGCTGGTGAATCACCAGTTTCTTGTAGTGCAAGTAAGATAATAGAAGCAAAAGCAATTAAGAAAGGCGGGCAAGCACGCCAACAAAGGGAGCAACGGTAGCAATTGCGGGCTCAGCCTCTTGAAAGTTACCTCTAGAATCCTCATATGCGTCGTTACGATTTGGTCCTCCAACTATTGCACCAATTAGCACATTTGGGTTCGGACTTTGAGCGTCGTACCATTTTGGGAAACCCTCTTTGCATCCAACGGCATTCGATAATGTCTTCTTCGACGGGATTGATGCCCCTCTATGGTGAATCTTAACAGGATACTTGGGTCCGTATCCAACCATGTAGCTCATACCATTTGGATTCTTACCTAATATGTAATCGGCCTATATACACATTCAATTAAGACAATATTAGTCGTCACAAAAAAAAGGTCGATTTTGACCCTATACTATGATATACCTGAGACTTTGCAAAGACAATGAGCTCATGAGGTTCAACTTTCCCCGTAGGACAATTCATTTGACTTTTGGCGTGGGCGAGATGATCGGCATAAACGGTCATGGCTAGCATAGAAGAAGTCGAATATTGTAGTGTCGCCCATTCGTTAAACCAAACCATACCACCCGGAGTCATCACTTCATTGTTGTTACCCTTTTGGATGCAATTGCAAAGGAATTGTTCAAGTTGGTCACGATACGCCGCCTCTTTTCCCGACAACATTAACTATACGATCCACGAACGTACATACAAATATGTTAAGTACATAATTAACTACAAAAACCCTAAGTTGAGAATAGAGTTATAAATAAAATCATACCCTTGAAGCGAGGAGTTGAGCACCGACGTATTTATCGTCCCACGAGAACATGGTTCTAGGGCCTCCGGTGTTAGCCGAGTTTGCGATAAAACTCTTGTATTTGTTGTCTTTGGTTGCTTCGTATAGCCATGTTGCTGCCCATAATAGCTCATCCTATATAATTACGAGCATATCATGCATTATAAGTTCAACACATAAGTCTAATGTATTTTGAGATATCCGATTACCTCGAAACCGCTGCTGGGGTAGAAATGAGCCGAAGGGACACTGTCCGAGTACTTGCCTTTGCAACCATCCGCAAACTCAAATAGCTACAAAAGCAAACATTATCTCAAAAGTTGTACACAAAATAAAATATTTACGAAATTGCAATAATGATTATATATGCTTCATCGTACTTGTATAGCATGTTTAATCAAAGTGGAGGAGTATTGAGGATTAGTCTTCTTAAACGCAATAGACGCCGCAGCAAAAGCAGCGGCAGTCTCGGCGGCGAGGTCGGAGCCAGGGTGAGAGTCGTCAATCTTGAACGCCGGTCTGGGAGTATCCATATCTTCCGGCCGTTCCCAACATGCGTGGTCGGCGTCTCCGTCTCCGACGCCGGCATAAAGCACGTGCGGAGCGGAATGACACTTGAGTAAGTAGTCTGTTCCCCATTTGATGGCGGAGAGAGCGTTGTCTAGCTCGTTGTTTTTAATATACTTTGGCTCAAACTCCACCACTCCCCATGCGAGCATCGTGACAGTGTACGCCATCGGAAAGTTGAGCTTCACGTTGTCTCCGGCGTCATAATAGCCTCCTACTAAATCCACCTGCAATTGGGATGATGATTAGCATAATCAAACATCTTTTTAATCACTCAAAATTCATTTCGATTCACAACGGTGTACACCATCAGAAAGTTGAGCTTCACGTTGTTACCGGCAGCCGCGGGTAATCCGATTCACGACGAAGATGACCAGATGGGCAATGGATCCGTGATTTTACATAAAACTGCCCCTATATTGACAAAATTGCATTTAACAACCGTAATTTTAAGTAATTTTGGCACGTACCCCGTCGCCTTGGCCGTCTCTGAGAGCCGAATCGCCGCGCCATTTGACGCGTTGACCAGGAGGTAGCACGCCAGACCTTTGAGCCTCAAAAAATAGGAGGGATTTAGTCAACGCTTCTACATAGTTGACTTTTGGGCCAACGCAATTAACTGAATTAGCGCATAACACCAAAACAATTAAGCTGTAACCCACTATTAATCCATGGGAATACATGTATATATTGTAATCCCTTTATTATTATATTTATTGTGCTACTAAAATAAATAAATAAATTAAAGTGCTGCTTTCAATGCAGCTAATGCTCAAGTATTTATACAATTCAGTATAAACTATAATTAGTATAGGATAATTTGGGTAAATAAAGTCTTATGATTCTCCTTAAATATAGTTTTAACCATTTATTTTCCATAAATCTCGCCAGATTTATTGTTATATCTCTTTTGCATCTCCTAAAAAACAAAATGGTACAAAAAATATTTTATTTATTTATTTTAGTAGCACGTCATTATACATTTTATACGTAGATAGCTGTCTTAATTTTAGCATATCTTTTATAGATCGATCATGCAAAGCAGGAACAAGTAATCCTTCATATATATGCAGCCCTAGAAACTTGTTCTTCTTAGTAACTATAGATGACAGTGAGTCTTAACCTCAACATTCATAATCCTACTCTCTTTCGTCCATAGTGTTCTCGATCATATAGATGAAGAGATTACCAAACCGCAATACATCGATGATTCGTTGTGACATCAAGTCGATAAGATTCTTGATCCCGATGACACCGCGCTCCAAGCTTGGAATCGAGATAAGAACATTTTTCAAGACAACAAGAACACCCGTGTCGTGTACCTAGAACACGAGTTCTCAAACTGCAAACTATCCGGATTTGCTTCCATTACCGCCTATTGTCAACAACTCAAGTCGTTGGCTGATCAACTCAAGGGTGTTGGATCACCAATCTTTGATAGTCGTCTTGTCCTTCAATTTATATCGGGATTACCCGCCGAGTATAATCTTGCGGCGCGTTATACTCAATAAACCGATTCGTTTCCTAGCTCCACAAAAGTCCGGTCTCAATTGCTGCTCAAAGAGACTCACATGACGGCGTAGGCAGTCTCAGAGGCGTCCTCCTCTGCCCTCAATTTTTCAGTCACCAACCATGAAACCAACGCAAACTCCTTCATAATTAAACCCTCCTACACAAGCTCCACCACCTGCTACGAATCAGCCCAACAAGGGTCGCGGTTGTGGCCGTAAGGGCAAGTCCCAAAGTTCTAGCAGCCCAGCAGGGATCCATTATGCCTTCCACCCTCCGTATGGGCGGCTTCCAGTCCAGCAAGCCTCACCTAGCGGGCCTCCAATTCAGAAACCTCAACCATGGTTCTCGGCCCAGCATCAATTCGGCCCATAGAGACCTCTCTGCCCTTTCCCAACTTTCCAACAGGGTCTTCTTGGGCCAAGTCCGTAGCACCAACCTCACCAGGCTCACATGGGCCTTGCGTCGGACTCCTCCTTTCAGCCCACCTCGTTGGATCAAGCATTTGCTACACTGTCGCTCAATCCCACGGATAAATTATGGTATATTGTCATGGGTGTCACCTCTCATATGACGAATAATCCAAGAACACTCTCGTCTTTTTTGTATAATGGTTCATTAAATTTGATAATTGTTGGGAATGATATGCAGATTCCATCTTCAAGTCTTGGTGAAGCCGTTCTCAACACCACAAAATGATCATTTCATTTGTTCAATGTACATGTTGCACCAAAAATTTGCAAAAATTTGGTTTCCGTTAGATGTTTTACAATC
The DNA here is from genome assembly GCA_033239045.1 of Fagopyrum esculentum. NCBI lineage: Eukaryota > Viridiplantae > Streptophyta > Magnoliopsida > Caryophyllales > Polygonaceae > Fagopyrum > Fagopyrum esculentum. Next base: position 6,646,692 of record BSUD01000003.1, read on the forward strand.
GATAACCTTGCATCCGTAAAACTTGACCCGTTTGGTTTCTTTGGGAAGGATGTCCAAATGGGGAACATTGTGATTCAAGATTCATAATCAATTACCACTCTTGTTTTTCTAATACTCTTGGACCTACCAATCATTTTAAAAATACCTAAATAGTGTTTATGTTTGTCGACCTCCCTAATACCAGGACATTAATCATTTATGGCTCATCTGCTCTCGCCAAACATATTTTGATTAAACAAGAGCTCTAATTTGCAATATTCACTGGTTGACTTGACATCTCTCTTTGTAAGCTCGGAGTATATATAAACTATCTCATTGCAATAATTTTTTGTGAGAGCCACCGGAAAATAAAATTTTAGTTAGGAACTCTCGAATACAATGTTTATCAAGTAGTTTCTTTGTTTTGGCCATGCCCATGTATAGACTTGTGTCAAACAAAAACCATACTATAAGTTCCTCAAGATTGAGGGAGGATTGAGCTTCAAAGAGCTCATCTCCTGGAACAAAGCCAATATTACAAGATATATCTTCGAATTGGATAAGAATGTATATAAAATTTGGTGCTCTTGGATCAAAGCCACACTCTTAGCCTCGACACCATTTGTATTGTAACTCCAGTAACAAATACATCCCCTCTTAGAGAATGATCCTCAAGGTTTGTGATGATCTCCTCCTTCTTAATAGCCCATCTAACATTATAGCTTTCCTCACAAAATGCAACGGGTTCTTCTTCACCTCCAAGTCCTACTACCTTATGCACCCTTGGGGCCTTATGTTCGCCCCTAGAGGTGTGTGCAAATAAGTTTTAAATTTATAAAACTAGAATCAAGCAGCGAACCCGCAGTGTACGGATCGAGGTAGCTAAGCAAGAATTCCAGAGTATCGAACACAGGGATTTGGGTGGGAACAAATTCGATTTCAGATTATCAAGCAGTAAATATGGGAGTTTGCAAGTATTAGGGAAACAACAATCCTAAAGATCCGGGTATTCAGTTGCGGCAATAGATTCAAGATATACTAATGATGTAAAGACAGAGTAAAGATATGCAAAGGTATACTAAGGTAAGGTAATCGTACGGTTGAGGTTCCGAAAACCTTATGTAACTCACCTAAAAGATACTCCCTATACAGGTTGTTGAGGCTCAATATAGAAAGGAACTAAAGATGAGGATTAGTGTTAAATACCCAAACTTATAACCTAAAGATCAAGACTAACTTATCCGATTGAGGTTGTTGAGGCTCACAATCGAGGTAGAGGTTGTTGAGGCTTCACTACCACCTAGAAAAGACAAGTCTAAACTAGGTTAAAGCAAATCTTTAACTTTGGATCAAAGTAAAAGCAGGCTCGTAAACTGGAGTGAAATTACGGTCTGTTCTTGAGTTCCACGACCGTGGAATCTCAAGATCCAACCGTAATTTAGGGTTGTCGACGATTCTCTCTAACTCTCAGGGTCTAATCTGTTTGCGAACGATCTATCATCATCTATGCCACAACTATAAACCCTTCACCTTAGAATTGTTAAGGGTTTTTAGCCAATAACAGCCATTTGATATCAATTCAAGAATTAAGAAGAAGGGGATGAAAACTTCAAGAACTATTAATAACTTCCAAAAGAATCTCAAGATTCCAACAAATGTTTTCCGAAGATTCAAAAGGGAATAACAACAAATCACAACTATAGGAAAGAAGAGAAACGGGATGTCAATCCGTTTCCGATTCAAACCTAAACAAGAAGAGAGATCTTCTTGCAATTCCTTCAAGAACTTCGATCTTTCACGAATCCGAAGATCGCAGCGACAATCTCCACCGAATGTGCGAGATTTGAACAACTCTTCAACTCAGCTTCGATCTCCAATGAGATCTCCGAAATTGCCTCTCAAATGAAGAAGTGTAAGCGGAAAATGCCAAAACGCTAAACCGGAATCGTGCGTCTATGCGTGGAAGAGCGAGCCTAAACGGGGATAAGCGATGATAAGCGGTGATGATGAAATCTCCTTTCATCCGTCTTTTTATAATGCGGGGCAAGGTGTCGGGCCGGCCCATTCTTCGAAAGATCATGGCTTCGAAATATTGCGAAAAGATTCGCCAAGATCACGGTCGTGGAATATTCCACGACCGTAATTCTGAGGCGTGGAAATAAACACGGGTAACTTCCACGGCCGTAAAATCCTCTGGAATGAACATCGAATTCTGCATCACAATCCACGGCCGTAATCTAGGGTCAAACCGTGATTTTAGCCTTCATTCGTGCATTCTTCAATCTAATGCTCCAAATTGCTTCCAAAAGGTGTCCTTGATCTAGAGGTGCATCAACTCAACTCTCCTTTGCTCGATTTCGTTCGGAAATAGCTCCAAATCACCTATAATCAACATAGAACTCGTGTAGACATCCATATCGACAATATAGGTAATACTAGCTCATATATGCATAAAGCTCCATCAAAGACTATCAATATGAACCAAATGTGACTAGAAAATGTGCCTAAAACATCACAATATTTCATGCTAACAAATAACCCCATACTTAACACTTGCTTGTCCCTAAGCAAGGTCTTACGAAAAGCTTTAAACAAGAGTTAGGATGAAATATGTGTACCTTCTTTTTGGATGAAGACAACTTCTAAAGAATAGATCATTCTCAAACCTTGCTTCAATCGTTTTTCAAACTTTCACACATTTAATTAGAGAGTAAAAATAAAGAAAACTCATGAATCAACTTAACTTCCAAACAAGCGTTATAACCTTCAAACTTTATCAAAATCAATTCCAAGAACTTCAATTTAGATCACCAAGCCATATAACATTCTTTTGATCTTAAGGACTTCCAAAGAAAAGGTATAGAGTATGGAAGGGAAGGGAAAACTTTAAGGGAGAGTGGTGCATAAATCCGGGAAAATGGATAACTACCTTCTTCTTCTTTTGCGGTTCCCGCAGCACAACACTTCACTTAGAGCTTCGCTCTTACTTTTCATTTTTCGACTTTACTTTTGGAGTTATGGATAGAGGTGCACAAAAACCGAAGCCTAGGAGATTGGCGTTTCTCAAATTTGCAAGAGATGCCTCAAACCCTTAGCGCACATACCATAATCCGCTAGGAATATCGCTCAATCCGACTTTGGCAAGACACAAACACCCGGCTATGTGAATGGTGCCGAGTTACTCATCGTCATGATTGACTTCCCCAAACCTATACTTTCTTTCTATTCAATTGATTGCAAACATTTGCTCTCATGGCCCTCCCACATCAAACATGCCTTTTTCTCATTCACTTTCCAAGTTCCCGGATAGGTAAAGGAGGCTAATATTTCAATGAGGAGCTAGATGATCAAAGAAAGAAGAAAGAAAATATCGAATTGCCTTAATCATTTCAACAAGAAGTATAGGAACTTATAATGTGATTTCAACTTCAGTTTCTTAATATGATTTAGGTAACGTTTTCACATTATAAAACTTGCAAAAGAGGTGAAATTTATTCATTTGCATCCTTTTCGATTTACTATCCTTTTAAACATGCAATTGTTGTCAACTTTATTCGCAAGTAGTGTTTATCATAGAACTCATCTCAATTCATTAGAAGCATCAAATTTTTCAAAAATTTTCAATTTTTATGGGTTTTTAAAGTTCTTTTTCATGCAATGCAAGAATGAAACGTGTGACATATGATGAACATGCAAAGATAGTCTCGTAATAGAAGCAACACATAGAGTAGAGTTATTACAAACATTTAGTACATCCCACCCCATACTTAGGACGAACATTGTCCCTAATGTTCACATGAAAGAACAAAAGAAAGAAAAGAAAAGAAACTCACAATGGTGGCGGGAATGTCTAAACGAGCTGCCGGTCATCAATCACTGCGGTGCCGGTGGAGGTGGAAATGGAGAGAAACTCGGGTCATAGTACCGCCCAAACTGCTGGCGGTAGACGTCCCTCATCATGTGGTCGAGGTCGTCCATGTGTCTGTCTCTAGCGTCCGCCCGGATCTCTAATGCTCCGACTCTCTCTGAAAGTCCGGTAGCCCACTCCGGCATCCTCTCATACCATCCCGGAGCATGATCATACCATCCGGGAGCATCTGCTGGTGCTGGCTGTGGTGGTGGTGGTGGTGCTGCTGCTGGCTTTTATACTCGCAGGCAAATTTTCAAAAATCACGGTCTGTCGGGGCATTCCACGGCCGTGGAAATGTACGGACCCGTGATTTTTGTGATTTTTCACAGGCCTTTGAGAATTACGGCCACTGTAGCAATGACGACCGTAATTTAGACCGTGGAACTCTCTGTAAAGCTTCAAAGTCCAAATTTCGTCACTTCTCTTCGACATTATCCCTCCATTCTCCTTTTTCATCGATCCTACAACCAAAAACACGAACATACCGGAAGGAATCGAGGCAAAAACAAAGCAAAAACTTCTATTCTAAGCTAAACTATGAATCGAAACAAAAACGAAAAAAAATGCAATACCTTGGGTTGCCTCCCAAGAAGCGCTTTGTTTAAGGTCCGTAGCTAGACCATTATCCATAGATGACTCAATGCACCTTGAACATCTTGGATTGCTCTTCAAATCCATCATTAAACTCCTCCAAGAAATCTCCGGTTCCTAATTTCACCGGCAAGTGGTAAGATCTCCCACGTACAAGCTTGTACGGTTTGATTCTCACCGGAATCCTCCTAGCTTTCCTATGCTTTAATGGGACATAATTCGGTCTTCCATCCCATCCTTTCCTAGATCGAGAAATCAGTTTTTCGAGAATCCTCCTAGCTTCCCCATCTCCAGTTTGGGGATGATGTATGGTCTTCGTCATGTGAATGACCCCATACTTGAACAAAAAACACTTATTGGCATTGGCGTTGAAGCTCTTGCCAAATTTACTCCTTATAGTCCAAGGAGCATCTTCTTCCAGCAATTTCAATAGAGGTTTCATCTTCACCTTAGGAGGTTCTTTTGGAAGAGACCTCCAACTCTCCGGTGCATTCCTGGAAAAATCAGAAATTTTAATAGGAATAACAAAGGAAGTAAGACAGTATACCTTGTTAAGTTCTTCAAGGCTTGGGACAAGTTTCATGTTGGCATGATGATCCACACATGAAATATCTCCCAACTCAGCTGGATCTTCTTCAACCTTGGCCACAATTTCAGTAATTTGGCCAAGGTTCACCACTTCTTCCTCTTCTTCAAGCACAACTGACTTTTCTTCAATCTCGACCACAATATTAGCAATTGGGTCTAGGTGTTCCACTTCTCTCTCTTCTTCAATGCGAACTTCAAGAGGTTCTAGAGGAACTTTGGGTTTGATAAGAGCATTCCTCGAGACTTGGAGTTCTTCCTTAAAGGCTTTCAATTTTTCTTCGATCATACCAAGTTCCTTCTTCAATTCTTCAAGTTTCGAGTGTTCCGCATCTTTGGGACGTTTCTTCTTAACCTTCTTTGGGTAGTGCAGCTTTTCCCATTTTGCAAATTCATATTCAATGGTTTGTTCACGTTCTCTTTCGCTGTCAAACCAATAGAAGGCGTATTTCTCTACCAAGTATTCATAATGGTCTGCTCTAGCCGTATGCTTCGCTACCCATATTGGATCGTATGGAGCCATACTTAGCTAGTAGAGCCTCAAAAACTCATACCAAGAGATTAAAAAAAACAAAAGCTCCCAAAACTTGTTCTTTGGCGAAACTCTGTTCCGTTGCTGGAACAAGAACTTCGTATGTACCTAAGAACACAAACCTGCAAGAACACTCAAGAAAAGGATATCAAATAACAAGAGCAAGCTCCCAAGCTTGACAACCGGCAACCGGATTCGGCCGAAACCAAATCCCCGGCAACGGCGCCAAAAACTTGTTCGCCCCTAGAGGTGTGTGCAAATAAGTTTTAAATTTATAAAACTAGAATCAAGCAGCGAACCCGCAGTGTACGGATCGAGGTAGCTAAGCAAGAATTCCAGAGTATCGAACACAGGGATTTGGGTGGGAACAAATTCGATTTCAGATTATCAAGCAATAAATATGGGAGTTTTGCAAATATTGGGAAAACAACAATCCTAAAGATCCGGGTATTCAGTTGTGACAACAGATTCAAGATATACTAATGATATAAAGACAGAGTAGAGGTATGCAAAGGTATACTAATGTAAGGTAATCGTACGGTTGAGGTTCCAAAAACCTTATGTAACTCACCTAAAAGATACTCCTTATACAGGTTGTTGAGGCTCAATATAAAGAGGTTCTAAAAGCGAGGATTAGTATCAAACACCCAAACCTACGATCTAAAGGTCAAGACTAACTTATCCGATTGAGGTTGTTGAGGCTCACAATCGAGGTAGAGGTTGTTGAGGCTTCACTACCACCTAGAAAAGACAAGTCTAAACTAAGCTAAAGCAAATCTTTAACTTTAGATTAAGGTAAAAAGCAGGCTCGTAAACTGGAGTGAAATCACGGTCTGTTCTTGAGTTCCACGACCGTGGAATCTCAAGATCCAACCGTAATTTAGGGTTGTCGACGATTCTCTCTAACTCTCAGGGTCTAATCTGTTTGCGAACGATCTATCATCACCTATGCCACAACTATCAACCCTTCACCTTAGAATTGTTAAGGGTTTTTAGCCAATAACAACCATTTGATATCAATTCAAGATTTATAAGATAGAAGATGGAAACTTTCAAGAACTTTCAATAATCCTTCAAACGAATCTCAAAATCACAATCAAGAACAAATGTTTGTCAAGAGATTCAGATCAAAACAATCAATCACAATCTTAGGAAAGAAAGGAAATGGGATGTCAATCCGTTTCCGATTCAAACCTAAACAAGAAGAGAGATCTTCTTGCAATTCCTTCAAGAACTTCGATCTTTCACAAATCCAAAGATCGCAGCAACAAATCTCCACCGAACGTGCAAGATTTGAACAACTCTCCAAATCAGCTTCGATCCCCAATGAGATCTCCGAAAATGCCTCTCAATTGAAGAAGCGTGGATAAGTGAGCCTGAACGAGGGTAAGCGATGATGATGAAATCTCCTTTCATCCGTCTTTTTATAATGCAGGGCAAGGTGTCGGGCCGGCCCATTCTTCAAAAGATCATGGCTTCGAAATATTGCGAAAAGATTCGCCAAGATCACGGTCGTGGAATATTCCACGACCGTAATTCTGAGGCGTGGAAATAAACACGGGTAACTTCCACGGCCGTAAAATCCCCTGGAATGAACATCGAATTCTGCATCATAATCCACGGCCGTAATTTAGGGTAGAACCGTGATTTTAGCCTTCATTCGTGCATTCCTCAATCTAATGCTCCAAATTGCTTCCAAAAGGTGTCCTTGATCTAGAGGTGCATCAACTCAACTCTCCTTTGCTCGATTTCGTTCGGAAATAGCTCTAAATCACCTATAATCAACATAGAACTCGTGTAGACATCTATATCGACAATATAGGCAATACTAGCTCGTATATGCATAAAGCTCCATCAAAGACTATCAATATGAACCAAATGTGACTAGAAAATGTGCCTAAAACATCACAATATTTCATGCTAACAAATAACCCCATACTTAACACTTGCTTGTCCCTAAGCAAGGTCTTACGAAAAGCTTTAAACAAGAGTTAGGATGAAATATGTGTACCTTCTTTTTGGATGAAGACAACTTCTAAAGAATAGATCATTCTCAAACCTTGCTTCAATCGTTTTTCAAACTTTCACACATTTAATTAGAGAGTAAAAATAAAGAAAACTCATGAATCAACTTAACTTCCAAACAAGCGTTATAACCTTCAAACTTTATCAAAATCAATTCCAAGAACTTCAATTTAGATCACCAAGCCATATAACATTCTTTTGATCTTAAGGACTTCCAAAGAAAAGGTATAGAGTATGGAAGGGAAGGGAAAACTTTAAGGGAGAGTGGTGCATAAATCCGGGAAAATGGATAACTACCTTCTTCTTCTTTTGCGGTTCCCGCAGCACAACGCTTCGCTTAGAGCTTCGCTCTTACTTTTCATTTTTCGACTTTACTTTTGGAGTTATGGATAGAGGTGCACAAAAACCGAAGCCTAGGAGATTGGCGTTTCTCAAATTTGCAAGAGATGCCTCAAACCCTTAGCGCACATACCATAATCCGCTAGGAATATCGCTCAATCCGACTTTGGCAAGACACAAACACCCGGCTATGTGAATGGTGCCGAGTTACTCATCGTCATGATTGACTTCCCCAAACCTATACTTTCTTTCTATTCAATTGATTGCAAACATTTGCTCTCATGGCCCTCCCACATCAAACATGCCTTTTTCTCATTCACTTTCCAAGTTCCCGGATAGGTAAAGGAGGCTAATATTTCAATGAGGAGCTAGATGATCAAAGAAAGAAGAAAGAAAATATCGAATTGCCTTAATCATTTCAACAAGAAGTATAGGAACTTATAATGTGATTTCAACTTCAGTTTCTTAATATGATTTAGGTAACGTTTTCACATTATAAAACTTGCAAAAGAGGTGAAATTTATTCATTTGCATCCTTTTCGATTTACTATCCTTTTAAACATGCAATTGTTGTCAACTTTATTCGCAAGTAGTGTTTATCATAGAACTCATCTCAATTCATTAGAAGCATCAAATTTTTCAAAAATTTTCAATTTTTATGGGTTTTTAAAGTTCTTTTTCATGCAATGCAAGAATGAAACGTGTGACATATGATGAACATGCAAAGATAGTCTCGTAATAGAAGCAACACATAGAGTAGAGTTATTACAAACATTTAGTACATCCCACCCCATACTTAGGACGAACATTGTCCCTAATGTTCACATGAAAGAACAAAAGAAAGAAAAGAAAAGAAACTCACAATGGTGGCGGGAATGTCTAAACGAGCTGCCGGTCATCAATCACTGCGGTGCCGGTGGAGGTGGAAATGGAGAGAAACTCGGGTCATAGTACCGCCCAAACTGCTGGCGGTAGACGTCCCTCATCATGTGGTCGAGGTCGTCCATGTGTCTGTCTCTAGCGTCCGCCCGGATCTCTAATGCTCCGACTCTCTCTGAAAGTCCGGTAGCCCACTCCGGCATCCTCTCATACCATCCCGGAGCATGATCATACCATCCGGGAGCATCTGCTGGTGCTGGCTGTGGTGGTGGTGGTGGTGCTGCTGGCTGCGTCGTGGACCAAGGAGGAGGTGTGCTGTACCAAGTGGGAGGTGTAGTCATCCACGTGGGCCTCTCGCTCACGCTGGCGCGGTGAGATGACGAGCCTGAAGCTCTAGTCGGACGCGGAGAGCGTCTAGGTACATCCTGCTGGTCCGGCTGATCCGGAAACGAGCCGAACTCCTGCTCTGCTCCTGCACCACTCTCATACGGCTCTCCCATATCCTCCTCATCTACAACCGGCGGTGGAACGTAAGGGGGAGCTACAAGCCTGTTCGCATGCATCGCAGCGAACGTCTCCTTCCAATTATGGCGTCCCGCCATAATGGAATACTCTGGCAGCCACTCTATACCCCTGCCGGTCCTACTCTCCCAGGGCATGCCCGCATAAGGCGGACCTCTATGTGTGGGGAAGATGAGTCCCCTAACCATGAAAGCGTGTAGCCCTAATGGAACTGCCGGTATACGTGTGCAGGCCGAGAAGTCCACTCCGAAGGTCCTAGCTATGTGGGTCACTATCCCACCATACCCAATGTTCCCTCTCGATTTGTTCTTCAATTTACTCATGGTCGCCGCCAAAAGGGTAGCACAATCGGCGCGGCATCCATATAACATAGCGTAGAGAAGGAATAGCTCATCCGTTTTGATCTTTTGGGGCGTCTCCGTCCTAGGAAAGAGACACTCCGAAAGAACACGGTGAGCTATCTTCAAGGCCAAATGGTACATCAATTTGGCCTTGGTATCAGCTGGTTGCCAACGGTCCTCGTCGGCATAGATCATGGCTATTTCCGCCCAAAAGTCCTTGGCGGAAACGCCCCTAGGAAGTCGACCGTTATAGGTCTCATGGAACCCAAAGATGGCTCCGAACTCGTCAATGCTTAACTGGTAGTCTCTGTTCATGAGACGGAAGGAGACAGTCCTATCAACATGGCTGTGCTCAAAAGACGTCACAACCTCTCGAGTGATCTCCTCATAAGCGTCTTCACGAATGTTCGTGAAGACAAGCAAACCGGCTCTATCCAAGAGCCAAGTGAGGTCATCTACAATGTTGAGAGGATGTAGATCCTCCAACAACAGGTACCTAGGGCCAATCACTGCCCTCTTCTCTATCCTCTCAAGTGCGGGAAGGTAGTTTTCGTGTATAATCGGGATGCTAGGGTGAGGTGGTGAGGATGGAGGTGAAGATGGAGGTGAAGGTGAGGGGGATGAGGGTGGTGGTGCCCTAGAGGTGGAGGGATTCCCTTTCCTTTTCTTATTCTGATCCCCTTTCTTCTCCTTAATTCTTCCCGAAACTCTCCTCACGAAGTCCATTCTGTTACAAATTACGGTCTGTTCTTCACAAAACCACGGCCGTGGAACCTCTTCAGACCGTGATTCGACACAGAATTTTCGATTCTCAACAAATCAGCAACCAAACTCCACCACAATCAGTCCTAGTCTAATTTCTTCCAATCTTAATCAGTTCTCCTTAAAAATCTCTAACAAAAACGAGCAAAAACGACTAGAATCGAGAAGAGAGCAAAAACCTTTTTTTTCGGATTGAAAAATCCAAAATGCGGGTTTGTTGATCGTTTTCCACGCGATTTGTTGCTTGGATCTTGTTCTTGGTTGGATTTGCTTCAGTTTTGGGCGAAGAATCGTCGAAAACGATTAGAGAACGAAGATTTGGGATGAGTTGTGGGAATTCGGTGTTTAGGTCGTGGAAATTGGGGGTTTTGTGGTGTTTTTGTGGTGAAGTGTGGCTTTTATACTCGCAGGCAAATTTTCAAAAATCACGGTCTGTCGGGGCATTCCACGGCCGTGGAAATGTACGGACCCGTGATTTTTGTGATTTTTCACAGGCCTTTGAGAATTACGGCCACTGTAGCAATGACGACCGTAATTTAGACCGTGGAACTCTCTGTAAAGCTTCAAAGTCCAAATTTCGTCACTTCTCTTCGACATTATCCCTCCATTCTCCTTTTTCATCGATCCTACAACCAAAAACACGAACATACCGGAAGGAATCGAGGCAAAAACAAAGCAAAAACTTCTATTCTAAGCTAAACTATGAATCGAAACAAAAACGAAAAAAAATGCAATACCTTGGGTTGCCTCCCAAGAAGCGCTTTGTTTAAGGTCCGTAGCTAGACCAAACTCGCACTTATTCGAGTGCGGTAGGTGCAAACTCCTCAGCTTGGAGTTCCGGTGAGTACTTCTTGAGTCGTTGACCGTTCACCTTAAAACTTCCGCTAGCTTCACCCCATACTTCAACTGCACCATGGGGGAAAATACGCTTAATTAGAAAAGGTCCAGTCCAACGAGATTTTAACTTACCTGGAAAGAGGCGAAGTCTCGAATTGAAGAGGAGAACTTGATCTCCTTCTTGTAAGTCCTTTGGAATGATATGCTTATCATGCCAACGCTTTGCTCTTTCCTTGTAGATTTTGGCGTTTTCGTAGGCGTTCAAACGGAGTTCATCCAGCTTGTTGATGTCTAGGAGACGCTTCTCTCCCGCTTCTTTCATGCTGAAATTCAGCCACTTGATAGCCCAAAACGCTTTGTGCTCTAGCTCTACCGGCAAGTGACAAGACTTCCCATACACAAGGTTGTATGGTGTGGTTCCTATGGGGGTCTTGTATGCAGTCCGGTATGCCCACAACGCATCATCTAGTTTCAAGGACCAATCCTTCCTAGTCCTCGAAACCGTCTTCTCTAGAATTCCCTTGATCTCCCTATTTGAGATCTCAACTTGTCCACTCGTTTGTGGATGGTAAGGGGTGGCAGTCTTGTGAGTAACCCCATACTTGGATAGAAGAGCTTCAAAGCGACGGGCTATGAAGTGAGAACCTCCATCACTAATGATCGTCCTTGGCGTCCCGAATCGCGGAAAAATGGTCTTGTTGAAGAACTTAACCACCACCATGGCATCATTTGTGGGAGAGGCAATGGCTTCCACCCATCTAGAAACGTAGTCCACCGCCAATAGTATGTATTGGTTCCCACAAGAAGAAGGGAATGGTCCCATGAAGTCAACTCCCCAAACGTCAAAGATCTCCACCTCTTGGATGTTGTTGAGGGGCATCTCGTTCCTTCTAGAGATATTGCCTGTTCTTTGACAAGCATCGCAACAAGAAACAAAGGATTGCACATCTTTAAATAAAGTAGGCCAATAAAATCCGGATTGCAATACCTTTGCGCTAGTTTTGTTCGAACTAGCGTGTCCTCCACAAGGTAGTGAATGACAATGACGGATGACACTTTGCATCTCATCTTCCGGCACACATCGCCGAATGATGCCATCCGGACCTCTCTTGAAGAGGAGAGGCTCGTTCCAATAGTATTCCCGGACGTCCTTAAAGAACTTCTTCCTTTGTGCGTAGGATAGTCCGGGCGGTATCTCCTGGCAAACCAAATAGTTAACAAAATCAGCAAACCATGGTTCGTTACCTTTGGAGATCTCGTTGATGCACTCCTCTATGATGTGTAGGTGCTCGTCTGGAAAGGAGTCATCAATGGGTAGATGGTCGTCCTCTAGATGTGTGAGGCGACTCAAATGATCCGCAACAGAATTTTCCGAGCCTTTCTTGTCGCGGATCTCTAGATCGAATTCTTGTAGGAGAAGAATCCATCTAATCAGCCTTGGCTTCGCATCTTTCTTCGCAAGGAGGTACCGGATCGCAGCATGATCCGTGTAGACAATCACCTTTGCACCTACAAGATAAGAGCGAAACTTGTCAATAGCGTAGATGATAGCATGAATTATAGTCTATATTTTGGGGTTTGTTTGGACGTTTTATCTTTCATAATCTGCATGTTTGTATGTACATTATGTGATTTTACTACCATTTCATCTACCTTTGCGAGAATCGAGGTCTACACCTAGTTTCGTTGTAATTGCAGGTAATATGGTACGTATTGCATCAAAAAGGAGCAAAAGGAGTCAAGAGTCATTTGGAGCTACATTCAGGAAGCACAACCATGGATTAAAGATTTACTTTGGACCAGTTTTGAGAGATTCTACATTCAGTTATGAGTCACCTCGGTTGACCAGAGATTCATCTCGACCGAGGCGATCCAGAGACGCCGACTCGACCGAGGCGAACACCTAGGACGCGGCGAGAATATTTTATTCTTGGCTGAGATCTTTTAAAATTGGAAAGTGATCTTATATTTTTGGGCTGAGCTTCTAGAAGGAAGGAGATATGCAGAATCATATATTTTACCTATATTTATGGGATAATATCTTCTTAAGATTTCTTATCTTTGGAGGGTTATTTTTCCTATAAAAAGGGTTGGATTTTCCACAAATCCGATCATGCTTACAGGCTGCATACACCCGCTATCAGCGCAGCAGCCGCATCCTACTCCAATTTGGGAGATTCGAAGAACCTTTTTGAAGGTTGAAGGAAGATTGAAGACTATAGCTTTATAGCTTTTTGGAGGGTTTTGTAAGATTGTCTTCAATTCCTTTCCTTGTTGTCTTGTCTTGTTGGATCATTATCCAAGGAACGATTTTGTGTGATATTTGATTCAGTTATTGAAGTGTTTTCATTAAATTCTTCTTTGTTCAAATATTCACCTTCTTCCCATATATTTAATACTTTCATTATGATGATGAGTGGCTAATTTCCTTGTGTGATTCTAGGGTGATTGGCTGAAGGTTGTGGGAAAAACAATGATAGAATGATCTTAATCACAGTAGGATCCTGAAAGTTCGAGTCTTTAACCTTAACCCTAAGCATCTCGTTCAGTCGATGAACATCTCGGCCGGGGTGGAAACTGGCTGACCGAGGTGGCTTACCCGATCCTTAACTGAGAGTTAATGTGTTAGAGTTTGCCAAATCCTATTCTTATTATACCTTTCTGGTTCAAAGCAAGCTTAGGATGAGACTTACCCGGTAAAGGTTGATTCTATTCCCTTAGATGGTGTGTTAGTTTGAGGTTATAGTTCTTTATCTTAATTCCTTGAGACTTACCCGGTAATAGGAGTTACGGTTTGGGATTAGTGTGTAGTGAGACTTACCCGGTGATCTACTCCACTTTAGAAACACCTTCCCCATGCAAAAATCTCAGCTTTGTCCGCTTATCTATAGATCTTGAGTTGGAACCACAACTAGATGCTTTAATCCCTAGAATTGCATGTTTGCTTTATTTGACATCTTATTCATCTTTGATTGTATTACTTGCTCTTGTGGTTAGCGTCAACACTAGCATACCGTACTGGACTTTGTTTCACTAAGTCCCTGTGATCGACCCCTGGAATTTTCTTGCTTTTACTACGATTGACCCGTACACTGCGGGTTCGCATCCTTGTTTTAAGCTTAAGTCTAGGGTTATAAATTTAAAGCTTGCACACACCGTTTGGAGCGAACATCAGCTGGATGCCAACGGTCCTCGTCGGCATAGATCATAGCTACGTCTCCCCAAAAGTCCTTAGGAGACACGTTCCTAGGGATGCGACCGTTGTAGGTCTCGTGGAACCCAAAAATGGTCCCAAACTCAACTATACTCAACTGGTAGTCTTGGTTCATGAGGCGGAAGGAGACGGTTCTATCAACAGGGCTGTGCTCGAAAGACGTCACAACCTCTCGGGTGATCTCCTCATAAGCGTCTTCACGAATATTCGTGAAGACAAGCAAACCGGCTCTATCCAAGAGCCATGTAAGGTCATCTACAATGTTGAGAGGATGTAGATCCTCCAACAACAAGTATCTAGGGCCAATTACTGCCCTCTTCTCGATCCTCTCAAATGCGGCTTGGTGGTTTTCGTGTATGATCGGTATGTTAGGAGGAGGGGGTGAAGATGGAGGTGAAGGTGAGGATGGTGGTGAAGGGGATGAGGGTGGTGGTGGTGCCCTAGAGGTGGAGGGGTTACCCTTTCTCTTCTTATTCTGTTCCCCCTTCTTCTCCTTAATTCTTCCCGAAACTCTCCTCACGAAGTCCATTCTGTTACAAATTACGGTCTGTTCTTCACAAAACCACGGCCGTGGAACCTCTTCAGACCGTGATTCGACACAGAATTTTCGATTCTCAACAAATCAGCAACCAAACTCCACCACAATCAGTCCTAGTCTAATTTCTTCCAATCTCAATCAGTTCTTCCTAATAATCTCTAACAAAAACGAACAAAAACGAGCAAAATCAAGAAGAGAGCAAAAACCTCTTTTTTCGGATTGAGAAATCCAAAATGCGGGTTTGTTGATCGTTTTCCGCGCGATTTGTTGCTTGGATCTTGTTCTCGGTTGGATTTGCTTCGGTTTAGGAAGAAGAATCGTTAAAAACGATTAGAGAACGAAGATTTGGGAAGGGCTGCGTGTTTTCGGCGTTTAGGGCGTGGAAATTGGGGGTTTTTGTGGTGTTTTTGTGGTGAAGTGTGGCTTTTATACTTGCAGGCAAAATTTCAAAAATTACGGTCTATCGGGGCATTCCACGGCCGTGGAAATGTACGGACCCGTAATTTTTGTGATTTTTCACAGGCCTTTGGGAATTACGGCCACTGTAGCAATGACGACCGTAATTTAGACCGTGGAACTCTCTGTAAAGCTTCAAAGTCCAAATTTCGTCACTTCTCTTCGACATTATCCTTCCTTTCTCCTTTTTCATCGATCCTACAACCAAAAACACGAACATACCGGGAGAAATCGAGGCAAAAATAAAGCAAAAACTTCTATTCTAACTACTCTATGAATCGAAAGCAAAAACGAAAATGCAATACCTTGGGTTGCCTCCCAAGAAGCGCTTTGTTTAAGGTCCGTAGCTAGACCATACTCGCATTTATTCGAGTGCGGTAGGTGCAAACTCCTCAGCTTGGAGTTCCGGTGAGTACTTCTTGAGTCGTTGACCGTTCACCTTAAAACTTCCGCTAGCTTCACCCCATACTTCAACTGCACCATGGGGGAAAATACGCTTAATTAGAAAAGGTCCAGTCCAACGAGATTTTAACTTACCTGGAAAGAGGCGAAGTCTCGAATTGAAGAGGAGAACTTGATCTCCTTCTTGTAAGTCCTTTGGAATGATATGCTTATCATGCCAACGCTTTGCTCTTTCCTTGTAGATTTTGGCGTTTTCGTAGGCGTTCAAACGGAGTTCATCCAGCTTGTTGATGTCTAGGAGACGCTTCTCTCCCGCTTCTTTCATGCTGAAATTCAGCCACTTGATAGCCCAAAACGCTTTGTGCTCTAGCTCTACCGGCAAGTGACAAGACTTCCCATACACAAGGTTGTATGGTGTGGTTCCTATGGGAGTCTTGTATGCAGTCCGGTATGCCCACAACGCATCATCTAGTTTCAAGGACCAATCCTTCCTAGTCCTCGAAACCGTCTTCTCTAGAATTCCCTTGATCTCCCTATTTGAGATCTCAACTTGTCCACTCGTTTGTGGATGGTAAGGGGTGGCAGTCTTGTGAGTAACCCCATACTTGGATAGAAGAGCTTCAAAGCGACGGGCTATGAAGTGAGAACCTCCATCACTAATGATCGTCCTTGGCGTCCCGAATCGCGGAAAAATGGTCTTGTTGAAGAACTTAACCACCACCATGGCATCATTTGTGGGAGAGGCAATGGCTTCCACCCATCTAGAAACGTAGTCCACCGCCAATAGTATGTATTGGTTCCCACAAGAAGAAGGGAATGGTCCCATGAAGTCAACTCCCCAAACGTCAAAGATCTCCACCTCTTGGATGTTGTTGAGGGGCATCTCGTTCCTTCTAGAGATATTGCCTGTTCTTTGACAAGCATCGCAACAAGAAACAAAGGATTGCACATCTTTAAATAAAGTAGGCCAATAGAATCCGGATTGCAATACCTTTGCGCTAGTTTTGTTCGAACTAGCGTGTCCTCCACAAGGTAGTGAATGACAATGACGGATGACACTTTGCATCTCATCTTCCGGCACACATCGCCGAATGATGCCATCCGGACCTCTCTTGAAGAGAAGAGGCTCGTTCCAATGGTATTCCCGGACGTCCTTGAAGAACTTCTTCCTTTGCGCATATGATAGTCCGGGCGGTATCTCCTGGCAAACCAAATAATTAACGAAATCAGCAAACCATGGTTCGTCACCCTTGGAGATTACCTTGATGCACTCCTCAATGATGTGTAGGTGTTCGTCCGGAAAGGAGTCATCAATGGGTAAATGGTCGTCCTCTAGATGTGTTAGGCGACTCAAATGATCCGCAACAGAATTTTCCGAGCCTTTCTTGTCGCGGATCTCAAGATCGAATTCTTGTAGGAGAAGAATCCATCTAATCAGCCTTGGCTTCGCATCCTTCTTTGCAAGGAGGTACCGGATCGCAGCATGATCCGTGTAGACAATCACCTTTGCACCTACAAGATAAGAGCGAAACTTGTCAATAGCGTAGACAATGGCTAGAAATTCCTTCTCCGTAGTGGCGTAGTTGAGCTGGGCTTCGTCTAGCGTCTTGCTAGCGTAGTATATGGCATGGGTTCGTCCTTCCTTTCGTTGCCCAAGAACAGCTCCAATGGCTACGTCACTAGCATCGCACATAATCTCGAAAGGGAGAGTCCAATCCGGTGGTTGGATAATGGGTGCTGAAATTAGAGCTTGCCGGATGGTGTTGAACGCATCCAGACATTCCTGCGAGAACTCAAAAACCGCATCCTTCATCAATAGATTAGTGAGAGGTTTTGATATTTTAGAAAAGTCTTGGATAAAACGTCTATAAAATCCAGCATGTCCTAGAAAACTTCTTATTCCCTTTACCGAAACTGGGGGAGGAAGTTTCTCTATGGTCTCTATTTTAGCCTTGTCTACCTCTATCCCTCTACTAGAGACTAAGTGACCTAAAACGATTCCTTCTTTAACCATGAATTGACACTTCTCCCAATTAAGAACTAGGTTAGTGTCTTCACATCTTTGCAAAACAAGAGAAAGGTTAGAAAGACAATCGTTAAAAGAGGAACCGTAAACGGAGAAGTCGTCCATGAAGACCTCCATGATTTCCTCTACGTATTCGGAGAAGATGGCCATCATGCACCGTTGAAAGGTGGCTGGGGCGTTGCAAAGCCCGAACGGCATCCTCCTATAAGCGAACGTACCCCAAGGGCACGTGAAGGTGGTCTTCTCTTGATCATCCGGATGTATCGGGATCTGAAAGAAACCACTATAACCGTCAAGGTAGCAAAAGTATGAATGTTGTGCTAACCTTTCAAGCATTTGGTCGATGAATGGCAATGGAAAGTGATCCTTCCGCGTTGCGTTGTTGAGCTTGCGGTAGTCTATGCACATTCGCCATCCAGTCACGGTTCGGGTAGGAATGAGTTCGTTGTTCTTATTGGTGATGACCGTCATTCCTCCCTTCTTCGGAACTACTTGAACTGGGCTCACCCACTTGCTATCGGAGATAGGATAGATGATACCTGCATCAAGAAGTTTAAGAATTTCCTTCTTGACAACCTCCTTCATGGTCGGGTTTAACCGCCTTTGAGGTTGTCTTGAAGTTCTAAAATCCTCCTCCATTAGTATCTTATGCATGCATAGGGAGGGTTTAATTCCTACTAAGTCCTCAATAGTATAGCCTATGGCTTTTCTATGTTTCTTAAGGACAATCATGAGCTGTTCATGTTCATCTATGCTTAATTCGGAACTAACGATAACCGGGAAGGTAGAATTAGGTCCAAGAAAAGCGTACCTTAGATGAGTAGGAAGTGGTTTGAGTTCCATCGCTTTCGGAGCTTCCAATGATCCTTGAGGAGCTTCCGATGTTTCCTTAGAGGTTTCTAAGGATGTTGAATGGTTTGGAGATGAATTAGGAGAAGTTGAAGAAGCGTGCTGATCACTATTTTCCACGGTCAAAATCACGTTCTCCCCTGCTTTTCCACGGCCGTAATATCCTCTGGAATGGAGGTCGAATTTGGTTGTGGAATCCACGGCCGTGGAATAAAGGGTATGGCCGTGGAATCTTGTATTCTCAGCCTCATCGTGGAGTTTCTCAAACTCTACTTCATGCATCTCTTCTTGTGCTTCCAAGGCTTCAATTTCCTCTTTGCACTCTCCTTCTTCTCCTTCATGGGTTAGACTCATAGTGATAACCTTTTGCAAAGGATCGTTAAAGAGAATCGCACTTACCTCCTCCCTAGACAAACCTTCTTCGTCTTGGATGTTGTAAATATCCTCATCAAAGATCGGCTCCTTCACTAGAGTGGAAAGAACGAACTCCACTTTCTCCTCCCCAATGTCAAAGGCGAGTCTTCCATTCTTGCAATCGACCATGCAGCCGGAAGTTGCAAGAAACGGTCTTCCGAGTATGATCGGGACCGGACTATCTGCAGGAATGTCAAGCACAACAAAGTCAATGGGGACAAAGAACTTGCCTAGCTTGACAGGGACGTCCTCTACAATGCCGACGGGACGAGTAATGGATCGATCCGCCATGTATAACGTCATCTTCACCGGTTTAGGATCGCCTAAACCGATCTTCCTGCACAATGCAAGTGGTATGATGCTCACACTTGCTCCTAAGTCACATAGAGCGTCATATGTGACCTCTCCCACTCCTATGGGAATGCAAAATGACCCCGGATCCTTCAGCTTTGGGGGCATTTTCTCTTTCATGGTCTTGATGAGGTCCGAAGAATCCGAACTCATCTTGACTTCTCCAAAATCTTCTAGCTTCCTTTTGTTAGAGAGGAGCTCCTTCAAGAACTTGCCATAAGCCGGCATACCTACAATAGCATCAATGAAAGGTATATTAATATGCAGTTTGCTCATGAGTTCTATGAACTTACCAAATTGCTTGTCTAGGCGCGCTCGCGCTCTAGATTGAGGGAATGGTAGGGGAGGTTTGAAAGCTGGAGGTGGAACATAGACGTCCTCCTTCTCCTTCCCCTTTTCCTTGCTTTTCTCTACGGGGACTTCAACAAACGTAGGCTGCGGATCGGTGGTAGTCACTCCGCTCCTAGTTGTAATCGCCATCACCCTTCCCTTAGGGTTGTCCTCCGTCTTTCCCGGAAGTTTCCCTTGATTCCTAGGAACTTCCTCCGCATGGTTGAACATTTGATTCTCCAAAACCTTTTGAGCTTTGTCAACCTTAGAAATTTGATCATCAACCTTGATGATGCGGTTCTCCAACCCTTGAAGCTTTCCCAAGATCGTTTCCAACATGGGATCCGGCTTTTCCTTTCCCGTATTGTTTCCTCCATTTGATGTTTGCCCCTGGCTTTTCAAAGGAGTAGAGGAAGAAGAGGGTGGAGTTAGTGAATTGGAATTAGAAGGATAGGAGTTACCGGAATTTTGTTGATTGGAGCGCCAATTGTTGTTGTTCGAACCACGATTGTTGTTCCAATTGTTGTTGTTCCGGTTGTTGTTGTTTCCATTCCAATTGTTGTTCCGGTTATTGTTCCGGTTATTGTTGTTGCGGTTGGTGTTGTCACCGCCGTTGTTATTGCCCAAATAGCCAACATCCTTCTCTTGCTGCTTTGGGAAGTTGGTCTTGATAGCCTCCTTCAATTCTTTAATCTCATTGTTGAGGGAGAAAATCTGAACTTGAGCTTCATGTGTGAGCTTCGCTCCTTGCTCCACACGATTTCCCTCCACTTTCCGGTGGGAATACTTCTCTATGACTCTTGCTTGCTTCTCAATGAAATCCCAAGCGTCATCTTCTCTCATGTCCATGAACGTTCCGCATGAGAGGGATTGAAGGTTGAATTGCGTTCCCGCATCCAGCCCCTTATAGTAAATTTCCAGCAAGGCAAGTTTGGATATGCCATGATGAGGGCAATCCAAGAGCAAATCCTGAAACCTTTCCCAAGATTGAAACAAACTTTCGTTAGGTCTCATAGAAAAAGCATTAATCTTACCTCTAAGTTCCGCCGTTTTGGAGGGCGGAAAGAACTTAGTGAGAAACTCTGCGGAGAGGTCTTCCCACGTCTCTAGCTTTCCACTAGGAAGAGCTTGGTACCAAGATAGCGCTTTCCCTTTCAAAGAGAAAAAGAAAGGTTTGAGCTTATAGCTGTTAGTAGTGGCGTTCTTTGGTCTCATTGTCTCCATCATGCACTCAAAGTTTTGCAAGTGTTGGTGTGGAGATTCAGTGCTTGTACCGCCAAACTGACTTTGGCGAACAAGGGTGATGACTTGAGGGTTGAAACTAAACCCTTGTACATCCTCAGCATCAAAGTTCACACCTAAGCGGCGTGGTTGTTGTGTTGGATCCATCCGCTGGCCAAGAGTTCTTGGCTCATTATCCACACGTTCGACTCTCACATTCCTAGGTGGAATGCGGCGGTTAGCAGCTCCTTGTGTGTTGAAAGGATTTATATTGATCGTGGGATCAATCTCTTCTAGCGCGGGCATGGAAGAGTCACTATCATCAGCGGATGAGTTACCTCTTCTTCTAGACCTTGTCCTTCTTCTCGAGGACTTCTTTCCCACCTTATCTTCAAGATCGCTCATCTTTATCTTCATTTGAACGATCATGTCTTGTAGACCGTTAACTTGAGTTTGATGACGATCCATCTCATCCTGGAGGAGATTCTCATTCCATCGGAGTTGAGCTTCCTTCTCCGCTAACTTAGTTTGAAGATCGTTTTCGTTTTCTTGAGCCATCCTCTTTTCTTTGCGTTTTTGTCTCAAAGTTTTCTCTAGCTCTTGATCAAGAGGTAAGAGATCTTCGGTGTTCCTAGACCTGCGCATGCACTCAAGAAGAATCAAATAACGAGAGCAAGCTCCCAAGCTTGACAACCGGTTACCGAATCCGGCCGAAACCAAATCCCCGGCAACGGCGCCAAAAACTTGTTCGCCCCTAGAGGTGTGTGCAAATAAGCTTTAAATTTATAAAACTAGAATCAAGCAGCGAACCCGCAGTGTACGGATCGAGGTAGCTAAGCAAGAATTCCAGAGTATCGAACACAGGGATTTGGGTGGGAACAAATTCGATTTCAGATTATCAAGCAATAAATATGGGAGTTTTGCAAATATTGGGAAAACAACAATCCTAAAGATCCGGGTATTCAGTTATGGCAACAGATTCAAGATACACTAATGATATAAAGACAGAGTAGAGATATGCAAAGGTATACTAATGTAAGGTAATCGTACGGTTGAGGTTCCAAAAACCTTATGTAACTCACCTAAAAGATACTCCTTATACAGGTTGTTGAGGCTCAATATAAAGAGGTTCTAAAAGCAAGGATTAGTATCAAATACCCAAACCTACAATCTAAAGGTCAAGACTAACTTATCCGATTGAGGTTGTTGAGGCTCACAATCGAGGTAGAGGTTGTTGAGGCTTCACTACCACCTAGAAAAGACAAGTCTAAGCTAAGCTAAAGCAAATCTTTAACTTTAGATTAAGGTAAAAGCAGGCTCGTAAACTCATGGAAATTACGGTTGGATCTTGAGGTTCCACGGCCGTGGAACTCAAGAACAACCCGTAATTTAGGGTTGTCGGCGACACTTCTCTAACTCTCAGGGTCTAATCTGTTTGCGATCGATCTATCATCATCTATGCCACAACTATCAACCCTTCACCTTAGAATTGTTAAGGGTTTTTAGCCAATAACAGCCATTTGATATCAATTCAAGATTTATAGGATAAAAGATGGAAACTTTCAAGAACCTTCAATAATCTTTCAAACGAATCTCAAAATCACAATCGAAAACAAGTGTTTGTCAAGAGATTCAAATCAAACAATCAATCACAATCTTAGGAAAGAAAGGAAACGGGATGTCAATCCGATCCTAAGTCAAACCTAAGCAAGAAGAGGAGATTTCTTGCAAAATCCTCCAAGAACTTCAATCTTCCTCAACGCGAAGATCGCTCACAGCAATTCTCCAATCACGAACTTTGATCTTCGATGAGATCTCCCAAAAATCGCCTCCAAGAATGAAGGTTTGTGTCTTGCTAAGCTTGCGTTCTTGCCGCTCCCCTTAGGGTTTTAAATGTCGTAAGCTAGGTAGCAAGGTAAAGCGAGATGATGGAATCTTGCCTCATCCGTCCTTTTTATAATGCAGGGCAAAACGTCGGCCCGGCCCGATCTTCAAAAGATCGTGGCTTCGAAACGTGGCGAAAGGATTCGCCAAGATCACGGTCGTGGAAGATTCCACGACCGTAATTTAGGGCGTGAAGAGGAATACGGTTGTGTTCCACGGCCGTAATATCCCCTGGAATGAACATCGAATTCTGCATCATAATCCACGGCCGTAATCTAGGGTCAAACCGTGATTTTTGCCTTCATTCGTGCATTCCTCAATCTAATACTCCAAATTGCTTCCAAAAGGTGTTCTAAATCTGGAAGTACTTCAACTCAACTCTCCCTTGCTCGATTTCGTTCGGAAATAGCTCCAAATCACCTATAATCAACATAGAACTCGTGTAGACATCCATATCGACAATATAGGTAATACTAGCTCATATATGCATAAAGCTCCATCGAAGACTATCAATATGAATCAAATACGATTATAAACGTGCCTAAAATATCACAATATTTCATGCTAACAATATCCTCATCAAAGATTGGTTCCTTCACTAGAGTGGAAAGAACGAACTCTACTTTCTCTTCCCCAATATCAAAAGCGAGTCTCCCATTCTTGCAATCGACAATGCAACCCGAAGTTGCAAGAAACGGCCTTCCGAGTATGATCGGGACCGGACTATCTGCAGGAATGTCAAGCACGACAAAATCAATGGGGACAAAGAACTTGCCTAGCTTGACCGGGACGTCTTCTACAATGCCGACGGGACGAGTGATGGATCGATCCGCCATGTATAACGTCATCTTCACCGGTTTAGGGTCGCCTAAACCGATCTTCCTGCACAATGCAAGTGGTATGATGCTCACACTTGCTCCCAAGTCACATAAAGCGTCATATGTGACCTCTCCCACTCCAATGGGAATGCAAAATGACCCCGGATCTTTCAGCTTTGGGGGCATTTTCTCCTTCATCGTCTTGATGAGATCCGAAGAATCCGAACTCATCTTGACCTCTCCAAAATCTTCTAGCTTCCTCTTGTTAGAGAGGAGCTCCTTCAAGAACTTGCCATAAGCTGGCATACCTACAATAGCATCAATGAAAGGTATATTAATATGCAGTTTGCTCATGAGTTCTATGAACTTACCGAATTGCTTGTCTAGGCGCGCTCGCGCTCTAGATTGAGGGAATGGTAGGGGAGGTTTGAAAGCTGGAGGTGGAACATAGATGTCCTCCTTCTCCTTCCCCTTTTCTTTGCTTTTCTCCACGGGGACTTCAATAAACGTAGGCTGCGGATCGGTGGTAGTCACTCCGCTCCTAGTCGTAATCGCCATTACCCTTCCCTTAGGGTTGTCCTCCGTCTTTCCTGGAAGTTTCCCTTGATTTCTAGGAACTTCCTCCGCGTGGTTGAACATTTGATTCTCTAGAACCCTTTGAGCTTTGTCAACCTTAGAAATTTGATCATCAACCTTGATGATGCGGTTCTCTAACCCTTGAAGCTTTCCCAAGATCGTTTCCAACATGGGATCCGGCTTTTCCTTTCCCGTATTGTTTCCTCCATTTGATGATTGCCCCTGGCTTTTCAAAGGAGTAGAGGAAGAAGAGGGTGGAGTTAGTGAATTGGAATTAGAAGGATAGGAGTTACCGGAATTTTGTTGATTGGAGCGCCAATTGTTGTTGTTCGAACCACGATTGTTGTTCCAATTGTTGTTGTTCCGGTTGTTGTTGTTTCCATTCCAATTGTTGTTCCGGTTATTGTTCCGGTTATTGTTGTTGCGGTTGGTGTTATCACCGCCGTTGTTGTTGCCCAAGTAGCCAACATCCTTCTCTTGTTGTTTTGGGAAGTTGGTCTTGATAGCCTCCTTCAACTCTTTAATCTCATTGTTGAGGGAGAAAATCTGAACTTGAGCTTCATGTGTGAGCTTCGCTCCTTGCTCCACACGATTTCCTTCCACTTTCCGGTGGGAGTACTTCTCTATGACTCTTGCTTGCTTCTCGATGAAGTCCCAAGCGTCATCTTCTCTCATGTCCATGAACGTTCCGCATGAGAGGGATTGAAGGTTGAATTGCGTTCCCGCATCCAGCCCCTTGTAGTAAATTTCCAGCAAGGCAAGTTTGGATATGCCATGATGAGGGCAATCCAAGAGCAAATCCTGAAACCTTTCCCAAGATTGAAACAAACTTTCGTTAGGTCTCATAGAAAAAGCATTAATCTTACCTCTAAGTTCCGCCGTTTTGGAGGGCGGAAAGAACTTAGTGAGAAACTCTGCGGAGAGGTCTTCCCACGTCTCTAGCTTTCCACTAGGAAGAGCTTGGTACCAAGATAGCGCTTTCCCTTTCAAAGAGAAAAAGAAAGGTTTGAGCTTATAGCTGTTAGTAGTGGCGTTCTTTGGTCTCATTGTCTCCATCATGCACTCAAAGTTTTGCAAGTGTTGGTGTGGAGATTCAGCGCTTGTACCGCCAAACTGGCTTTGGCGAACAAGGGTGATAACTTGAGGGTTGAAACTAAACCCTTGTACATCCTCAGCATCAAAGTTCACACCTAAGCGGCGTGGTTGTTGTGTTGGATCCATCCGCTGGCCAAGAGTTCTTGGCTCATTATCCACACGTTCGATTCTCGCATTCCTAGGTGGAATGCGGCGGTTAGCAGCTCCTTGTGTGTTGAAAGGATTTATATTGATCGTGGGATCAATCTCTTCTAGCGCGGGCATGGAAGAATCACTATCGTCAGCGGATGAGTTACCTCTTCTTCTAGACCTTGTCCTTCTTCTCGAGGACTTCTTTCCCACCTTATCTTCAAGATCGCTCATCTTTATCTTCATTTGAACGATCATGTCTTGTAGACCGTTAACTTGAGTTTGATGACGATCCATCTCATCCTGGAGGAGATTCTCATTCCATCGGAGTTGAGCTTCCTTCTCCGCTAACTTAGTTTGAAGATCGTTTTCGTTTTCTTGAGCCATCCTCTTTTCTTTGCGTTTTTGTCTCAAAGTTTTCTCTAGCTCTTGATCAAGAGGTAAGAGATCTTCGGTGTTCCTAGACCTGCGCATGCACTCAAGAAGAATCAAATAGCGAGAGCAAGCTCCCAAGCTTGACAACCGGTTACCGAATTCGGCCGAAACCAAATCCCCGGCAACGGCGCCAAAAACTTGTTCGCCCCTAGAGGTGTGTGCAAATAAGTTTTAAATTTATAAAACTAGAATCAAGCAGCGAACCCGCAGTGTACGGATCGAGGTAGCTAAGCAAGAATTCCAGAGTATCGAACACAGGGATTTGGGTGGGAACAAATTCGATTTCAGATTATCAAGCAATAAATATGGGAGTTTTGCAAATATTGGGAAAACAACAATCCTAAGGATCCGGGTATTCAGTTGTGACAACAGATTCAAGATATACTAATGATATAAAGACAGAGTAGAGGTATGCAAAGGTATACTAATGTAAGGTAATCGTACGGTTGAGGTTCCAAAAACCTTATGTAACTCACCTAAAAGATACTCCCTATACAGGTTGTTGAGGCTCAATATAAAGAGGTTCTAAAAGCAAGGATTAGTATCAAATACCCAAACCTACGATCTAAAGGTCAAGACTAACTTATCCGATTGAGGTTGTTGAGGCTCACAATCGAGGTAGAGGTTGTTGAGGCTTCACTACCACCTAGAAAAGACAAGTCTAAGCTAAGCTAAAGCAAATCTTTAACTTTAGATTAAGGTAAAAAGCAGGCTCATAAACTCATGGAAATTACGGTTGGATCTTGAGGTTCCACGGCCGTGGAATTCAAGAACAACCCGTAATTTAGGGTTGTCGGCGACACTTCTCTAACTCTCAGGGTCTAATCTGTTTGCGATCGATCTATCATCATCTATGCCACAACTATCAACCCTTCACCTTAGAATTGTTAAGGGTTTTTAGCCAATAACAGCCATTTGATATCAATTCAAGATTTATAGGATAAAAGATGGAAACTTTCAAGAACCTTCAATAATCTTTCAAACGAATCTCAAAATCACAATCGAAAACAAGTGTTTGTCAAGAGATTCAAATCAAACAATCAATCACAATCTTAGGAAAGAAAGGAAACGGGATGTCAATCCGATCCTAAGTCAAACCTAAGCAAGAAGAGGAGATTTCTTGCAAAATCCTCCAAGAACTTCAATCTTCCTCAACGCGAAGATCGCTCACAGCAATTCTCCAATCACGAACTTTGATCTTCGATGAGATCTCCCAAAAATCACCTCCAAGAATGAAGGTTTGTGTCTTGCTAAGCTTGCGTTCTTGCCGCTCCCCTTAGGGTTTTAAATGTCGTAAGCTAGGTAGCAAGGTAAAGCGAGATGACGGAATCTTGCCTCATCCGTCCTTTTTATAATGCAGGGAAAAAGGTCGGCCCGGCCCGATCTTCAAAAGATCGTGGCTTCGAAACGTGGCGAAAGGATTCGCCAAGATCACGGTCGTGGAAGATTCCACGACCGTAATTTAGGGCGTGAAGAGGAATACGGTTGTGTTCCACGGCCGTAATATCCCCTGGAATGAACATCGAATTCTGCATCATAATCCACGGCCGTAATCTAGGGTCAAACCGTGAT
Source organism: Fagopyrum esculentum (assembly GCA_033239045.1). Lineage (NCBI taxonomy): Eukaryota > Viridiplantae > Streptophyta > Magnoliopsida > Caryophyllales > Polygonaceae > Fagopyrum > Fagopyrum esculentum. Next base: position 6,674,304 of record BSUD01000003.1, read on the forward strand.
TTTTGCCTTCATTCGTGCATTCCTCAATCTAATACTCCAAATTGCTTCCAAAAGGTGTTCTAAATCTGGAAGTACTTCAACTCAACTCTCCCTTGCTCGATTTCGTTCGGAAATAGCTCCAAATCACCTATAATCAACATAGAACTCGTGTAGACATCCATATCGACAATATAGGTAATACTAGCTCATATATGCATAAAGCTCCATCGAAGACTATCAATATGAATCAAATACGATTATAAACGTGCCTAAAATATCACAATATTTCATGCTAACAATATCCTCATCAAAGATCGGCTCCTTCACTAGAGTGGAAAGAACGAACTCCACTTTCTCTTCCCCAATGTCAAAAGCGAGTCTCCCATTCTTGCAATCGACCATGCAGCCGGAAGTTGCAAGAAACGGTCTTCCGAGTATGATCGGGACCGGACTATCTGCAGGAATGTCAAGCACAACAAAGTCAATGGGGACAAAGAACTTGCCTAGCTTGACAGGGACGTCCTCTACAATGCCGACGGGACGAGTAATGGATCGATCCGCCATGTATAACGTCATCTTCACCGGTTTAGGGTCGCCTAAACCGATCTTCCTGCACAATGCAAGTGGTATGATGCTCACACTTGCTCCTAAGTCACATAGAGCGTCATATGTGACCTCTCCCACTCCTATGGGAATGCAAAATGACCCCGGATCCTTCAGCTTTGGGGGCATTTTCTCTTTCATGGTCTTGATGAGGTCCGAAGAATCCGAACTCATCTTGACTTCTCCAAAATCTTCTAGCTTCCTTTTGTTAGAGAGGAGCTCCTTCAAGAACTTGCCATAAGCCGGCATACCTACAATAGCATCAATGAAAGGTATATTAATATGCAGTTTGCTCATGAGTTCTATGAACTTACCGAATTGCTTGTCTAGGCGCGCTCGCGCTCTAGATTGAGGGAATGGTAGGGGAGGTTTGAAAGCTGGAGGTGGAACATAGATGTCCTCCTTCTCCTTCCCCTTTTCTTTGCTTTTCTCCACGGGGACTTCAACAAACGTAGGCTGCGGATCGGTGGTAGTCACTCCGCTCCTAGTTGTAATCGCCATCACCCTTCCCTTAGGGTTGTCCTCCGTCTTTCCCGGAAGTTTCCCTTGATTCCTAGGAACTTCCTCCGCATGGTTGAACATTTGATTCTCCAAAACCTTTTGAGCTTTGTCAACCTTAGAAATTTGATCATCAACCTTGATGATGCGGTTCTCCAACCCTTGAAGCTTTCCCAAGATCGTTTCCAACATGGGATCCGGCTTTTCCTTTCCCGTATTGTTTCCTCCATTTGATGTTTGCCCCTGGCTTTTCAAAGGAGTAGAGGAAGAAGAGGGTGGAGTTAGTGAATTGGAATTAGAAGGATAGGAGTTACCGGAATTTTGTTGATTGGAGCGCCAATTGTTGTTGTTCGAACCACGATTGTTGTTCCAATTGTTGTTGTTCCGGTTGTTGTTGTTTCCATTCCAATTGTTGTTCCGGTTATTGTTCCGGTTATTGTTGTTGCGGTTGGTGTTGTCACCGCCGTTGTTATTGCCCAAATAGCCAACAGGTCTTGATAGCCTCCTTCAATTCTTTAATCTCATTGTTGAGGGAGAAAATCTGAACTTGAGCTTCATGTGTGAGCTTCGCTCCTTGCTCCACACGATTTCCCTCCACTTTCCGGTGGGAATACTTCTCTATGACTCTTGCTTGCTTCTCAATGAAATCCCAAGCGTCATCTTCTCTCATGTCCATGAACGTTCCGCATGAGAGGGATTGAAGGTTGAATTGCGTTCCCGCATCCAGCCCCTTATAGTAAATTTCCAGCAAGGCAAGTTTGGATATGCCATGATGAGGGCAATCCAAGAGCAAATCCTGAAACCTTTCCCAAGATTGAAACAAACTTTCGTTAGGTCTCATAGAAAAAGCATTAATCTTACCTCTAAGTTCCGCCGTTTTGGAGGGCGGAAAGAACTTAGTGAGAAACTCTGCGGAGAGGTCTTCCCACGTCTCTAGCTTTCCACTAGGAAGAGCTTGGTACCAAGATAGCGCTTTCCCTTTCAAAGAGAAAAAGAAAGGTTTGAGCTTATAGCTGTTAGTAGTGGCGTTCTTTGGTCTCATTGTCTCCATCATGCACTCAAAGTTTTGCAAGTGTTGGTGTGGAGATTCAGTGCTTGTACCGCCAAACTGACTTTGGCGAACAAGGGTGATGACTTGAGGGTTGAAACTAAACCCTTGTACATCCTCAGCATCAAAGTTCACACCTAAGCGGCGTGGTTGTTGTGTTGGATCCATCCGCTGGCCAAGAGTTCTTGGCTCATTATCCACACGTTCGACTCTCACATTCCTAGGTGGAATGCGGCGGTTAGCAGCTCCTTGTGTGTTGAAAGGATTTATATTGATCGTGGGATCAATCTCTTCTAGCGCGGGCATGGAAGAGTCACTATCATCAGCGGATGAGTTACCTCTTCTTCTAGACCTTGTCCTTCTTCTCGAGGACTTCTTTCCCACCTTATCTTCAAGATCGCTCATCTTTATCTTCATTTGAACGATCATGTCTTGTAGACCGTTAACTTGAGTTTGATGACGATCCATCTCATCCTGGAGGAGATTCTCATTCCATCGGAGTTGAGCTTCCTTCTCCGCTAACTTAGTTTGAAGATCGTTTTCGTTTTCTTGAGCCATCCTCTTTTCTTTGCGTTTTTGTCTCAAAGTTTTCTCTAGCTCTTGATCAAGAGGTAAGAGATCTTCGGTGTTCCTAGACCTGCGCATGCACTCAAGAAGAATCAAATAGCGAGAGCAAGCTCCCAAGCTTGACAACCGGTTACCGAATTCGGCCGAAACCAAATCCCCGGCAACGGCGCCAAAAACTTGTTCGCCCCTAGAGGTGTGTGCAAATAAGTTTTAAATTTATAAAACTAGAATCAAGCAGCGAACCCGCAATGTACGGATCGAGGTAGCTAAGCAAGAATTCCAGAGTATCGAACACAGGGATTTGGGTGGGAACAAATTCGATTTCAGATTATCAAGCAGTAAATATGGGAGTTTGCAAGTATTAGGGAAACAACAATCCTAAAGATCCGGGTATTCAGTTGCGGCAATAGATTCAAGATATACTAATGATGTAAAGACAGAGTAAAGATATGCAAAGGTATACTAAGGTAAGGTAATCGTACGGTTGAGGTTCCGAAAACCTTATGTAACTCACCTAAAAGATACTCCCTATACAGGTTGTTGAGGCTCAATATAGAAAGGAACTAAAGATGAGGATTAGTGTTAAATACCCAAACTTATAACCTAAAGATCAAGACTAACTTATCCGATTGAGGTTGTTGAGGCTCACAATCGAGGTAGAGGTTGTTGAGGCTTCACTACCACCTAGAAAAGACAAGTCTAAACTAGGTTAAAGCAAATCTTTAACTTTGGATCAAAGTAAAAGCAGGCTCGTAAACTGGAGTGAAATTACGGTCTGTTCTTGAGTTCCACGACCGTGGAATCTCAAGATCCAACCGTAATTTAGGGTTGTCGACGATTCTCTCTAACTCTCAGGGTCTAATCTGTTTGCGAACGATCTATCATCATCTATGCCACAACTATAAACCCTTCACCTTAGAATTGTTAAGGGTTTTTAGCCAATAACAGCCATTTGATATCAATTCAAGAATTAAGAAGAAGGGGATGAAAACTTCAAGAACTATTAATAACTTCCAAAAGAATCTCAAGATTCCAACAAATGTTTTCCGAAGATTCAAAAGGGAATAACAACAAATCACAACTATAGGAAAGAAGAGAAACGGGATGTCAATCCGTTTCCGATTCAAACCTAAACAAGAAGAGAGATCTTCTTGCAATTCCTTCAAGAACTTCGATCTTTCACGAATCCGAAGATCGCAGCGACAATCTCCACCGAATGTGCGAGATTTGAACAACTCTTCAACTCAGCTTCGATCTCCAATGAGATCTCCGAAATTGCCTCTCAAATGAAGAAGTGTAAGCGGAAAATGCCAAAACGCTAAACCGGAATCGTGCGTCTATGCGTGGAAGAGCGAGCCTAAACGGGGATAAGCGATGATAAGCGGTGATGATGAAATCTCCTTTCATCCGTCTTTTTATAATGCGGGGCAAGGTGTCGGGCCGGCCCATTCTTCGAAAGATCATGGCTTCGAAATATTGCGAAAAGATTCGCCAAGATCACGGTCGTGGAATATTCCACGACCGTAATTCTGAGGCGTGGAAATAAACACGGGTAACTTCCACGGCCGTAAAATCCTCTGGAATGAACATCGAATTCTGCATCACAATCCACGGCCGTAATCTAGGGTCAAACCGTGATTTTAGCCTTCATTCGTGCATTCTTCAATCTAATGCTCCAAATTGCTTCCAAAAGGTGTCCTTGATCTAGAGGTGCATCAACTCAACTCTCCTTTGCTCGATTTCGTTCGGAAATAGCTCCAAATCACCTATAATCAACATAGAACTCGTGTAGACATCCATATCGACAATATAGGTAATACTAGCTCATATATGCATAAAGCTCCATCAAAGACTATCAATATGAACCAAATGTGACTAGAAAATGTGCCTAAAACATCACAATATTTCATGCTAACACCTTACAACACCTTAATTGGTGTAAGGGCATACATGGAGAACATTATTCCGAAATGTAGCTTTATCTCCTGGCTTGCAAGTCACCGCAGACTCTCTACCATTGCTAAACTCCACTCTTGGAACCTTCCATCCAACAACACTTGCAAGCTTTGTCTCTCTCATGAAGAAACTAAGACCACTTGTGGATCAATTGTTCTTACACACAACTTGTGCTCAACATTATAGCTAAATGGATGCGTATTCCACTCAACAAGTTCAACTTATGGGTCCGGCTTAGTAGCTCCGCCGGGAACATCAAAAGCTTCACAGACAACACAAGAAGATCATGAATTACTACATTTGTGTACTTCACATGTAAAGCCCGTAATGAAGTCAATTTTAACAATAACTATACTAGTGCTATCGAATGCGCTCATAGGATCGTTCTCGAAGTCAAGCATTACCCTTCAATTCATTGGAATGATCGATCTATCGATACCATCTCTTGAGCCACTATTCTAGGAATCAAGCTTACGTAGACTATTTTCCTTTCTTGTACTTCACTTGTTCCTTGTTTGCTCTTGCTCTTTGTTCCATTGTCAAGATGACTACCATGTTAACCCCTTTCATTTCTATAATATGTAACCTTTTTAAAAAAAAAAAGAAAAATATATACTACAATCTCAATTATCCCAATCATGAGTCATATCTCGAAAATAAAGTTTAGTTGTATTTTGTAGATTATTTAAATCTTGTATTTTTATATAAATCAATTTTTGAACTAAAAATTATAGAAAGAATACATTTTGTTTTAAATTTTGAGGAAATTACCGGAAACCACCCGTTAAATAGGCCATATTGCAACTAACCACCCGCTCTATCACTATTTACCGGAAACCACCCGTAAAACGTACTCCGTTACCAAAACACCACCACATGTCAGTTTTCCGTCAAAAATCCGTCTTGTGGGCCCCATTTTATAATAAAATAACATTTTCTTTCTTTTTTCAGTTTTTCTTTCTTAAACTTGTAATTGTTTTATTTTTCTTTCATTAATGTATGATTAATAGCTAATTTAAAGAGAATAAGTTAACGATTAAAACCGCCTTACATTACTCCTCTTACTCAACCACCCTCTGTCACATTGATTTGGTCGACGAAGAGACTCTTCTCCAAGTTCGTTTGCGAAGAGCTTTGGTTTGAGATGGTTCGAACAAAGAATGCAAGATCGCGCTCAAGGGAAGCGACAGAATCAGGTATGTAGCTACTCTTCTCTAGCCCTAATTAGTAATGTCGTATTTATCTCCTTGCTTCTGTGTAACTTCTACTTGATTGAAGTAGTTTTGCTTCTGAGTGTAATTTCGCTTTGATTGAAGCCCTAATTTTGCATCTTCTGAGTGTATCTCTCTCCATTGCTGCATCTTTGTAATTTCCTCTTTGATTGAATAAATTTTGCATCTTTTGATTGAAGTAATTTCACCTCTGTTGGTGATGTTGCATCTGTGTTGTGATGTTGCATCTGTGTTGTCTCATTTTGAGTTTTTTCATGTCACTTTAAGTCATCTTAAATGGTATGACAGAATGTAGGGTCATTGACTGAGCTTTTTTGTACAGTAGTGATGTGGAAGAATCTGTAAAAGGAAAGTGAATTGAATTAGGGCTTTTATATTGTTTATACAAGCTGATTCATGTTTGTGTGTAGGACCACTTCTTATTTGTTTAATGACAAAGTTGATTGAATTAGGAAGCATGTGAATGTTATTTAATTAGGGTTTTTCTTATTGTTTTTTCAGGATTGAAAATCATTTTGAGGGTTATGTATGATGGGCAGTTTTACACAGGGCATGATGATAAGTTATTTTATAGGAAATCTAAAATTTATTTGTACCCAAATGTTGATCCTGATTTACTATCCAAAATTATGTTAGAGACAATGTTAAAGGAAGAGGTTGGGTTGTTGGAATTGAAAGAGATATGGTACTCTAAACCAGGTCAAATCATACATAATGGGTTAACAATTGTGAGAGATGGCAGTGACATTTTGAAAATAGTAGGCTGTGTTGGGAGTGATAAACTAGTCCACTTGTATGTTGTTCAAGGTGATGAGCCTAGCCTACATTATTTGAGACCCCAAGGCCCAAAAGATAACATCAACCAACATAGCTCATCCCTAAACTACCCACTGAGCCCAACATCTAATGCCAGAACTCCTATATCTAATGCCATAACCCTAGTCGAGGATGCTTCTTGTGAAGTACCAATTGAAAGATATTGCTCAGATGAAGAAGGTTTGGAAGAAGGTTCAGAAGAAGGTTCTGAAGAAGGGGAAGAGGTGTTAGGTGAGGAGTCTTCTTCTTCAGGTGAAGAATTCACTTTTAAAGACAATGAAGATGAAGATGATGAATTATTTGAGAATAATGTTGATCCCACTGTTGGTGATGTAGCTAAAGAAGTTGGTGTGGATGAGGTTTCTATTGATGAGAAATCACTAGATTCTGATGATTTGCACAGTGTGACAGATTCTGATGGTAAATCATCTTTCAGGTATCCTGAGTTTAATCCAATTGTAGATTTCAAGAGAAAAATATGTTTAGTTGTGGGGATGAGATTTGGGTCTAATAATATATTTAGGAAAGCATTAAGGCAGTATGCTATAGAGAATGGGGGTGATTATTACTATTTGCATAATGATAAAACCAAAATCTCTGTATACTGTAAGAATAAGTGTGATTGCCCTATAAAGCATGCTAGAAAAGTGTGTAAGTGTGGAAAGACTTTCTGTAAGTTCAGAGCTTGTGCTAGGAAAATGGGAAAAGATGGTACATTTCAGCTAAAGAGTTTTAACCCTAAGCATGAGTGTGGATGGCAACATGGAAACACTAAGATAACCTCAATGTGGCTAGCTGACAAATACCTTGAGCATTATAGAGCTGATCCAGAATGGAAATTGAAAGGGTTTATAGCTGCAGTGAAAAGAGATCATAGAATTCTGATCTCATATAACCAGGCTTGGAGAGCTAGGTTTAGGGCAATGTTAATGACACAAGGAGATGCTAGATTACAATATGGTAGGGTTTGGGATTATGCTGCAACAGTGAAGAAATACAATAAAGGAAGCTTTGTGTTTGTGAAAGTTTGTCTAGATGATCAAGAAAAGCCCTTATTCCAAAGGTTGTATGTGTGCCTTGATGCTTGCAAGAGAGGGTTTATGTTGGGTTGCAGGCCAATCATAGGTATTGATGGGTGCCATTTAAGAGGGGCTTACACAGGATAGGTTTTGGTAGCAGTTGGCAAAGATGGGAATGACAATATCTTTCCAATTGCTTTTGCTGTTGTTGAAGTAGAAAGAAAGGAAACATGGAGTTGGTTTATTGAGATTCTGATGAGAGATGTTGGGGAAAGCAATCCCACATTTATCTCAGATAGACAAAAGGTGAGTGTGATTGCCTTGCATATATATTTTCATTTAAGTTTAGTGTTCTCACATTTCTTCCTTTTATTTCTATGTAATTGCAGGGTTTAATTGAGGCTCTTCATGAGGTTGTTCCAACAGCTGACACTAGAGTATGTGTTAGGCATCTATACAATAATTTCAAGCAAAGATTTCCTGGGAAGAGTTTTAAGGATGCTCTATGGGCTGCAGCAAGAGCAACAACTGTTGTTGATTTCAACTATGCAATGAATGAGGTGAAAGAATTAGATGCTGATGCTTGGACATACCTTATGGAAGCAAACCCTACAACTTGGTCTAAGCATGGATTCAAATCATACACCAAGTCAGATATTGTAAAAGCTAGGATTTTCGAATCCTAATAAAGGATGTTTAAGGGTGATTAAGTTAATCATCGATATTAATTGACCCATAAATCGCGAATAGTGTGTAGATGACGAGTATAAATTCCACCATTATGATTTTGGTGTAAATTTGGACTTATGGGGAAATTTTCACTTTTTCCTCCGGGGAATAATTTTTACCCTCTGGTATTATTTGGAGCATTTGGGAGCTTCAATTAATAAAATTGTAGTTGAAAGAAATGATCAGGACATCGGATATGTTCTAGATATGAAATAACATGGAAAGGCAAAATGGCCAAAAGAGTCGCTATTTCGTTTCTTAGCGGCTAAGAAAGTCGGCTTAGGACTACGCGTTTTCCGAGAAAGTTGCGGAATAATTATCCAAACAATATGTCGGATTTATTATTCCAATTTCGAGAAGTTTGGAGAAGGGGCTCAAACCGCCTTCGGATCGGTTAAAGGATAACTATCGACTTTGCTAAAGGATAATTATCGTCTTCGCTATAAATAGCGGAAATTCATTTATTAATTCATTTCATTTCACGTTTCCTCGTAAAAGCTCTGATTTCTCTCAACCTTCAAATTCAGATCTACTCTTCGTTTGTAATCCGATTTCAATTCCGTTTGAGTTTTCGGATTCCTCTCTTCGTCCTCTTCATTTTGGTACCGAGTTTATGCGTTTCCGTTGAAGTGAAGGTCAGGTCGAGCCTACCCCTTATATGGTCGGTTCCGTCGCTCAGTTTCCGGTGAATCTGATGGTGTCTGAGCGTAGCCTGCGTCGTTGTGATTCCGAATCTTCTTTCGGATCGTCAATCGGGTTAGTAACGAATAAGTTATGAATTTATTCGTTTTCAGTATTGCGATTTGGCCTAAATTGACCTTAGACTTGTCAAAATGGATAATTGAAAATTCCATTATGCTCGTTACAATATTCTGGTGATTATGGGCTATTTGTTTGATGAGATCTGATGACAGTTGGGTTGAGAAACTGCCTGCGGGCAAAAGGTTATTCTGATGAATTTTAATTAATTAATTAAAGATTAATTAATTAAATTGGGAATCTAGAAAACGCTATAAGCTAATTAAATTCAAAGGAATGAATTTAATTGATGTTTGAAGCAAGAAGTTTAATACGAGGAATATGATATTCTCGACAGGTGGTGTTGAAGACGGTAGACTAACTATAGCTTAGTTGCTCAGTGAGCGTATCCAGGTAAGTCTTCGGACTTACTTAGCTTCGATCTGCAGAAACACGTGCCTGAGAGATTTATATCTCACTGTGTTGATATGTGTTGTTGTTTTGAAATGCCTTGTTGTGCTGAAATGTGAATGTTGATATGCATTGAGATGTGTTATGTGTGAAGCATGCTTGATGTGTTTATGATGAAAATGACGTTATGATGTGTAAAGCATGCTTAATGTTGTTGTGATTATTATCATGTCATAATTATGAGAAATGGTTAAATGAACATGTGTTAGCCTATTGAGGCGTGCTATTGAATGACATGATAAGCTTGTTAAAAGCATGATAATGTAAAGTGAGTATTTTGAGGCATGTGATATGATGATGACTTGTAAAGGTCAAGAGTATGTAAAGTGAGTATTTTGCAGTGAATACCGGAGCTCGGCCAAGCCCGGATCACTTGCGTTTGTATAAGAATGACACCGAGTCTGTTGGACTTCAGGCTCGGGTCGCACACCTAATGAAAATGGTAAATGTTTGCATTAACATGAATGGCAAAATGTTGCATGTGGTTAGGAGTTAAGACCATAACTCACCACGAGAAAGCCTGGCCCGTAGACTTGATCAGTCTGGCTACGACCTAAGAGCAAATGTCTGAATTAACCTAATCTGTGCAATGGTGAGCTCACACCAAAGCCAGAACCGTATAAGCAATGGTTCCGGATTAATGGGTCCGGGATCGAAAATTGTAAATTTCATACTGCATTTCACGTGCATCATTCATAAAAGCATGATATCATCTCATGAGCACGGTATATGGTATTTGAATATATTTGTTGTATTGTGATGTGATGATATAATCTCTCGTGGATAGATTATGATCAGTAGCTAACGGTTTTAAACCGAATCTTTTTAGGTAATGCTGATCATAGGAACGCTTCAGGGATGTCAGCTGCAGGATGTGGACAGCCGGGGCAGTGTTAACCCAAGGGTTGGTTGAACTTGCTTTTGAAAATAATCGCTTGCAAGCGAGTCTTTTGTTGGATGTGTGCAACTGTGTACACATGTTGATTTCAGGCTGAAGTTTTAAGACACCTGTTCAGGTGTCATGTTTTGAAGTGTCGTTTTGGGATATACATACTAACTGCATGCATGGTTGTTATGTAAATGTTTTCAAAATGACAGGTTGAATGTTTTCATTATTTCTTCGTGCTTCTTGTTGCAAGGTCCTATTTGTGAAGTTGTTGTCAGGCTAACTGATGGGACCCACTGTGTGGTCCTTAGCCTAGTGACGTCTTGGGTTACTTAAAACTCGGGTCGTTACAGATTGGTATCAGAGCTTAGGTTGACAACAAGGGCACATGTGACTTGAGATGAGACATGATAGTTCAACCTAACTACAACCCAGTCCGGGTTGGTTTTTAAAGGACATTTAAGTTTTCAAAAGATTTTGGAAATTACTGACATATGGTTTTAATGGATTTAAAATCATATGCATAGTCGGGATTGTGGGTAAAGACACTGCCTTCCACTCCTCAGCGTGACTCCTTGTAAGTGTAGTTCTCTCTCTCTCTAACTTGTTAAGATCATAGTATTCTTATAGATATCACTATTGTTATAAGTAGTGGATATATATGAAGAGAGAACGATCGTGAATGTTCCGGTTTTTCGAAACCGTGATAAAGGCAACCGTAAGCGTTTTGATTAAGAGTGTTGGTGGAAGTACGATAAACTAGAAGTACATGAGAGTATAATGTTTAAAATAAGTGGTCAAGCTCAAGTACCTCTACCCATCGAGCTACATGAGATGAGAAGATGAAAGAATATAGCAGTAGAAAGGGCTATTGCTACGATAGAAACGCAAGGGCAAGCACGAGTTATTGAACCCCAAACACTAGAAGTTCCATATGAGGAACAAGAAGGTAGTGAACTTCATTAGAGAAGTGGCTAAGGCCATAAAAAGAAGAGATGTGTTAGTGTTTGCAGGAGATTATGTAATGCAAGTTGATTGGTGGTTGAACCACATAAACATGACTTTTGGGGACATTGGAGAGCTTGAAAAGTATAAGATGAAACTTGCAGCAAACTTCATGCAGAACATTGGTGCATGTTGGTGGATGAGAAATCGTGCAATCATTGTGGATTACGAGACTTTCAAGAGTCGGATTTGGACTAACTTGTTAAAGTCTTTTCTGGAAGCAACATTTGGAGGTTCTCCTATGATGGAGATGAATTTCACGAGCAGTATGCATCGTTGGATGAGAGTGCACCAATTTATGATCAATTGATAAGATTGTTTACGATAGGATGAAACGACCTCTTAGTTGGTGTTGTCACCTAAGATATGACGTTATTGGAGTATTAGGAGAGGATAATAAAGCTTGAAGCAAGACAAGGCTTTAGGAAAGAAGTGGATTCCTAAACTAGTGGAGGAAAGAGGCAGAAGTCTACTCTAAGTTTCTTGAACATGCGAGTATGAGACGTGTGAGTCAAGGAACAAGGCCTTCTCCACAACCATGATCATTAGAGAAATTGGAGGGAAGAACATTTTAAATTGTGGAGACCTAAATTATTACAAGAAGGACTGATCAAAAAGTCCAGCTACATGTTTCAAATGTAGTTAACCTAGAGATATGATAAAGTTTGTGAAGCTAGGGGATAATGTTAACTCAAGGATCTTGTCCTAATGTGAGAGGAGGAGAAAGTCAAAGTTTACGTGGAAACTGGGCAAGTAAAGTAGCCAACCGATATCCTTATTACCGGATTGGATAATGATGATGTGATTCTAGGCATCGATTGGATGATCAAGTATATGGATAAGATAGATGCGGAAATGTTAACAAAAATGATGTTAGCCAAAGATGATACTTGTCATGTGTTCAAAGGAAGTGAGCTACAAGACCCGCTAGTGATGATCTCTGCGATGAAAGCAAGTAAGCTGGTAAGGAAAGGATGTGAAGCATATTTATGTTATGCTTTGGAGAAAGAAGGAAAGATTCAATTGAAATACATTCCAGTTGCACGCGAGTTTAAGGATGTTTTTCAAGATGAGTTACTTGGATTGCCACCTACTAGGCAAGTTGACTTTGGAATTGATCTAGAGCCTGGAACTAGACCAATTTCTAAAGCTCCGTACAAAATGACACATGTGGAAATGCTTGATTTGAAGAAGCAGTTGGAAAAAGTGGCAGATAAAGGATTTATTCAGCCAAGTTTATTGCCATGAGGAGTACCAGTGTTGTTTGTGAGGAAAAAAAAAAAGGATGGTACATTGGGGCTATGTATGGACTATATATAGAGAACTAGAAATATGGTGATTAAGAACAAGTATCCACTGCCACGAATTGATGATTTGTTAGATCAGTTGCAAGGATCAAAGGTGTTCTCCATCATAGACATACGGTCAAGCTATCACTAGTTGAAGATTCAAGAATATGATATCCATAAGACAACATTCAAGACTCGGTTGGTTGTGGTGTTTATCGATGACATATTGGCTTATTCACGAAGTAGTGAAGAGCATAGACCATTTGAAAGCAGTTCTTCAAGTATTGAGGAAAGAAAAGCTTTATGCTAAGTTGTCCAAGTGTGACTTCTGGATGAAAGAAGTAACATTCTTGGGACACATGATTACTGCAGATGGAGTCAAAGTTGACCCATCCAAGATCGAAACCGTGCTAGCATGGGAACCACCCAAGAACGTCAATGAGATACGTAGTTTCCTAGGATTAGCAGGATACTATAGACGTTTTGTAAAAGGGTTTTCCATCATAGCAAGACCTATGACCAACTTACTTCAGAAAAAGGCAAAGTTTATATGGACTAACAAGTGCCAAGCAAGCTTTGAAGAGATAAAGAAGAGGTTGACTACTGCACCTGTGTTAGCTCAGCCGAATGGAACACTAGGGTTCATTGTTTACAGTGATGCATCTAAAATGGGCTTGGGATGCGTCTTGATGCAAAATGAAAGAGTCATCGCCTATGCATCAAGACAATTGAGACAATATGAGCAGAACTACCCTACACATGACTTGGAGTTAGCAGCAGTAGTTCATGCACTTAAGATTTGGCGGCATTACCTATTTGGGACGACGTGTAAGATCATGACAGATCATAAGAGCCTAAAGTACATTTTCACTCAAAAAAGAGTGGAATATGAGACAAAGAAGGTGGTTGAAGTTGATAAAGGATTATGACTTAGAGATACTATATCATCCTGGTAAAGCTAATGTGGGGACTGATGCTTTGAGTAGGAAGTCAGCTCAAGAAAGAGCGATTGCTCGATTAACTGTACAAGTTGAAATACAAAAAGATCTGATTTGTAGTGGCATTGAAATATGGGTTCAGAAAGAACAAGGGTATCTGTGTACCTTGGAGGTAGTACCCAATTGGTTGAAGGAAATTCAACAAAAACAACTAAGTTCCTTGATCTGACCAAGGTCGAGCATCCCCCTTATCTGACCAAGGTCGAGATCGTGCCTAGTTTGTAATCCGATTTCAATTCCGTTTGAGTTTTCGGATTCCTCTCTTCGTCCTCTTCATTTTGGTACCGAGTTTCTGCGTTTCCGTTGAAGTTATGGCCAGGTCGAGCATTCCCCTTATATGGCCGGTCCCGTCGCTCGGATTCCGGTGAATCTGATGGTGTCCGAGCGTAGCCTGCGTCGTTGTGATTCCGAATCTTCTTTCGGATCGTCAATCGGGTTAGTAACGAATAAGTTATGAATTTATTCGTTTTCAGTATTGCGATTTGGCCTAAATTGACCTTAGGCTTGTCAAAATGGATAATTGGAAATTCCATTATGCTCGTTACAATATTCTGGTGATTATGGGCTATTTGTTTGATGAGATCTGATGACAGTTGGGTTGAGAAACTGCCTGCGGGCAAAAGGTTATTCTGATGAATTTTAATTAATTAATTAAAGATTAATTAATTAAATTGGGAATCTAGAAAACGCTATAAGCTAATTAAATTCAAAGGAATGAATTTAATTGATGTTTGAAGCAAGAAGTTTAATACGAGGAATATGATATTCTCGACAGGTGGTGTTGAAGACGGTAGACTAACTATAGCTTAGTTGCTCAGTGAGCGTATCCAGGTAAGTCTTCGGACTTACTTAGCTTCGATCTGCAGAAACACGTGCCTGAGAGATTTATATCTCACTGTGTTGATATGTGTTGTTGTTTTGAAATGCCTTGTTGTGTTGAAATGTGAATGTTGCTGTGCATTGAGATGTGTTATGTGTGAAGCATGCTTGATGTGTTTATGATGAAAATGACGTTATGATGTGTAAAGCATGCTTAATGTTGTTGTGATTATTATCATGTCATAATTATGAGAAATGATTAAATGAACATGTGTTAGCCTATTGAGGCGTGCTATTGAATGACATGATAAGCTTGTTAAAAGCATGATAATGTAGAGTGAGTATTTTGAGGCATGTGATATGATGATGACTTGTAAAGGTCAAGAGTATGTGAAGCGAGTATTTTGCAGTGAATACCGGAGCTCGGCCAAGCCCGGATCACTTGCGTTTGTATAAGAATGACATCGAGTCTGATGGACTTCAGGCTCGGGTCGCACACCTAATGAAAATGGTAAATGTTTGCATTAACATGAATGGCAAAATGTTGCATGTGGTTAGGAGTTAAGACCATAACTCACCACGAGAAAGCCTGGCCCGTAGACTTGATCAGTCTGGCTACGACCTAAGAGCAAATGTCTGAATTAACCTAATCTGTGCAATGGTGAGCTCACACCAAAGCCAGAACCGTATAAGCAATGGTTCCGGATTAATGGGTCCGGGATCGAAAATTGTAAATTTCATACTGCATTTCACGTGCATCATTCATAAAAGCATGATATCATCTCATGAGCACGGTATATGGTATTTGAATATATTTGTTGTATTGTGATGTGATGATATAATCTCTCGTGGATAGATTATGATCAGTAGCTAACGGTTTTAAACCGAATCTTTTTAGGTAATGCTGATCATAGGAACGCTTCAGGGATGTCAGCTGCAGGATGTGGACAGCCGGGGCAGTGTTAACCCAAGGGTTGGTTGAACTTGCTTTTGAAAATAATCGCTTGCAAGCGAGTCTTTTGTTGGATGTGTGCAACTGTGTACACATGTTGATTTCAGGCTGAAGTTTTAAGACACCTGTTCAGGTGTCATGTTTTGAAGTGTCGTTTTGGGATATACATACTAACTACATGCATGGTTGTTATGTAAATGTTTTCAAAATGACAGGTTGAATGTTTTCATTATTTCTTCGTGCTTCTTGTTGCAAGGTCCTATTTGTGAAGTTGTTGTCAGGCTAACTGATGGGACCCACTGTGTGGTCCTTAGCCTAGTGACGTCTTGGGTTACTTAAAACTCGGGTCGTTACAGATTGGTATCAGAGCTTAGGTTGACAACAAGGGCACATGTGACTTGAGATGAGACATGATAGTTCAACCTAAATACAACCCAGTCCGGGTTGGTTTTTAAAGGACATTTAAGTTTTCAAAAGATTTTGGAAATTACTGACATATGGTTTTAATGAATTTAAAATCATATGCATAGTCGGGATTGTGGGTAAAGACACTGCCTTCCACTCCTCAGCGTGACTCCTTGTAAGTGTAGTTCTCTCTCTCTAACTTGTTAAGATTATAGTATTCTGATAGATATCACTATTGTTATAAGTAGTGGATATATATGAAGAGAGAACGATCGTGAATGTTCCGGTTTGTCGAAACCGTGATAAAGGCAACCGTAAGCGTTTTGATTAAGAGACAAGGAAGTTGCAGCTTCATTACAAGTATGTCAATGGGAGCACAATGTGCAAGTGTGTTAGTGGAAGTAAGACAAGCTAGAAGTACATGATAGTATAATGTTTAAAGTAAGTGGTCAAGGTCAAGTACTTTTACCCATCGAGCTACATGAGATGTGAAGATGCAAGAATATAGCAGTAGAAAGGGCTATTGCTACGATAGAAACGCAAGGGCAAGCACGAGTTATTGAACCCCAAACACTAGAAGTTCCATATGAGGAACAAGAAGGTAGTGAACTTCATTAGAGAAGTGGCTAAGGCCATAAAAAGAAGAGATGTGTTAGTGTTTGCAGGAGATTATGTAATGCAAGTTGATTGGTGGTTGAACCACATAAACATGACTTTTGGGGACATTGGAGAGCTTGAAAAGTATAAGATGAAACTTGCAGCAAACTTCATGCAGAACATTGGTGCATGTTGGTGGATGAGAAATCGTGCAATCATTGTGGATTACGAGACTTTCAAGAGTCGGATTTGGACTAACTTGTTAAAGTCTTTTCTGGAAGCAACATTTGGAGGTTCTCCTATGATGGAGGTGAATTTCACGAGCAGTATGCATCTTTGGATGAGAGTGCACCAATTTATAATCAATTGATAAGATTGTTTACGATAGGATGAAACGACCTCTTAGTTGGTGTTGTCACCTAAGATATGACGTTATTGGAGTATTAGGAGAGGATAATAAAGCTTGAAGCAAGACAAGGCTTTAGGAAAGAAGTGGATTCCTAAACTAGTGGAGGAAAGAGGCAGAAGTCTACTCCAAGTTTCTTGAACATGCGAGTATGAGACGTGTGAGTCAAGGAACAAGGCCTTCTCCACAACCATGATCATTAGAGAAATTGGAGGGAAGAACATTTTAAATTGTGGAGACCTAAATTATTACAAGAAGGACTGATCAAAAAGTCCAACTACATGTTTCAAATGTAGTTAACCTAGAGATATGATAAAGTTTGTGAGGCTAGGGGATAATGTTAACTCAAGGATCTTGTCCTAATGTGAGAGGAGGAGAAAGTCAAAGTTTACGTGGAAACTAGGCAAGTAAAGTAGCCAACCGATATCCTTATTACCGGATTGGATAATGATGACGTGATTCTAGGCATCGATTGGATGATCAAGTATATGGATAAGATAGATGCGGAAATGCTAACAAAAATGATGTTAGCCAAAGATGATACTTGTCATGTGTTCAAAGGAAGTGAGCTACAAGACCCGCTAGTGATGATCTCTGCGATGAAAGCAAGTAAGCTGGTAAGGAAAGGATGTGAAGCATATTTATGTTATGCCTTGGAGAAAGAAGGAAAGATTCAATTGAAATACATTCCAGTTGCACGCGAGTTTAAGAATGTTTTTCAAGATGAGTTACCTGGATTGCCACCTACTAGGCAAGTTGACTTAGAATCGATCTAGAGCCTGGAACTAGACCAATTTCTAAAGCTCCGTACAGAATGGCACATGTGGAAATGCTTGAGTTGAAGAAGCAATTGGAAAATTTGGCAAATAAAGGATTTATTCGGCCAAGTGTATCACCATGGGGAGAGCCAGTATTGTTCGTGAGGAAAAGAAAAATGGATGGTACAATGAGGCTATGTATCGACTATAGAGACCTGAATAAGATGACGATTAAGAACAAGTATCCACTGTCACGAATTGATGATTTGTTAGATCAGTTGCAAGGATCAAAGGTGTTCTCCAAGATAGACCTACGGTCAGGCTATCACCAGTTGAAGATTCAAGAAGATGATATCCATAAGACAACATTCAGGAATCGGTTTGTTGTGGTCTTTATCGATGACATATTGGCTTATTCACGAAGTAGTGAAGAGCATAGAGCATTTGAAAGCAGTTCTTCAAGTATTGAGGAAAGAAAAGCTTTATGCTAAGTTGTCCAAGTGTGACTTCTGGATGAAAGAAGTAACATTCTTGGGACACATGATTACTGCAGATGGAGTCAAAGTTGACCCATCCAAGATCGAAACCGTGCTAGCATGGGAACCACCCAAGAACGTCAATGAGATACGTAGTTTCCTAGGATTAGCAGGATACTATAGACGTTTTGTAAAAGGGTTTTCCATCATAGCAAGACCTATGACCAACTTACTTCAGAAAAAGGCAAAGTTTATATGGACTAACAAGTGCCAAGCAAGCTTTGAAGAGATAAAGAAGAGGTTGACTACTGCACCTGTGTTAGCTCAGCCGAATGGAACACTAGGGTTCATTGTTTACAGTGATGCATCTAAAATGGGCTTGGGATGCGTCTTGATGCAAAATGAAAGAGTCATCGCCTATGCATCAAGACAATTGAGACAATATGAGCAGAACTACCCTACACATGACTTGGAGTTAGCAGCAGTAGTTCATGCACTTAAGATTTGGCGGCATTACCTATTTGGGACGACGTGTAAGATCATGACAGATCATAAGAGCCTAAAGTACATTTTCACTCAAAAAAGAGTGGAATATGAGACAAAGAAGGTGGTTGAAGTTGATAAAGGATTATGACTTAGAGATACTATATCATCCTGGTAAAGCTAATGTGGGGACTGATGCTTTGAGTAGGAAGTCAGCTCAAGAAAGAGCGATTGCTCGATTAACTGTACAAGTTGAAATACAAAAAGATCTGATTTGTAGTGGCATTGAAATATGGGTTCAGAAAGAACAAGGGTATCTGTGTACCTTGGAGGTAGTACCCAATTGGTTGAAGGAAATTCAACAAAAACAACTAAGTTGTCCTAATTTAATCAAAATAAGGTCAGTGATCGGAAATGGTGAATCTTCAGATTTCCATATCGATACTGACAATATAATGAGATATTAGGGAAGAGTATGTGTTCCTCAAGATGAAGAGATTAGAAAAAAGATTCTTGTGAAAGCCCATGCAACACCATATTCCATACATCCAGGATCGAACAAGATGTATTGGGATATTAAACCTTACTTTTGGTGGCAAGGTATGAAGAAAGATATTGTTGAGTTTGTGTCAAGGTGTCAAACATGTCAACAAGTTAAAATTGAACACCAAAGGCCAGGAGGAGAACTCCAATCATTGGAGATACCGAAGTGGAAATGGGAACACATCACCATGGATTTTGTAACCAGTCTACGTAGTAGTAAGGTTTATAACTCCATATGGGTGGTGGTTGATCGATTAACAAAGACTGCAAGATTTATTCCTATCAAGGAAACTTGGGTTGTGAACAAGTTAGCAGAGGAATTTGTGAATCAGATAGTCAGATTACATGGAGTTCCTAAGACCATAGTTTCAAACAGAGATGGACGATTTACTTCCCGATTCTGGAGCCAGGTACAGACAGTAATGGGAACCAAGCTGAATTTTACAACAGCGTTTCATCCACAGTCAGATGGTCAGTCCGAAAGGATTATTCAAACCTTGAATGACTTGTTGGGGTCTTGTGTACTTGATTGGAGGCTAGTATGGCCACATCATTTACCATGAGTAGAGTTCATTTACAACAACAATTGGCATGCGTCCATTGGGATGGCACTATATGAAGCATTGTACGGAAGGAAATGTCGAACCCCATTATATTGGGATGAGCCTGCCGATGTCATTGACACGGCTCCAGACAAAGTTAAAAGTGATATTGAAAAAAGTTGCTTTGATTCGAGAAAGGATGTTGGCTGCACAAAGTAGACAAAAATCGTATGTTGATAAGTGCCGACGTCCGCTAGAGTTTGAAACAGGGACACATGTTGGCTGAAAGTTTCACAAACTCGTGGAGTTAAACGGTTTGGTATCAAGAGAAAGTTAAGTCCTTAGTACAATGGACCGTTTGAGATTTTGGAAAAAGTTGGTAAAGTAGCTTATCGTTTAGCATTACCGCCAACAATGGATGGAGTACACCTAGTGTTTCATGTATCATCATTGAGACAATATCAACCAGATCCGAGCCATGTACTCAACTATGATGCTATCGAGATAGAGCTTGATCAGACCTATGCCGAGTTCCCTATGGCCGTGTTAGATAGAAAGATAAAGAAGTTAAGGAATAAAGAGATTCCATTAGTGAAGATCCAGTGGTCCCGAAGGGGAATGGAAGAGGCTACATGGGAAACAATTGAACACATGGAGAGAAATTATCCAGAGGTGTTTAGTTCTTTGAGCGGTGATTGGGATAGAGGCAAGAATTAGTACCTAACTTTTCCACTAACTAATGTGCCTATATGATTCTATGTTTATGTGATTTATGTGTGTGTGAATTGATTTGTGTTTGCTAACATAGGAAGTGATAGACTTCCCTAGTGTGAGCGTGATGACCCCGCTAACGTGATAATAATCTATGCTTGCACGAAATGCAAGGATAGGTTAATTATGTGATTGACGGATTCAGTCTTCTGATGAGCTGTGTACTAAAGTTTCGGGACGAAACTTTTTCTTAAGGGGTGTGTGATGTAAAAGCTAGGATTTTCGAATCCTAATAAAGGATGTTTAAGGGTGATTAAGTTAATCATCGATATTAATTGACCCATAAATCGCGAATAGTGTGTAGATGACGAGTATAAATTCCACCATTATGATTTTGGTGTAAATTTGGACTTATGGGGAAATTTTCACTTTTTCCTCCGGGGAATAATTTTTACCCTCTGGTATTATTTGGAGCATTTGGGAGCTTCAATTAATAAAATTGTAGTTGAAAGAAATGATCAGGACATCGGATATGTTCTAGATATGAAATAACATGGAAAGGCAAAATGGCCAAAAGAGTCGCTATTTCGTTTCTTAGCGGCTAAGAAAGACGACTTAGGAATACGCGTTTTCCGAGAAAGTTGCGGAATAATTATCCAAACAATATGTCGGATTTATTATTCCAATTTCGAGAAGTTTGGAGAAGGGGCTCAAACCGCCTTCGGATCGGTTAAAGGATAACTATCGACTTTGCTAAAGGATAATTATCGTCTTCGCTATAAATAGCGGAAATTCATTTATTAATTCATTTCCTTTCACGTTTCCTCGTAAAAGCTCTGATTTCTCTCAACCTTCAAATTCAGATCTACTCTTCGTTTGTAATCCGATTTCAATTCCGTTTGAGTTTTCGGATTCCTCTCTTCGTCCTCTTCATTTTGGTACCGAGTTTCTGCGTTTCCGTTGAAGTTATGGCCAGGTCGAGCATCCCCCTTATATGTCCGGTCCCGTCGCTCAGATTCCGGTGAATCTGATGGTGTCCGAGCGTAGCCTGCGTCGTTGTGATTCCGAATCTTCTTTCGGATCGTCAATCGGGTTAGTAACGAATAAGTTATGAATTTATTCGTTTTCAGTATTGCGATTTGGCCTAAATTGACCTTAGGCTTGTCAAAATGGATAATTGGAAATTCCATTATGCTCGTTACAATATTCTGGTGATTATGGGCTATTTGTTTGATGAGATCTGATGACAGTTGGGTTGAGAAACTGCCTGCGGGCAAAAGGTTATTCTGATGAATTTTAATTAATTAATTAAAGATTAATTAATTAAATTGGGAATCTAGAAAACGCTATAAGCTAATTAAATTCAAAGGAATGAATTTAATTGATGTTTGAAGCAAGAAGTTTAATACGAGGAATATGATATTCTCGACAGGTGGTGTTGAAGACGGTAGACTAACTATAGCTTAGTTGCTCAGTGAGCGTATCCAGGTAAGTCTTCGGACTTACTTAGCTTCGATCTGCAGAAACACGTGCCTGAGAGATTTATATCTCACTGTGTTGATATGTGTTGTTGTTTTGAAATGCCTTGTTGTGCTGAAATGTGAATGTTGATATGCATTGAGATGTGTTATGTGTGAAGCATGCTTGATGTGTTTATGATGAAAATGACGTTATGATGTGTAAAGCATGCTTAATGTTGTTGTGATTATTATCATGTCATAATTATGAGAAATGGTTAAATGAACATGTGTTAGCCTATTGAGGCGTGCTATTGAATGACATGATAAGCTTGTTAAAAGCATGATAATGTAAAGTGAGTATTTTGAGGCATGTGATATGATGATGACTTGTAAAGGTCAAGAGTATGTAAAGTGAGTATTTTGCAGTGAATACCGGAGCTCGGCCAAGCCCGGATCACTTGCGTTTGTATAAGAATGACACCGAGTCTGTTGGACTTCAGGCTCGGGTCGCACACCTAATGAAAATGGTAAATGTTTGCATTAACATGAATGGCAAAATGTTGCATGTGGTTAGGAGTTAAGACCATAACTCACCACGAGAAAGCCTGGCCCGTAGACTTGATCAGTCTGGCTACGACCTAAGAGCAAATGTCTGAATTAACCTAATCTGTGCAATGGTGAGCTCACACCAAAGCCAGAACCGTATAAGCAATGGTTCCGGATTAATGGGTCCGGGATCGAAAATTGTAAATTTCATACTGCATTTCACGTGCATCATTCATAAAAGCATGATATCATCTCATGAGCACGGTATATGGTATTTGAATATATTTGTTGTATTGTGATGTGATGATATAATCTCTCGTGGATAGATTATGATCAGTAGCTAACGGTTTTAAACCGAATCTTTTTAGGTAATGCTGATCATAGGAACGCTTCAGGGATGTCAGCTGCAGGATGTGGACAGCCGGGGCAGTGTTAACCCAAGGGTTGGTTGAACTTGCTTTTGAAAATAATCGCTTGCAAGCGAGTCTTTTGTTGGATGTGTGCAACTGTGTACACATGTTGATTTCAGGCTGAAGTTTTAAGACACCTGTTCAGGTGTCATGTTTTGAAGTGTCGTTTTGGGATATACATACTAACTGCATGCATGGTTGTTATGTAAATGTTTTCAAAATGACAGGTTGAATGTTTTCATTATTTCTTCGTGCTTCTTGTTGCAAGGTCCTATTTGTGAAGTTGTTGTCAGGCTAACTGATGGGACCCACTGTGTGGTCCTTAGCCTAGTGACGTCTTGGGTTACTTAAAACTCGGGTCGTTACAGATTGGTATCAGAGCTTAGGTTGACAACAAGGGCACATGTGACTTGAGATGAGACATGATAGTTCAACCTAACTACAACCCAGTCCGGGTTGGTTTTTAAAGGACATTTAAGTTTTCAAAAGATTTTGAAAATTACTGACATATGGTTTTAATGGATTTAAAATCATATGCATAGTCGGGATTGTGGGTAAAGACACTGCCTTCCACTCCTCAGCGTGACTCCTTGTAAGTGTAGTTCTCTCTCTCTCTAACTTGTTAAGATTATAGTATTCTTATAGATATCACTGTTAGCATGAAATATTGTGATATTTTAGGCACGTTTTATAATCGTATTTGATTCATATTGATAGTCTTTGATGGAGCTTTATGCATATATGAGCTAGTATTACCTATATTGTCGATATGGATGTCTACACGAGTTCTATGTTGATTATAGGTGATTTGGAGCTATTTCCGAACGAAATCGAGCGAAGGAGAGTTGAGTTGATGTACCTCTAGATCAAGGACACCTTTTGGGAAGCAATTTGGAGTATTAGATTGAAGAATGCACGAATGAAGGCAAAAATCACGGTTTGACCCTAGATTACGGCCGTGGATTGTGATGCAGAATTCGATGTTCATTCCAGGGGATATTACGGCCGTGGAAGCTACCCGTATTTGTTTCCACGCCTCAGAATTACGGTCGTGGAATCTTCCACGACCGTGATCTTGGCGAATCCTTTCGCCACGTTTCGAAGCCATGATCTTTTGAAGATCGGGCCGGGCCGACGTTTTGCCCTGCATTATAAAAAGGACGGATGAAGCAAGATTCCGTCACCTCGCCTTACCTCGTTATCGAGCTTACGACCCTTCAAACCCTAAGTTTAGCGGCAAGAACGCAAGCTTAGCAACACACAAACCTTCATTCTTGGAGGTGATTTTGGGAGATCTCATTGAAGATCAAAGTTCGTGATTGGAGAATTGCTGTTAGCGATCTTTGCGTTGAGGAAGATCGAAGTTCTTGGAGGATTTTGCAAGAAAACTCCTCTTCTTGCTTAGGTTTGATTTAGGATCGGATTGACATCCCGTTTCCTTTCTTTCCTAAGATTGTGATTGTTTATTCCGAATTGAATCTTTTGATAAACACTTGTTCTTGATTGTGATTCGGAGATTCGTTCGAAGATTATTGAAAGTTCTTGAAAGTTCCCATCTTTTATCTTATAAATCTTGAATTGATATCAAATGACTGTTATTGGCTAAAAACCCTTAACAATTCTAAGGTGAAGGGTTGATAGTTGTGGCTTAGATGATGATAGATCGATCGCAAACAGATTAGACCCTGAGAGTTAGAGAATTATCACCGACAACCCTAAATTACGGGTTGTTCTTGAGTTCCACGGCCGTGGAACCTCAAGATCCAACCGTAATTTCCATGAGTTTACGAGCCTGCTTTTACCTTAATCCAAAGTTAAAGATTTGCTTTAACTTAGTTTAGACTTGTCTTTTCTAGGTGGTAGTGAAGCCTCAACAACCTCTACCTCGATTGTGAGCCTCAACAACCTCAATCGGATAAGTTAGTCTTGACCTTTAGATTATAGGTTTGGGTATTTGATACTAATCCTTGCTTTAAGAACCTCTTTATATTGAGCCTCAACAACCTGTATAAGGAGTATCTTTTAGGTGAGTTACATAAGGTTTTTGGAACCTCAACCGTACGATTGCCTTACATTAGTGTACCTTTGCATATCTCTACTCTGTCTTTATATCATTAGTATATCTTGAATCTGTTGCCACAACTGAATACCCGGATCTTTAGGATTGTTATTTTCCCAATATTTGCAAAACTCTCATATTTACTGCTTGATAACCTGAAATCGAATTTGTTCCCACCCAAATCCCTGTGTTCGATACTCTGGAATTCTTGCTTAGCTACCTCGATCCGTACACTGCGGGTTCGCTGCTTGATTCTAGTTTTATAAATTTAAAGCTTATTTGCACACACCTCTAGGGGCGAACAAGTTTTTGAGACGTCACAACCTCTATGCCACAACTATCAACCCTTCACCTTAGAATTGTTAAGAGTTTTTAGCCAATAACAGCCATTTGAAATCAATTCAAGATTTATAAGATAGAAGATGGAAACTTTCAAGAACCTTCAATAACCTTTCAGACGAATCTCAAAATCACAATCGAAAACAAGTGTTTGTCAAGAGATTCAAATCAAACAATCAATAACAATCTTAGGAAAGAAAGGAAACGGGATGTCAATCCGATCCTAAATCGAACCTAAGCAAGAAGAGAAGATTTCTTGCAAAATCCTCCAAGAACTTCGATCTTCCTCAACGCGAAGGACGCTCACCACAATCTTCCAATCACGAACTTTGATCTTCAATAAGATCCCCCCAGAAATCACCTCCAAGAATGAAGGTTTTTGTCTTGCTAAGCTCCGTTCTTGCCGCCCAACTTAGGGTTTTGAAAAGTCGTAAGCTAGGTAGCGGGGTAAAGCGAGGTGTAGCGAGGTGACGGAATCTTGCTTCATCCGTCCTTTTTATAATGCAGGGCAAAACGTCGGCCCGGCCCGATCTTCAAAAGATCATGGCTTCGAAACGTGGCGAAAGGATTCGCCAAGATCACGGTCGTGGAAGATTCCACGACCGTAATTCTGAGGCGTGGAAACAAATACGGGTAACTTCCACGGCCGTAATATCCCCTGGAATGAACATCGAATTCTGCATCATAATCCACGGCCGTAATCTAGGGTCAAACCGTGATTTTTGCCTTCATTCGTGCATTCTTCAATCTAATACTCCAAATTGCTTCCCAAAAGGTGTCCTTGATCTAGAGGTACATCAACTCAACTCTCCTTCGCTCGATTTCGTTCGGAAATAGCTCCAAATCACCTATAATCAACATAGAACTCGTGTAGACATCCATATCGACAATATAGGTAATACTAGCTCATATATGCATAAAGCTCCATCAAAGACTATCAATATGAATCAAATACGATTATAAAACGTGCCTAAAATATCACAATATTTCATGCTAACAATTAGTACCTAACTTTTCCACTAACTAATGTGCCTATATGATTCTATGTTTATGTGATTTATGTGTGTGTGAATTGATTTGTGTTTGCTAACATAGGAAGTGATAGACTTCCCTAGTGTGAGCGTGATGACCCCGCTAACGTGATAATAATCTATGCTTGCACGAAATGCAAGGATAGGTTAATTATGTGATTGACGGATTCAGTCTTCTGATGAGCTGTGTACTAAAGTTTCGGGACGAAACTTTTTCTTAAGGGGTGTGTGATGTAAAAGCTAGGATTTTCGAATCCTAATAAAGGATGTTTAAGGGTGATTAAGTTAATCATCGATATTAATTGACCCATAAATCGCGAATAGTGTGTAGATGACGAGTATAAATTCCACCATTATGATTTTGGTGTAAATTTGGACTTATGGGGAAATTTTCACTTTTTCCTCCGGGGAATAATTTTTACCCTCTGGTATTATTTGGAGCATTTGGGAGCTTCAATTAATAAAATTGTAGTTGAAAGAAATGATCAGGACATCGGATATGTTCTAGATATGAAATAACATGGAAAGGCAAAATGGCCAAAAGAGTCGCTATTTCGTTTCTTAGCGGCTAAGAAAGTCGGCTTAGGACTACGCGTTTTCCGAGAAAGTTGCGGAATAATTATCCAAACAATATGTCGGATTTATTATTCCAATTTCGAGAAGTTTGGAGAAGGGGCTCAAACCGCCTTCGGATCGGTTAAAGGATAACTATCGACTTTGCTAAAGGATAATTATCGTCTTCGCTATAAATAGCGGAAATTCATTTATTAATTCATTTCATTTCACGTTTCCTCGTAAAAGCTCTGATTTCTCTCAACCTTCAAATTCAGATCTACTCTTTGTTTGTAATCCGATTTCAATTCCGTTTGAGTTTTCGGATTCCTCTCTTCGTCCTCTTCATTTTGGTACCGAGTTTATGCGTTTCCGTTGAAGTGAAGGTCAGGTCGAGCCTACCCCTTATATGGTCGGTTCCGTCGCTCAGTTTCCGGTGAATCTGATGGTGTCTGAGCGTAGCCTGCGTCGTTGTGATTCCGAATCTTCTTTCGGATCGTCAATCGGGTTAGTAACGAATAAGTTATGAATTTATTCGTTTTCAGTATTGCGATTTGGCCTAAATTGACCTTAGGCTTGTCAAAATGGATAATTGGAAATTCCATTATGCTCGTTACAATATTCTGGTGATTATGGGCTATTTGTTTGATGAGATCTGATGACAGTTGGGTTGAGAAACTGCCTGCGGACAAAAGGTTATTCTGATGAATTTTAATTAATTAATTAAAGATTAATTAATTAAATTGGGAATCTAGAAAACGCTATAAGCTAATTAAATTCAAAGGAATGAATTTAATTGATGTTTGAAGCAAGAAGTTTAATACGAGGAATATGATATTCTCGACAGGTGGTGTTGAAGACGGTAGACTAACTATAGCTTAGTTGCTCAGTGAGCGTATCCAGGTAAGTCTTCGGACTTACTTAGCTTCGATCTGCAGAAACACGTGCCTGAGAGATTTATATCTCACTGTGTTGATATGTGTTGTTGTTTTGAAATGCCTTGTTGTGCTGAAATGTGAATGTTGATATGCATTGAGATGTGTTATGTGTGAAGCATGCTTGATGTGTTTATGATGAAAATGACGTTATGATGTGTAAAGCATGCTTAATGTTGTTGTGATTATTATCATGTCATAATTATGAGAAATGGTTAAATGAACATGTGTTAGCCTATTGAGGCGTGCTATTGAATGACATGATAAGCTTGTTAAAAGCATGATAATGTAAAGTGAGTATTTTGAGGCATGTGATATGATGATGACTTGTAAAGGTCAAGAGTATGTAAAGTGAGTATTTTGCAGTGAATACCGGAGCTCGGCCAAGCCCGGATCACTTGCGTTTGTATAAGAATGACACCGAGTCTGTTGGACTTCAGGCTCGGGTCGCACACCTAATGAAAATGGTAAATGTTTGCATTAACATGAATGGCAAAATGTTGCATGTGGTTAGGAGTTAAGACCATAACTCACCACGAGAAAGCCTGGCCCGTAGACTTGATCAGTCTGGCTACGACCTAAGAGCAAATGTCTGAATTAACCTAATCTGTGCAATGGTGAGCTCACACCAAAGCCAGAACCGTATAAGCAATGGTTCCGGATTAATGGGTCCGGGATCAAAAATTGTAAATTTCATACTGCATTTCACGTGCATCATTCATAAAAGCATGATATCATCTCATGAGCACGGTATATGGTATTTGAATATATTTGTTGTATTGTGATGTGATGATATAATCTCTCGTGGATAGATTATGATCAGTAGCTAACGGTTTTAAACCGAATCTTTTTAGGTAATGCTGATCATAGGAACGCTTCAGGGATGTCAGCTGCAGGATGTGGACAGCCGGGGCAGTGTTAACCCAAGGGTTGGTTGAACTTGCTTTTGAAAATAATCGCTTGCAAGCGAGTCTTTTGTTGGATGTGTGCAACTGTGTACACATGTTGATTTCAGGCTGAAGTTTTAAGACACCTGTTCAGGTGTCATGTTTTGAAGTGTCGTTTTGGGATATACATACTAACTGCATGCATGGTTGTTATGTAAATGTTTTCAAAATGACAGGTTGAATGTTTTCATTATTTCTTCGTGCTTCTTGTTGCAAAGTCCTATTTGTGAAGTTGTTGTCAGGCTAACTGATGGGACCCACTGTGTGGTCCTTAGCCTAGTGACGTCTTGGGTTACTTAAAACTCGGGTCGTTACAGATATGTTACTCAATAATGTGTGTGAGAGCTTCAATTCTTTCATACTTCAAGCAAGGGAGAAGCCTATTTTGTCAATGTGTGAGTCTATTAGTAGGCAGTTGATGAGAAGATTTGTCACCAAACAACAGGGAATTATCAAGTATGAAGGGAAGTATACACCAAAAGCTTTGAAGAAGATAGAGTTTGCAATGGAAGAAGGTGTGAAGGCTTGTACACCTACTTGGGGTGGTGGAGACAGGTTTGAAGTTGATCATCTGGACAAGACCTTTATTGTTGATTTGGCTCAGAAAACTTGTGGCTGTTATAAGTGGGACTTGACTGGAATACCATGCCCACATGCCATGTGCTGTATTGCAAACTACAGAAGGAAGTTGGATGATTTTGTGCACTCTTACTACACAAGGGAGACTTACATGAGGGCATATGACAGTATAATTCACCCTCAACCTGGAGAATCAGAATGGAAATGCACTAGTTACCTAAAGCCAGGTCCACCAAAGTACATTGTACAACCTGGGAGACCTAAGAAAATTAGGAGAAAGTCAATGGGAGAAGATCCACCAAGTAGAGTTCGATCTGGCAAGGTGAAGTGCTCAAACTGTGGAGGAGAAGGACACTACAAAAACAGGTGTAAAAATCCACCTAAAGCACCACCACCACCAAAGCCTGTGAATCATGGTGGGAGGCCAAGGAATGCTAACACTGTGGAGGTTGACTCTCAGAAAAGGAAATACACAAAGAAGGTAACCTTCTTTTAAAGCTCTAAATTGCTCTTCAATTTGTTTGATTAACCTAATTTGGAATCTGTTTTCTTGCAGCCTAAACAGAGCTTTGTTATGAGCATATTAGGAGGACAAGATGTAGGAACACAATGCTCAACTGCACCTGGAGGGAGTTCATCAAGTCAAGGTCTAGAACAAGCACCAACTCAAGATTTAGGAGGACCATAAAATATGTTTTCTTAGTCTTTTGTATTGTTAGCCTATTGTCTGTTATGAATCTGTTAGTATTTTGTACTGTTATGACTATCTTAGCCTTTGGTATTGTCTAACTTAGTTAAAATATTGCCAATGTGTTGGCCTTTTGTACTGTCATGGTTATTGTCAATGTTATTGCAGGGTCTTATGAATGGTTTCTTATGTACTGTCAATGTTTTTATGGTTATTTGATGACAATCTGTACATGATTTTATGGTCATTTGATTACACTGTCAATGTGAGTCTATTAGTGTAGCCTTTGTCAATTTGAGGGACAACATTGACAATTTGTTAGTGTATGAATTTCATGGTCATTTGATTACACTGTCAATGTATCAAGGCTTTTATGAATGGTTTCTTATGTACTGTCAATGTTTTTGTGGTTATTTGATGACAATCTGTACATGATTTTATGGTCATTTGATTACACTGTCAATGACAGCAAACCAAAATCATGTACAAAGCTGACTTGGTGTATGAACCATGACAGCAAACCAAAATATCATGGTATAAACCATGACAGCAAACCAAAATATCATGGTATAAACCATGACAACAAACCACAAAAACATATTTGACTTGGTGTATGATTTGAACCATGACAGCAAACCAAAATCATGTACAAAGCTACTAAAACCTTCACAATTGCTCATAAACAGACCTTAAATTGCTATAAAACAATTGCTCATAAACAAGGATCAAACAACTGCTCATTCATTGATTTGTAATCTTATTGCTGTCATATTACATGAACCAAGCTACTAAAAGCTTGACAACCGACCTTAATGACAACAACTAAAAGATCATCAAACATTTTACAACCTTACAGTTTCACAACAACTACCAAACACAATATCATACACAACAATCCAATAATTGTCATCATCAAACGACTATTATGTCCATTCTTCAACTTTCTCACAAAATTATCATTTTTCAACCTGCATTGCTCATTCTCCATCTCCAACTCAGATATCAACTTGTTTTTAGAAGCAAGCTCTTCAAGTATCTTCTCAATCTTCTCTTGTTCAACTCTTCTTGATTGTCTCAACTCCATGTTAGCAGCATTCAGTTCTTCCTTCTCCCTCACCAACTGTTGGATAACATATGTCGATCTTGGAGTAAATTTCTCATCATCCCACACAAAATGATTGCACTTTCCTCCTGATTTGTACAAAGGACAACCAAAAAACCTTCTTCCATAATGTTCCTTTGTTCGAGCAGTAGAATGTCTCTCTGGCAAACCATGGTGACATAGCCTAGGTTGAGAATATGTCGATCTTGGAGTACCTTGTTCCTTTGTAGAGCTCGAGCTTGAGCTTGTCATTTGGAAACCCCAGGATCGAGTTCTTTGATGAAGATGATGGTCGAGTTCTTCTCTTCACTTCTCCAGGATCGGGATCGAGTTCTCTTCACTTCTCCCTTTCTTTTTTCGATTTAGGGTTTAAGTTAGAAAGAGGGCGGTTTTAATCGTTAACTTATTCTCTTTAAATTAGCTATTAATCATATATTAATGAAAGAAAAATAAAACAATTACAAGTTTAAGAAAGAAAAACTGAAAAAAGAAAGAAAATGTTATTTTATTATAAAATGGGGCCCACAAGACGGATTTTTGACGGAAAACTGACACGTGGTGGTGTTTTGGTAACGGAGTACGTTTTACGGGTGGTTTCCGGTAAATAGTGATAGAGCGGGTGGTTAGTTGCAATATGGCCTATTTAACGGGTGGTTTCCGGTAATTTTCTCTTAAATTTTTGAGTGAATGTGTTGTGTACCCTATACAACTTCACAATAATGATTTAGTAGATGTCCACAATGATAATAAATTAGTATATTTTCATATTTATAAATATATGGACTAACTTGCCCCTAGTTTAACGTATCAATTTCCTCCATTTGTTGCAAGATTATGTATTACTTCTTGTATGTGAGTTTCAGGCATAAGAAATAATCAAATAACTTATGTATAAGAAAATTGTTCGAATAATACTTTTGAGTTATTTGTATGCGATACAAGAATCGTGTACAAAAGTTATTTACATTAATTCGTGTATAAACAATTATTTGCATAAGATCATGTATAATAGAACTTCGAGTATCATAATTAACATATATTTATACTTTTCAAAATGAAGGATAAATCTTGAGATCCAACTTGTCCCAATAGTAGTATTGTGAGAGAAAGGGACTGCTAACCGAAAAATCAATTCTTCACGACTACATTAGTTTATTAACTTTTTCAAATTCCGTACATGAACAATAAAGTTACAAAAGACGAGTCTCTTTTACAAGAAGTATTGAAATAAGTTAAAAATATTTACGATAAATAATATGTAAAATCTAAAATTTTAAATTATATAAATTTTAATAAAAAAAACAAAAAAAAATTATATATAACATAACTTAAATAAAAAATAAGGGAAATTCCTTCATGATGTCCATGAGATTTTGTAAATTTTATATGGTAACCATTTTTTAATATAATCCCATGTAGTGCCCTCGTACACGAGGTTTGTACAAAATTTGGTATTTAGCCACATATAATTTGTAGATGTTGATTTCTAGCTTATTTGGTGTCTAATTAAAATATGTATTATATAATACATATTATTTTTTGGTATTTATTCACATATAATTTATAGATGTTAATTTCTAAACTATTTGGTGACTAGTTAAAATAGAAAAGATTAAGGGAGTAGGGTAACTTTTTTTTCTAGAATACAAACAAGGCCCCTAATATTAACAATTAAAATAAAAACATAAATAAGGTGTGAAGAGAATCTTAATTAAGCAGTTAAGGTAACAATTAAAAATAATTAATATTTTCAAATATATTAATTAGGCTAAAAATAAGGAAACTAGTTAATGAAATTTGGTAACTATATATTTGAGATCTAGAACCCATTTATTATTCTTAACCACCGAATCTGCTATTTCTCTCTTCTTCTCCAATTGCCAGACTCGGCCTTTCTTTAGCCTCCACATCCGACGTGATTGACGTCGCTGCGGTCGCCGCCTTGCTCAGGAGTAATCGATTGTCCAGCCACCCTGTAGAACGAAGACGCTTGATGTTGTTGCCTCTGCCACAAACCGACACCGACAGATCCGCAGGAACCCAGATTGCACGGCCGCCATGTCCAACTGCAAGAATAGAGGGTACCGGCCGGGTATCGGTTGTGAGTGTCGGTCCTTATGTCGCCGCCAACGCCGATGAGACTACCGTCACCTCAGCTTGTCGGCCATCAACCGCTCTCCACTTCTTCCGGTAGTTCAGTGAGCAGTTTTGGGTAGGTGAGACTTATACAGTATTTTGACTAACTTCAGTCGCCATAGCCAGGTATGATATATTCGGATAGGGGTTGATTATGTACACATACATATTTTGTGTGTACATATAACATAATGTCGATTAGAATATGTACAGCTTTGTGTTTGCATGTACATAAGTTTGTAGTATCTGGTGATTATGTACATATTTGTGTGTACATATAGCATGTCGTCGATTTGAATATGTACAGTAGAACAAAATATGTTGTTATACAGGCTTTTGTTTGTATTTGCATGTACATATGTTTGTAGTCTCTGTGATTATGTACATATTTTACTGCAAAAATGTTTCTAACTAACTGTATATGTACATATGTTTCCACTGTCAAGCGATTATGTACACATGTTGCTGCGGAAATCTCAATATCGTCGCCATGGATGAACGCAAGTTGGAAAGGACGAAGATTTCGGAAAATATTTTGATTTCATTAATAAATGTAGATATTTT
Organism: Fagopyrum esculentum; assembly: GCA_033239045.1. Taxonomy (NCBI): domain Eukaryota; kingdom Viridiplantae; phylum Streptophyta; class Magnoliopsida; order Caryophyllales; family Polygonaceae; genus Fagopyrum; species Fagopyrum esculentum. Next base: position 6,708,178 of record BSUD01000003.1, read on the forward strand.
CATTCCCTTAATAAATGGAGAGATAAAGATATTTAGTTTTCCGTTTTGTAATAATTAGTTGCTTAATAAATAGAGAGAGAAAGATATTTTGATTTCCTTAATATCCGCTTTTATTTTAATAAATCTTTTTTTATATAATGTGAATGAGCCTATTTTGTACTCATTATTAACTTGGTGCCCTTTATATGCTCATGATTACAAAATATACCTACTCTCCCACTTTACCCGTTAAAATATGTATTTATATAATATGTGTTAATTTTTGGCATTTGACCATATATAATTTGTATGTAATACCCGAAAATTTTTATTTCCGAGTATTTCCGAGATAACCGAACTTCGACTGGTTTGGACTTTTCTTCCATCGTCTTATTATGTTATGTGATAATTAGGTTCACTTGATCATTCTATAAACATTTCAACTTTAATAAAAAAAATCTTACATTTATATGCTTTCTAACATAATAAATTGAGTAAAAATTTTCCTTTACAACTCATTTTTTAATGGGATAATTAGGTAAGTAGATTGTTTTGAGTTTTTAGTTTAGTAAATAGACCCATTATATTTTGATCTTAGGTTAATATACCCCATAAATTTTACCGTTCAAATACCACTTCCCTACTACTTTTCTCTCACCTTCTTCTCTCTCATCTCTTCAGCCGCATTCCCTAAATCGATTTCCCTGCGACGAAGGTTGCTCCTCTCTTCCACCAGCTCTCCAAGACACCTTTGCGCATAGCCATCGCCTTCTTCGCCTCAAAGCCTCCAAGGGTTGTTGCCTCCTCCGGTCACCCCGATGCCGTCTATGCCATAAGACCATCGACGGGGTGTTCTACAAGTGCGCCAAGTGCTTTTGCGACATCTCCTTTCACCTGCTTTGTAGTCGCCTGCAAGAAAGCGTCGCCGGAAATCCTCTCCACCCTACGAACCCTCGGCACCCTCTTCAACTCCGGTTAATGTTAGATCTAGATCTAGATCTGAAGACATTTCCCATGGGTCTAGTGAAGGACTTGCCTCTGCAAAGTCCAGAAACCCGATTGCACCACCAACTCGAGTTCTTTCCCTTGTTGCTGCATATTTGTAACTATGACCCTCTTCATCCTACTCATACAAGAAAATTTTCTAGTAAACTCCTTGTAAGACTCACTATTTTTTTTGGTGTACCAAGATTTGTAAGCTTTACATGTTACTGTATTAAAATTCTGTTGGATGTCCCATGTTTAATGTAAGATTTGGTTGCACCACCAACTCGAGCTTTTTGCAATAAAAAAGGCAAATATGAATTAGCTACTCTTGTGTTCTGCATGGCTTTAATACAAAACGCTCCGTATGATCAACTGCAAATTATGAAACTTTTGGTTGATATTCGTGATCATTTGCCAACTCCAGCATGGGTGAGAAACACTTCTTCGAGAATTCCGAGTTCTTATAATTTTTGAAAAAGTTGGGTTATTTGTCACCGAAGAGTGTTTTCTTGCATTGTTTGTTCTTTTGATGTCTAATGCAGACCTAATGGTTCAAAGGGTCCTTCTGGGCGTCGTTGCAATGAGATGAAGAGATCATCATGAGATGTTCTTTGAAGGAAGAAAACTCGAAAATAGTATAGATTTCGTTGTGATATAGATATACACATTTTACTCTTGAATGATAGTGATTACAATCAAGAATTATCAAAATTCAGTCAAATTGAATTGCCAAGATTTTGTATCATGCCTGGTGTCATAACTTCTGGTATGAAAATTATGCTATGAAAAATCATGGTGTGAAATTATGGTATGATAATTTCTGATATGAAATTCTAGTTTGAAAATTTCTGGTATGAAAAATTTCATACCACAAAATTCATTTCATAAAATAAAAAAGAAAATAAAGAAGGCAAAAAAATAATAATTAAAAAAAATAAATTCAGTAATTAGAAATTAAAACTTACGCTTACATAACAACTAACAAACCTTTATTATTCTCTTTTTTTTTTAATTAAAATAGAGAGGTTAATTACTTTTACCAACCACTAAATGAAAGTGGTAAAAAATAACGGGCTACGCTTACTAAAACAAAATTAAGAAAAAAGGCTTATCTGGTATAAAATTCTTTCATTTGTAATTGATTGGAAAGTAAATAAGTAAACTTTATGAGAAATAAATGAAATATATTTCATTAATTATAAGTTTTTTAAATCAAATATTATAATTACATGATAAATCTTTTTAAAAAAATTCTCTGTACAAAGCACGGGATTTATACTAGTGTAATTTAAAATAAATTTATTCTGCCCAAATTAATATTGGGGTACACTTACTATATTTTTATTTAATTAAGGGTACATAAGTAGTTTTAAATTTAGTATGCCCAAATTTATTTTAAACTTATTAGTTCTATAAAATATTAAGTGATGACATAGAAGTATTTTGTATGTTTTAAAATTTAAACTATCCAATGAAAACCCACAAAAATAGCCGTCCATAAGAACAACTTTATCCGTTTAGTTTTAATTGATCCTCATATTAGATAAAGTGAGGTGACGACATCCATTGTTGAAAAACAATTTTCATCCGTTTATTTTAACCGATTTTCATTTGACATTTGATAAACTTAAAAACTTCAATGGCTAGAATGTTCACATTTCTGGTGACAATAATATTATATTAATATGTGAGGGCCCATTTCACATATATTTTAAAATACATTTTAAATTGTGTTTTTTAACAAAATTTTTGAAATAATTAATATTATAATTGTTAACCATGTTATCATCAAATATATTCCTAAATTTAAGATTTAAATTATATTTATTTAATAAACCATAAAATAATATAAAATACCTTATTTAAACTTCATGCAAATTTTATTTTTACTTTTATCAATTCGATAAATTTGATACATTAAAAATAATAAAAATAGATAATTAAGTAATATTTTGTTGACAATAATTGTCAACTTACTACGTCACTATTAAATTACATGCGAGATAAAATATGAAAATATGATATATTACTTTATCTATTTATACTTATAAATTATTTGTCCATAATATCACTACTTAATTAATTTAAAATGAATGTTTTATTATTATTTTTAAATATCATTTTATTTTAATAAATAATTAAAAAAATTTATTTGCATAAGGAATTATTATTTTTTTATACAAAATAAAAGGTATTTTTTCTCTTCGAAAAAATCTTTAAATTAAATTATTATAAATAATAAATAAATAAATAAAGTTATATCAAATTTAAATGATTAAAAATAAAATAAAATATATTTTTTATGGACTATGATAGAAATATATTTATACACAATATTAATTTTGGAAACAGTGTAATTTGGAAACATATATATACACAATCTTAATTTTGGAAATAGTATGATTTGGAAATATATATATATATATATATTTCACACGATCTTAATTTTGGAAAGTATGATTTGAAATATATATATACATCAAACAGCGCAGTTAGAAATAACCTCAAACGCCGATTTCGAAGTTGTTGTTCCTCAAAAAATCCATCAAACAGCGCCGATTTCGAAGTGACATGGAGACGGAGACGGATTACACGATGATCGTAACGGAGCAGCAGCAAAGCTTACCTGAATTATGTTGGCTGGTGGAAGCCGTTGTGGCCGGCGTCGTCAAAATACAATATCCATGCTATCAATGTTCCAGATGCGACGACTATTCTGCATATTTACATCAATGTAAACAGTTATTTGCCAGCATACTGAGTTTCGCTTCCCCGAATTTAGCGCTAAGCACCGTCGGGCATGTCGCCGATAATCTCGTCCGTGTGATCGACGATGCCAACGACGTCCTATTCTGCTCGCTTCACCGCCCATTCCCGGGAACCGCAACAACCCTAATTGTTGAGTTCGATTTCGATCAAATGTCGGTGGAGGAGGGAGTTATTTTGGAGTCTTTTGAAGACGTGGGGCCCAAGACAAAACCTGCTAGTGTAGAATCGGTACAGAGATTGCTGGAAGAGAAGGTTAGAGAAGAAGAAGATGGATTTGATAGCGATTGGTGTGCTGTTGATTGTGTAATTTGTATGGAAGAGATCGAAACCTGGGTTAGTTCGCTTAAGATGCCCTGTTCGCATCTGTTTCATCAAGATTGTCTTCTTCAGTGGTTGGATAACAGCAACGTCTGTCCGCTTTGCCGATACGAGATGCCATGTGAAGATTGAATGTGTTAGATCTGTTACTGCTGTATAGGCTTGCTTAGCCTTAGATTCATGTATATTAGATTCTTGTAGTATCAAACAATTGTAAATGATTTACAATGAGTAAATTGAGGAAGACATTCAAAACAACTCTTAATTGAAAGTAACAAATCTTAATTGAAAGTACTTTGATCAAAGTGTTCGGACATTTATGCTAATTGCTCTCATAATCAATTAACTTTTCAATATAGATTTTAGCATTATAATTTTTTTTTTTTTGATGAATCGGAGCATGTACTCCGCGCCAAAGCGCTTATTGAAAAAATAAAACTTACAACCGAGTCATTCGAGGAAGAGAAACTCCCCTCAAGTCATCCAAAATTAAAGAACGAACACAAATCGGGGGATCGACCAGGCGATGTACCCCGATATCTAAGGAAAATGCAAAATTTGCCAAAGAATCTGCAACTCTATTGCCTTCCCGATGAATATGGCCAAGACTTGTAATCCAGTCCCGGAAGAATAAGCCTTGACATCGTAATATCAGGCTTGATAAGGGATGAGCCGGATTCACCCCTCTATCAATAAGTGTCTTCACTGCCATAGAGTCTATTTCAACCTCAATCTGTCTAAAACCAAGATCCCAAGCCAACTCGACTCCGTGTAACAGACCCCACAACTCCGCTACAGTCACCGAACAGATGCCCAGATTTATGGATACCCCCTGGACCCATTCACCCCTATCATTCCTTACAATTGCCCCAGCTGCTGCAAGACCCTGTTCTCCTCTGACTGCCCCATCCGAGTTTACCTTTGCCCATCCCAGTTTAGGTTTGCACCACTGGATTAGTTTAACCTGCTTTATGGTAGTTATAATATTTTCCCTCTTCATTCTTGCCTCTACCTGTTCATCATAACAGTTTCGAAGAAAGCCCACCTTGTCCCTAGCTATCTTCCCTTCTTCAAAGACTCTTGCGTTTCTCCAACGCCATAACCACCACACAATAATAGCAAAGAAATCTCTCCAAACCTTGTTGAGGGTGGGGACCATCCCTGTGCTGACGTTTATAAACAGCCATTCCTCCCAGTTGAGCATAAAGAATGCATCCTGTAACTCCCCAGGCACAATTTGGGACCACACTGAATTGGCAAATGGGCAATCACGAAGGATGTGGAGGAGAGATTCCTCCTTTCCAGGACAAGCAGCACAGGACGATGAATCTGACATGTGTCGTCTAAACCTTTCTCTATTAGACAGAGGCACTCCCCACGCCAATTGCCAAAGAAAATATCTTGCTCTTTCTTGTGTTTGAATATTCCATATAAATTTAAAAAGGCTTTGTCTTACCTCTGAGTTCGGACGTGCCTCCCTAATGACTTCATAAGCAGATGCTATGGTGAATAATCCATTCCTCGCCGGAGTCCATCTCACAACATCTTCTGTGCCGATTTCCCCCCACACACCAGAGGCTACCACTTTTAACAAACAAGAATTATTCAATCGACTTTGGAGGTAACTCCAATCCCACGTACCTTCCGTCCGCCAAACCTCTCTAACCTTCATACTCAGCTCTTCTTGTGTTAACTGTCCCAGGCATGAGTGTCGAAGTGGTTCATCAAGTAGCCATGTGTCCGACCAGAATCGAGCTCGACTCCCATCTTTAATACTCCATCCCAGGTGAGGTGCAACAACCGTATTATAACTCTTAACAATCCCTTTCCATACGTAAGAGCTTCCTGGTTTACATACAATCTGATCCGGCCATGAAGAACCGCCCCTATTGTACTTGTGTAGGATAGCCCGAGCCCACAGTTGCTCTTCCTGGAAGAACATTCTCCATCCCAGTTTACTGACAGAAGCTAGGTTCATCACTGCGGCTTGGCGGATACCCAGTCCCCCTTTCTCTCGGGGCTGACATACCTTGCTCCATCCAAGCAAGTGTATCTTCTTGCTTCCCATCGTGCTACCCCAAATAAATCCTTTGCATATCTGATCTAGTTTCTTCGTCACCCCTTCCGGAAGTAGTATAGTGTTCATGAAATATAGAGGCATGGCCGAGAGAACAGATCTAACAAGAGTTGTGCGCCCCGCCAAGCTTAGTTTGTTAGCTTTCCAACCGGCCAGGCGGGTTTTAACTCTTTCAATAAGGGGCTGAAATACATCCGATGTAACTGACTCATGAAGTAGCGGTATTCCCAAATATGTACCCAGATTCCGGGTTGTTGGAATTCCACTCAGGGAACTAAGATGATTTTCCAGAACCCCTCTCTTATTATGTGAAACAAATATCCTTGACTTATCCAAGCTTACTTTTTGTCCAGAAGCCAAACAAAATTCGTCCAGTATAGCTTTCATAACTCTCATCTGTGCTCCAGATGCTTCTGCGAATAGCAGAATATCATCTGCAAAGAAAAGATGCGAGATATACGGCCCCCCTCGAGATAAGGTCATGGGTTTCCAGGTTCCGTTCTTTACTGCTGCTTCTATGAGGTGTCCAAGGCGTTCGAGACAAAGAACAAAAATGTACGGAGAGAGTGGATCTCCTTGTCTCACACCCCTGGTCATTTGAAACTTCTCCGTTTTCTCCCCGTTCCATAGTAGACTCATAGAGCTCGTCATAATACACTTGCTCACTCTATCGATGAATGCATTAGGGAATTTGAGCTCTTGGAGCGTGTCCGTTATGAACTCCCACCGGAGTCTGTCATAGGCTTTCTCTAGGTCAAGTTTCAACACCATCCATCCCTTTCTACCCTTCTTGATCTTCATTGAGTGGATTGCTTCCTGAGCAAGAATCACGTTGTCCGAAATGGAGCGGCCCGGAATAAAGCTGGATTGCATTGGACTTACCAGTGTACTCATCATCGGTTTCAGTCTATTGGCCAGCAACTTAGTAATAACTTTGTACGAGACGTTACAAAGGCTTATCGGCCTGAATTGTTGGATTAGTTCAGGAGATGCAACTTTCCCGATCAGAACCAAGAGCGTTTCGTTTGTACATGCTGGAAGGCACCCAGATTGCAGAAATTCCGTAACAAAAGTGGACAGTGACTTACCTACAGTTGTCCAGAGTTTCTGATAGAACGTAGGTTGAAAACCATCCGGTCCCGGTGCTTTAAGTGAACCCATGTATTTTACAGTCTCCATGACCTCCCTTTCAGAGCATGGCTTCTCCAGTTCACTCGCCTGTTCTTGACTAATGGGTGGGAAACCTCCTCCAGGAAGGGAACCAATGGGAGAAAGATTTGAAGGGCCATACAGATTTTTATAATATGCTATCGCATGTTTCTCCAAAGTATCAGCATCCATGCACCATTCTCCCGTATCTGTTTTGAGGGCTTCTATTCTATTCTTCTTCCTCCTGATAATGGTAGATAGGTGGAAAAACGAAGTGTTCCTGTCACCATAGTTAATCCATTGTTGACGTGATTTTTGGCACCAAAGTATCTCCTCCTGCTCAAGTACTTTATCAAGTTCTCTCTCCACATCTTTCTCTCTAATCAGGGCGCTATCTTCGGGATTAATTGCTAAGCCTTCATTAATCTCTTGGAGCTCTTTGAGTAAAGCTTCCTTCCTTTGATGAATATTCCCAAATACTTCGCTGTTCCACCTCCTGAGTACCCTCTGGAGTCTTTTGAGTGCCAAAGGAAGGGAATCATATTTACTCCAGTGATCTTCAATCACTTGTGTAAAATCCGGGTGTGTCAGCCACGCTGCCTGGAATCGAAACGGTCTTCGCTTAGAATTAGTTACATGCGGACCCTCCAGAGAGAAGAGCATAGGATTATGATCAGATGAGAGTTTAGGAAGATGGCGTACCCCAGCATTAGGCCATCTAACCCTTCCAATCGGATCAGTAAGTACCCTATCCAACCTTTTAGAAATCCTTAGCTGTGCTGTTTTGCCTCTTGCCCACGTGAAGGGGGAGCCCACGTAGCCAAGATCAATCAACTGGTTACTGTTAATCCAGCTGTTAAAGTTTACTGACTGACTTGATAACCTAGAGGAGCCCCCCTGGCACTCTTCTGGACCTTTAGTAACATTCATATCACCACCAATGAAGGTTGGAATTGTGGATGCCCCAATAATATTTGAAATCTCATTCCAAACATTGCCCCGTCTGTTCGGATCCGGCGCGATGTAAGTGACAATTAGGTTGAAACAGGAGTCACCATCTCCAACCAGTGCATGAATAAATTGGTTCTCCTTTCTTAAAACTAACAACTTACATGAGATGGAGTCCCAAAGTAACCATATCCCGCCTTTCTGACCAATAGCTTCAACCCGTTCACACGAGTCTAGCCCGATCTTCTTGCAAATCTCATCCGCTCTCGCCCCTGAACAGTGTGTTTCAAAGAGAGCTAAAAACTGTGGTTTGTGCTTTCTAATCATATAACGCATTGATCTTCGGAAACTTGGCTTCACCGTTCCGAAGCAATTCCATAGGATTCCAATCATTGGAAACGTAAAAGGAAGGTGACATGGTTCAGACTTGGGAGTCTGGAACCAAAGACACTTGAGAATCCTCTACAGGAGATTCCCCATCCTGTTCATTCTGATGCTCAGAAGCCATCTCAACATCTTCACCTTCTTCTTGGATGTTCGATAGCTTGGCAGTGAATATAATATCGCTAGGGATCGCTCTGTTGAGGATTTTCACTGTCTGGACTGTGTCTCCCGAATTCCCCACCTCACTTCTTCTATTGAGTGTACCACCTCCTCTATTGTTATCTGAATTCATCAGAGTTGGCATTCCCTTCTGGACCTCTTTCCCTTTGCTCTGAGATCTGATCCGTTTCCTAGATATTGCCATCGACGAGGATTCTCCACCAGACTGCAAGACGCTATGATTGCTAGCCTTCCCATAATCTTGTACCCGTACCAGACCCTTTCCTTTCCCATTACTTACGGACACCATATCCTTTCTGGCCTCTTGGTACTCATTCCTCCCTTTGTGAGTTGGCGGTTTGGATTTTCTGCGCGGGACAACCATCCATGGACCATGACCCTCGTCCATGTCCCTATTAGGCACTGGTCCGGATCTTTCCGGTGCTTGCTCTTCTACTTCTTCCTCCCCGGGGTTCTCTTGACTCGGGGCTATCTCCTTTTTCTCTTCAGATGAATTCTTTCTGCCTGTATCAGCGCAATGTTCAGCATCATGTCCATAGCACCCACATCTGAAGCATATTATATGCAGATTCTCATACTCTAGCAAGAGTCTTTTGCCATTGAGAATAACATCTCCCTTAAGAGGTCTCATTAGATCTATAGTAACACAAATTCTTGCGTACCGTCCCCTTGCAACCCCCAATGTATTTGCGTCCATCCTGAGCGGGGTTCCAATAGCCGATGCTATAGCTTTGAGAACGCTTATGTTGTACATAGCAAAAGGGAGACCCGAGATGCGTACCCAAACTCCCGTTGACGTGATGACTGACTTCATCGGATCAAAAGTCTCGTTCCACTGTTGCATCATCAAGTAGTGTCCAAATAGTTTCCAAGGTCCTCCGGTAAGGATGTTCAACATATCCGCTTCCTTTTCAAACCGGAACAGAAAGAAATCATTCGGAAGGTCGATGATAGTCCAGCCTCCTGACAAGTTCCACATCTGCCTGAGGTTCTTGTCTAGTGACGGTAGAGATATCATACGCCCTAAAAGCTTTGCCACTATGGAGAATCTCCATGGAGCATTAAGAATGCTAACAACTTCCGGAGCCACATTAATTACCGGAGTAAAGTCTTCCCCTTTGGGGTATTCGATGGTGATTTTCCCAGTGTCAATCAGATTATCGGGTAGTACTGGCATTTGTTTCCATGCTGCGTCTCCAAACAGCATTGTACTCCAAGACGGTACCGGTTCCTGACGCTGATTCTCATTAACTGCATCCTGTTGGGACGGGCTGGCACCACTGCTACCCCGAAGATGATTTGCATGAGCATGATTTGGAGGCGCTGTACCAATACCTTGGGGATCAGGATCAACAGAAGGGGAAGGGCTTGTCGCCTTCGAAATCGCCATGTGTGTCGCCAATTAGGGTTTTCAATTTTTTTTTTAGCATTATAATTATAGGATTATGAAAATATTTTTTTAATAACCTATTAGGATAAAATTTATTGTAACAAATAAGAACAAACTAATCTTGATATGTTATTGACTAAAATAGAGCTCCAAAAATTAATTAATAGGTGTATTTGTGGGCTGCAAAGAAAAGATGGAATAAATTTTTTTTTTAAAAAAAAAAGAAAAAAAAAAAGATGGATGAGTTGCAAAAAAAAAATTGAATTTTGAATGATTGTTGGTATTATTTACAGAGGAGAAAGAGAAAACATTCATTTTTGCTTTGTAAAGAGAGAAAAAATAGATCTAGAAAGGAACGAAAGAGAGGAAGGAGAAATAGAGGGTGAAACGGAGATCCGCCGGAGTTTCAACGACAGGAAGCACTGTTTTGCCGCTAGGACATTTGGCCACCAAGCCGACACCGAAGGATGAGCGAGAGATGTAGGGTTTCCGTCGAGCGGGAGAAAGGCGAGCGAGAGATCTAGGGTTTCGCCGTCAAGGTTGACACGAGGAGGGGCTACGCCACTGGTTTCCGGCGCCGGCATCGCTGTCTAATCGTCGTTCCGTCACCAACCCTCCCCTCTCTCACCGTTGTATGCTCCGTCGTTGCCGGGAACCAAATCTATATTTTTTGGGTAAGCTATTTCTACTAGATTTTTGGTATGCATTTGATTCGTTTTAGTAAGTAGTAGTGGGTATGCGTTTGATTTTGTGTGTGCAGTTTGTGTATGTATGATGAAAGAGATTGATTACTTAATGTTTACATTTTTTAGGTATTGTTTTAAATTGAGTCTATGTGTGTGCATTTTGGGTATGCATTATTGAAGATATGCTTTTGTTGTTTGGGGTATGTATTTGTTATTGAAGATAGGTTTTTTTGGTATTGATTATTGAGTATATGTGTGTGCAGTTTGGGTATGCATTTTTGAGTATATGTGTGTGTAGTTTTGGTATTGCTTATTGAGTGATTGATATGCATTTTTTTGGGTATGCATTTTTTGGTATTGCTTATTAAGTGATTGATATGTATTTTTAGGTATTGCTTATTAAGTACATGTGTGTGCAGTTTGAGTATGCATTTTTGAGTATATGTGTGTGCAATTTTGAATATTGTTTATTTAGTGATTGATATGCATATTTTTGGGTATGCAGTTTTGGGTATTGCTTACCCAAAAACAAACGTTGCTGCTTACCCAGAATTAGAACATGAGACTGCTTCTAGATTCCGGTGAAGGGAAGAAGGAAGAACCTGCGTTTGGAAAAATTTGAGCTATGGAAGAAGAAAGGACATGAGTTTGAAGGGAAGAAGAAAGGACATGAGTTTATAAATAGGGAAGAAAAAAGGGGTTGCATTTATTGGGCACAAATTCCATGTAAAATGTCCATCAATATTGTCACAAATCAAATCAATGACTGTCACTTTTTGTACTTTTTCTGATTTCATCTATTATATAGGTGCTCATTATATATTTACAAATTGGGAGGCCCCTAATATCCAACTTCATAGTGTAAAAGGCCTACAATGTCAATTCTTCCAAAAAAAAAACGACTTACACTAATTCATACTCCCTCCTATCAAAATTGCAAGGCATTGAGAGCTTTGTGCACAAAATTAAGGAATTATTGATTACACAAAGGTGAGTTTCTAATTATTGATATATTGAAACTGTCAAATGGGTGCATGCATATATGTGCTTTATTGGTTCATGTTTGTTAGTAAATGAGACTAAGATATGTTGGAACTTGAGTGTAATCAAGTAACAAGGAATAAATCATTAAATATCATCCAACAATGTCTTACATTGTTGATCTATTTTTTTTTATTTTTTTTTTTCTCTAAATTTGGGTTCAACACAGCTAAACAAAGTCCCAAACACGATGTTTTGCAAAACTACCTAGAAAGGCGGGCAAGCACGCCAACGAAGGGAGCAACGGTACCGGTTGCCGGCTCAGCCTCTTGATAGTCACTTCTATAATCCCCGTACACGTCGTTACGACCGGGTCCTCCTACTATTGCACCTTCTAGCACATTTGGATTCGGACTTTGAGAGTCGTACCATATTGTAAAACCCTCTTTACATGTGACGTCACTCGGATATGTCTTGATCGATGCGATTGACGCCCCTCTATGGTGAACCTTCGTAGGATACTTGGGTCCGTATCCAACCATGTAGCTCATGCCATTTGGATTCTTACCTAATATGTAATCGACCTATCCACATATTTAAAATTATCAAAATTATCTAGTACTATAGTTAAGATTATGGATCCCGAACTTATATTATTTACCTGCGACCTAGCAAAGTCAATAATCTCGATAGGCTGAATTCTCCCTTTAGGGCAATTTAGGTGGCTTTGAGTCTCGATGAGATGATCAGCATAAACAGTCATGGCTAGCAAAGAAGAAGTCGAATATTGTAGTGTCGCCCAATCGTTGAACCAAACCAAACCACCCGGAGTCATCACTTGATTGTTGTTACCCTTTTGGATGCAATTGCATAGGAACTCTTCGACTTGTTCGCGATACACTGCCTCTTTCCCTGATAACGTATACTATACGATCCACGAGCATGCATTAAATATGTTACTTAAAAAATTCAATATCAAGAACCAACCCCAAGGTTAGAAAAATGTTGAGAAGATCGAATAGAGTTATAGAATAATACCCTTGATGCTAGAAGTTGGGCACCGACGTATTTATCGTCCCACGAGAACATGGTTCTAGGGCCTCCCGTGTTAGCCGAGTTTGTGAGGAAACCTTTGTATTTGTTGTCTTTGGTTGCTCGGTACAGCCACGCTGCCGCCCATAATTGCTCATCCTATATACGAGAGATCACGTGTTAAAGTTCGACACATAAGTTTATTGAAAGTATATTTTTAAATAAAGATATATATAATCCGATGATATTATTAACTCGAACTTATTCGGTTACCTCGAAACCGCTGCTGCTATAGAAATGGGCTGAGGGGATGCTATCCGAGTACTTGCCTTTGTGACTCTCCGCAAAATCAAATAGCTATAAAATCAAACGTCATTCAAACCTCGTTTTCTTAAAACATAACATTTACGTAACTATTGTACCTGAATAGCATGTTTGAGCAAAGTGGCTGAGTAACCAGGATTAGACAATTTAAACACCATAGACGCCGCCGCAAAAGCAGCGGCGGTCTCGGCGGCGAGGTCGGAGCCAGGGTGAGACTCATCAATCTTGAACGCCGGCCTAGGGGTATCCATATCTTCCGGCCGTTCCCAACAAGTGTGGTCGGAGTCTCCGTCTCCGACTCCGGCGTAGAGCACGTGCTCCGCCGCATGACACTTGAGTAAGTAGTCCGTTCCCCATTTGATGGCGGCGAGAGCGCTGTCTAGCTCGTGGTTTAACTTAAATCTTGACTCAAACTCCACCACACCCCATGCGAGCATCGTGACGGAGTACGCCATCGGAAAGTTGAACTTCACGTTGTCTCCGGCATCATAATAGCCTCCAACTAAATCCACCTGCATTTTTTAGCAACTCAAAATTCTATTTATTATACGATGTTAAATTTAAAAGAATAACCTAAATTATTATTTTTAATAGTTACTCCCTGCATATATTAATAAATATATATTTTTGAACTATTTGATATTTTATGAGTAATATGAGTTAAAATTATAAAAATAAATAATATATAAATCATACAATAGATTTAAAATATATATAAAAAGTTATATAAATACATAATTGTAATGTAAAATAGTTAATGGTGAAAATAGTTACAATTTATTTTAAAATAATTTATTCAATTAATTAAAAATAGTTAGATATATATTTATAAATAAAAGAAAGAAATGAAGAGATATGTTAGATTTGATAATGAGATACCAATTGGGCAATTAGTTTTACAAAATTTCTATAGGTAATTTTAAGGAAAGTTTTTGTAGCTTTTAACGAATAAGTTGAATTTTAAATAATAACGTCATAAAGCGTCACGTCTTCCGTTTATATATATATATATATATCGATTATTACAAATTAAGGTTTTAACATATATTAAAAGTGACCTTGATTTTTTTCCAAAATAAAAACATATATCCTAATTATTTTCTGATTCTCAATATTTAAAATTAAAATAGAGTATTAATATTACTTAAATAAATATTACACCTTCTACCCTTGGTTAAAATTGTACATAAAACACCCCTTTATTAAGAAAAATTGCATTCAACAGCCCTTGTTAATGTTAATTTTGATACGTACCCTTTCGCCTTGGCCGTCTCTCAAAGCAGAATTACCACGCCATTGCACACGTTGGGTACGAGGTAGCATGCCAGATCTTTGAGCTTCAAAATACAGCAACGACTTAGTCAACGCTTCTCTATAGTTGACTTTTTCACCCAAGCAGTCAACTGAATTAGCACATAACAGCAAAACAATTAAGCTGTAACCCACTGTTAATCCCTGCGAATACATGCCTAGATTGTGTAAAAACTCCCCTTGGGTGCGTTCGGTGAGGAAAGGATTATCGAGATTATTGGGATTATAATCTCGAAAGATTATTTTGAGAGATTATTCTGTTTATTTTTTTTTCATCCACTGAATTATTGGGAATTATTGTGAAATTTTAATCTTTCAAATAATCTAATGTGTTCACCAAACATATCCTTATTATTTACTTTTTAGTTTTTACATTTTTCAATGCCGGTAAGGCTGAAGAGTTTATACAATTAAACATACAACTTAATTAGTATATGATCAACTATTCCGGTAAATATCACTATTTTTATTAATTTCCTAAAAGTTAATATTTACTGATATATTTACATATGTATTAGTTGTCTTAATTCTATGTATTTTTTGTGCGATTTTAAAAAAGTTGTGCACAATAGTTTTATCTAATTAAAGAGATTTAAAAATGAAAAAGGAAAAGAAAAGAGAATACGAGATATTGAATACATCAAAAAAGAGAAAAATGATGAATATATTTTTGTCTATATTTATAATTGATATCATGGATACAGACACCAAATATACCGATATATAGTTTATTTATTTCTATAATTAAGATCGATCAAAGTTATGATTTTTTTATTTCTAAAATTAATTTAATCGAATGTGAATATATCATATATTTGTAAATCATGCATAATATATTGGCCAATAAATTTTACATATGTGTATCGGGTCATATTAATAAGATCCTACCGGCCCATAAATCCATCGATTCTTCTACAATTTTTGTGATCATCCTATTCATAAGAGTATGATTTTTTTTCCTTTCCCATTGATATCAAGGCAAATGTGAATTCTTATCTACATGTATAGTTCTATAAAATTGTACCTCTTACACGGTTGAATTCTCTGAAAATATATTTAATCTGAATTTCGCCAAAAAACGGAGATCCAATCTGAAGACGGATAAAATCACCTCGATCTCACACGGATTACTCCACGACCTCCCCATTAGGCCATTACGATTATTTTGAGTTGAGGTGGAAGATGTGGTATCTGGTATTGTTGGGTTATTGTGATGAAGACTAATTGAGGAGATAAAATCACTTCGATCTCACAGGGACAACTCTACAACTTTGTGGTTTCTCTTTAAAATTTTTTTTTATCACCATCTTTTAATTTTATTCGTAATAATCGATCTACATTCATATCACTATACTAATTAAACACGTCTGGAAAAAAAAATTTCATAACCTATTTTCATTTTTGTTCATCTCTATCTACGATAAACTCTTCTTACCAAACACACTCAATATTGTCTCTATGAGTAATCAGCATACATTTTATGATTTTTGCCACCCAATTATATAAGTAACTAAAATTAATTACGTCAAATTTTTTTTTTTGAATGATTTAGTTGATGAATTATACTACCTAATTTTAACAATTTTTGTTTGTTTATTGAAGTTGAAAATATAAACCATCAAAAATCGTATTTCATAACTAAAACATATCATCCTCTAACCTAACTCGATTATTTGATTTTATATTTTTTTTATTTATGGCAACTAATTGACGGTCTTGTGTACACAAACTTTGACAAAAAGACGAATGGCTTATTTCAATACTGACTTGGTAAAAGTATTCAATCTTTATATAATTACTAACGTAGGTACGGTCTCACGTTTTTTTTCAAATAATTTTTTACTAAATCTCTAATTAAGATAATAATTTTTTTTTTACTAAAATTAGGTTTTAAAAAATAAATGTGCCGGTTATCCTTGTAGCGTAATATAAAGATTTGATCAATAACAATCTTGTTGGAGAAGCTCTATTTTAACCTAATTTTTATCAAACAATAGTAAAACTTGTGAGACAAATTTGGTAATTAGGCTATTTTGAAGTTATTGTCTAGTATCTAACCCTTTTCCATTTTATTATTAGGTAAATGTACCCCTAATTATATTTACCTTTCAATTCTAGGAATTCACTTTCACATACCCTCATGTCTAGAGCAACACGCCTCAACGAAGCTCTGCAACCCTTACTCTCCTTCGATTTGAATCTGAATCTAGACTCGAACCCTTCCTCTCTTTCAATCGATCTGAATTTGGACTTAACGAAGCTCTGCAACCCTTTCTCTCCCATCTGAATCTGAACTCAACCCTTCCTCATCCTCTGCGTGTTGATGCTAGATCTAGATCTACCTTGCCTCACCTTCCTTCATTTACACCGTCGTCGTTGTTGGTCGTCAGTTTCGCCTACATCTTGAATTTGAGTTCCACCTATTTTTAGTTACAAGATGAAGGATATGAGACCTTAGTTTTTCATGCTACTGGTGTTGGAGGTAAGACCATATAAGATTTTGTTAAAGCATGCCTTATGCAGGGTGTTTTGGATATCACAAGGACTCTTTTGAATCAAAGGACTCATCTTCGACCCAATAGTCTTGCCATCAGTTAATCCTCCTTTCTCGAGCCTATAAGGATTCTTTTGTTTGTGGCACTATATCTCTTCTGCTATCATTGTATACAATGGTTTTTATACTTTTTTTTATGTTATACAGTTGATGAGTATTTGTACCTCTTTCACTTGTTGCATATTGAATACTTCTTTAATTTGTGTCCTGATTTAACAATTATAATCTAAAAGTATAGAAAACATATCGAAAATGGATAACCCTTGTGCTTAACAACCTTGATTTTTTGCTGGCATGGATCATACACATCTCTACTGTCAAAGAATGAGAATACACGTAAAGCATGGACTTTAACATTGATAACTTAGTGACTTGTAGATTCGAGTCAGAATCTTCTCCAAATATATTTTATCATGATTACTGCCAGAAAGAGATTACTTATCATTGTATTCTTGATTGTCATAGGTTTCAAAATTTTCCATGACATCCTTTCATTTGATCATCAGTTTGGTAAAGTTTTGCAAGAACTACAATCATTGGTCAGTCGCAAACAATATTTGGAATCTATAGGTGGTGACAATCGTGAATTAATTTTTCGTATATGAAAATCTGATATTAAAACTTCTGATATATGAATTTCTGGTAAGAAAATTTCTAATAAAAATTATGGTAAGAAAATAATAAAGAAAATTCATACCAGCCCTTAACTCAAACTGAATTAGCACATAACAACAAAAGGAATTAAGCTATAACCCACTACCAATCCCTACGAATACATGTGTACAAAATCCTTTTAGTTATTTTGTTTTTATGTTTTCAATGCCCATAATGTTGGAGAAAATTTATTATATAAACATACAACTTGATTTAGTATATATGAGAAACTATTTCAGTAAATATCAATCATTTTTATTAATTTTCTAAAATTAAAAGCATACTGATGAATTCTTATAAGTAGTTGGTTGTCTCAATTTTTTTTAAATCTCTCAGGGCATGTGCAAAAGATTCTTCATAAAAACTATAAATTGGAAAATTTTTTTAAAATTTCTCTAAATTATTTTTGTGTAAAACTCAATAGCTTGTTCATAATAGGGAGTAATGTATTTATTTATTTATAGATTCTTCATAAACCTTCTTCCTTGCTGCAAATATAGAGAAAGAAAGACATATTTTTCCCAAATCCCCTATTTTTGAGTTTGGGATAAGGAATTTGTTGGACAAAAAAAAAGCTCAAAACTCCTCAAAAGCTCAACATTCTTTTTTTTTTTTGTGTGAAGGAGATTCGGTGATCTCCGGCGCATCTGAACGCGCTTCTTATAAATGAAAAAGGCTAAGTAGTAATCACTCGGGGGATAGCCTGACCCCTTACATCCCCAAGTAAAAGGTCCACTACACCCTCAGGAGGGTCAAGCAATACACTTAATCCAACATTAAAATAAAAAGCAATACTAGCAAGGAAATCCGCCACTTTATTCGCCTCGCGGTAGGCATGCCGGTACTGGATATCCCAGTCCCTTCTGATAAAGTCTTGGCATTTACATACCAGACTGGAAAGAGGATGGCACCGAGGAACCGTCCTACCAAGAAGCAAAATAGCTAGTTGGGAGTCCGACTCAATGATAACCTTTCGATATCCGCACTCCCAAGCGAGCTTTAGACCATGGTAAATACCCCACAACTCAGCCATTGGTACAGTACACATACCAAGGTTAACCACGTATCCTCGTTGCCACTCTCCGGCATTATTTCTAATGACTCCTGCAGCTGTAGCATGTCCGTCTCTTCTCAAAGCACCATCAGAGTTGATCTTGAACGCATTAGGAGGAGGTGGAATCCACTTGATGTACTCCATCCTTTTGGGCGTCATTACAGCAGAAGGAGAGTTAGTCTTCCAAGCTTTCACATATTCTTGGGTTCTTTCAATCACAAACTCGTGCATGTTGCTTCTTTCCTGGGAGTTGTTAAACACTTTTTCGTTTCTCCATTTCCAGATCCACCACAAACCTACAGAGAAAACCGAACTCCAGCTACACATGTTATTAAAATGGATCGTAGAAGTAATATTACCTCGAATCCAGGATGCAAACGGGTAGTCGAAGAAGCCCTCCATTCTGTGGTGTGCATAGAGTCTTCTCCAAAGCCTGCTGCTGTGGTGACAGTCACGGAATAGATGGATTAAAGTTTCATCACTGTTCTGGCATCGAGGGCAAGCAGCCGCTGTGGCCAAGTGTCTTCTAACTCTCTCTTCGTTGGTTAATATACCGCCCCATATTACCTTCCATGCAAACACCCTTATTCGTTCTTGGACCTGTAACTTCCAGATAGCCTTGAATACACTCCCATCACTGCCATCTTCATCATCCCTTCCTCTAATCATGTTATAGGCTATCTTAACAGTAAGGTTCCCATCTGAAGAGTTGGTCCAGCTGAGCTCGTCCTTGATAGCCGTATCCTCACCACGCCCCGCGTTCTGGACAGTGCTGGGACTAAGGGACAGTGCAGCAATCTTCAGCAGCATCTCAGTTGGGAGAAAGTCACTGAACTCATCCCATTTCCATCCTTCTGCATCGCACCAGTAGTCACGTACTCTTCTTTGACGTGCAGCAGGGGTGACAGTACAAACCGTACTCGTGATCAGTGGATGATTCCCGATCCAAACGTCATTCCAGAAAGCCACAAACCTACCATCACCAAGGTTCCACTTATGTCCAGGATGAACCACCTCTCTAATGCCTGCTTCTATACTTCTCCAGACATGAGATTTACTGCAAGTAGAGCTGTTAGTATTCCGTATGTACTTACTCCTTAGAGCGTGCGTCCATATGCTCGTCTCGTCTTTTAAAAATCTTCATCCAAGCTTTCCAACAAGTGCCATATTAAGATCTCTCATTACTTTGATGCCCAGTCCTCCCAGTTCTTTAGGGCGACAAAATTTGGCCCATGCAATAGTATGCATACTCCTCCTCTCATCCGTATGTCCCCAAATAAAATTACGACAAATCTTGTCAATATTAGAGCACACACTAACGGGAAGAAGCATGGACGCCATTGAATAAATAGGTAGGGACGTAATAACCGATTTGGTGAGAGTAACACGACCTACAAGACTAAGGTTTCTACCTTTCCACCCCGCCAATCTACCCTTAATTTTATCAAGCAGCCCCTCAAAATGACCCTTCTTCACCCTACCTTGAATAAGCGGCATACCCAAATAGTTTCCCAAATTCTTCGTTACTTCAATTCCACTCAAGGTTTGGATACTATCTTGAAGTTCCTGTGGAACATTGGGTGACACAAAAATATTAGATTTTTGTAGACTAACCTTTAGTCCAGAAACTCTACAAAATCTGTCCAAACATTCCATCACCATCCTTATTTGATCAGAAGAAGCCTCAGCAAAGAGAGTGAGATCGTCCGCAAAGAATAGATGGGAGAGTTTCGGACCATCCCTTGACAACCTAATAGGTTTCCATCTGCCATTCTCGACCTCATCAAGAATGAGATGACTCAATCTTTCAACACATAGGACAAACAGATAGGGTGAAAGAGGATCACCTTGTCTCAACCCTCTTTCCGGTATAAACTGATCCGTTAGATCTCCATTCCAAAGAACTTGCATCCTAGGAGTAGAAATACATTCTTTAATCATACGGCCCCACGTTCCTGGAAATCCAGCAGCTTCAACAAAATCCTCTACAAAGTCCCACCTGATCCTATCATAGGCCTTTTCCAGGTCGAGTTTGAGAATCATCCATTTCCTTCCCGTTCTTTTCTTTCTCATGGAGTGAACAACCTCTTGCATCAGGACTATGTTGTCTTGTATATATCTTCCTGGAATAAAGCTCCCTTGAGTAGGCCCTATAAGGTAGCTGATAATCCCTTGCATTCTCTGGACTAGCACTTTGGTTATGATCTTATAAATAACGTTACACAGAGCAATGGGGCGGAACTGACTTATTTGTTCAGGAGTACCCACCTTAGCAATCAAGTAGATAAGAGTGTCATTCAATCCAATGGGGAGTCTTTGAGATTCGAAGAACTTAATCACCTCTTTGACAACAGACTTTCCAACGATATTCCAGCATTTTTGATAGAATACAGGTTGGAAACCATCCACACCCGGAGCTTTAAACGCACCCATATACTTGACTGCCTTCCAGACTTCCCCCTCGCAAATTTCTTTCATCAGGTGGAACCTATCTCTCTCCACAATATCCGGAAAGCCATTGTCAATATATTCAGCGGATTGTAAACAACAGACATCTCTCGTGCTGTATAACTGAGAGAAATAGTTGGTAACAATATCGACCATTCCGTCAAAGTCTTCCCGCCAAACTCCCTCTGAGGAAAAGAGACCATCAACCTTGTTCCGTCTTCTTCTGATGATAGTGGACTTGTGAAAAAAGGACGTATTTCTTTCTCCGAAGGAGAGCCATTGTTCCCTCGACTTCTGAAACCAAAGGATCTCCTCCTGTTCAAGTACTTTTTCTAATTCTCCAATCAGATTCGTCTCCTGGATTCTCAGATTTCGGTTGACGTTCTCGTCATCAGAATAGCAACTTTGGACTCTTGACAACTCTTGTGTGATTTTGTTTTTCCTGCAGCCAACATTTCCAAAAACCTTGCGGTTCCAGTTAAGAAGCCAATTTTTAAAAGTGTTAAGGGGAATACATGTGTCCTCATGAAGACTCCAGCACCTTCTCACCATGGGGAAGAACTCCGCATGCGTCATCCATGCCGCTTCGAACCTGAAGGGCCTCCTGTGACGCTCCATATTTCCATTAGGTTGGAGTCTTAGAAGAAGAGGTATGTGATCAGACGAAAATCTAGCTAAGTGTCTAACCGACGCATCCTGCCATTGAATACGTCCTTCTTGGTTGATCAAACACCTATCCAGTCTCTTTTGAACGCCCATGTTTCTGGATTTCCTATCATCCCATGTGAAAGCGGATCCCGAGAACCCCATATCCAATAGCCCTAGCTTGTTGATCAGATTACCAAACGTTCCCGAATCACGATGTAATCCACCAGCCCCTCCTCTTCTTTCATGCTCGAAGAGGATACAGTTGAAGTCTCCTCCAACCACAAAAGGGTCCGTAATGCCTTCCAGTTCTCTTTCCAGTACCATCCAAAATGGTTCTCTTCTGGTGTACGTAGGAGGGCCATAAACTACGACTAAATGTAAAAGCTTTCCACCTTTCTGGATACAGGCATGAATGAAGAAATCACAAGAATTAAGAATGGTCAGATGAACTTCAGTATCCTTCCAAAGCAACCATAGCCCTCCCTCAAACCCGTTCGCTTCAACCCGATGACATCCACTGAAACCCAATCTGTCACAAACACGTTGTGCATGGCCTCCCGAAATCCTTGGTTCGAGGATAGCGAGAACGTCCAATTTGTGTAGATTAATCAGGTATCTCATGGCCCTCCGGAAGCTACTCTTAGCAGCCCCTTGCACATTCCAAATCAAACAATTCATAGAAACTAACAGAAGAGGTGAAGCTACACACCTAAGGATCAATGGGAACGCGATCATTGTCTATACCCTTCACCTTTGGACACCGGGTGCCCTTCCTCAGTTCGCTCGCTTCCCAAAAGGTGTACCTCATTGTTGCAGTTGGGGTTGTTGTTAGCATTTGATCCCTCTAGAGTCCCTTTATTCTCCCACTGCATTCCAGTTATTTGCTCAGTTATGGTAACTGTCTCCATATTAACTGTATCCCCAATAACTGCTGAGGCAACACCTGTTTTCTGAATTGCTGTATCGTCTTTCCTTGTCCCCTCAATGTAGTTTTGTGTTCTTCCTCTAAATTCTTCAGTCTCTTGTGATCTTGTTGTTTCCATCATTGTCGCTGGCGTGGATAATACTCCTTCTCCATTGAACCTCCTCCTGTCCGAAGTATCATTATCCTGTCTTGGTCTCTTTAGAGTGTTCCCTTCATTCTTCTCTTCTTCAACTGCCTTGGCTTTTCTGACAATTCTTCTTCTTTCATTTCGGATTTTATTGCGTTTCCTTCTTTTCTCTGCTTCAATCTCTTCCTTCTTACGTTCTTCTGCTTCAAAAACTATCTCATTTTGTTTTGCGGCTAATTCTCCCTTTGTGTGACTGGATGACGCACCCTGATGATTTTGGGCTTGTTTCATATGAAACTTTCAGGCCCATCCCACCTTGCATATGTGCAGAACTAGACGGGGTTGAGTTATTCTCTTTTGTATACATTACGATGCTCTTTCCTTTATGTTGGGTTACATTTCCTTGTCCCTGCTGGCCATGTTGCCTATTGTTTCTTCCTTCCATTTCTTGTTGTATACCCTGGTGATTCTTTCCTTTGTTGAATTTATTCCGGCGAGCAACCATCATCCACGGGCCATACTCAAAGTTCTCCACTCCGTTCGTCGGAATACTCCTTGATACCACTTCAGTCACATTCTGACTTGGTTGTATTTCCTCGTTGGACTCTTGCGCTTTACTTGTACTCTCCGTTACCGGAGCTTCTGAATGGTTCACCATCACGTTGTGCTCACAAGACGAAGCATAATGCCCGTAGCGTTCACATTTAAAGCAGATGGTGTCAAGTCCCTCGTAGTTAATTGGGCAACGTATACCGTTCACCATTATAGCCTTCTTAAGTGGTCTCCCAATATCAATCTCAACACATACCCGAATGAAGCGTCCTCGGTTGAAATGAACCGTCTTAGGATCAATAGATAACGGGGTTCCGATGCTTTTAGCCATGTTCCATATTATTGCTTCATGATACCATTGAACCGGCACCCCCATGATCCTGATCCATATAGGTGCAGATGTAATGGGTACGGACGTGATAAAATCTGGAGTCCATCTCTTCATAATCAGACAACGTCCGAAAACCGCCCACGGACCTCCGGTCAGGATGTTCATTAGCTCGTTTTCACTCTTAAATCTTGCGAGGAAATAATTGTTGTCTAGATCAATAAGCTGCATGTTGCTTCCGCACTTCCAGAGTTCCCTGATTTTGCGTTCCATGACCGGAAACGCAACCGGGAAGCCGAGGACTTTGAATACTATCGAGTTCTTCCACCTTGCTTCTAATTCAGTAGCAATCCCCTCCTCTATTACTAAGACCGGATCCCCGTCTGCACCAAGCGGGAAACTAACAGCTATTTTACCCTTCAGAGATTCCTTCGATATATTATCAATCCAATCGGTTTTCTTCTGTGCCCCTCCGGTGACCTCGCTCCATGTTTTCACCAGTTCCACAGTCCTCCTGATGATCGGAACTTCGGTGCTTGCATCAACGCCATTCATTGGCACTGCATTCGGTAAGACAGGGATGTTTTTAGCCGATATAGAAGTCACTTTCGGTGTGGTTCCAGCTACGTTTGTTATTGGTTGTGGATTAATCACAGACTGTTGAACTTCAACACCAGACTGTTGAACTTCAATACCAGACTTTTGGACTTCTACTCCAGCCTCCTGTACCTTTGATCCATTCTCATTCCCTTCGATCATAACAGTGTCTCCCTCCATTCCCTCCGTGATTGTTATCCCCTCCGTGTCACTCACCGGCGGGTGGTTTTCCTCCATAGCCGCCGTAGCAAACGCCCTTAACTGACAAAACCCTAGACTTTTCGCTTCAAAGCTCAACATTCTTTAAAATAGAGTATCTGTTGCACATGCTCTCAAAGCATTAAAAGAAAGTGAAATAACATAAAATGAGTAAAAAAAAAACAACTTTTATTTTCTTATGAAGTACATGTCTCGCATGCATGGCCAAAAGCAAGAGAGTTGACTTTTGCTCCTCCTCCCGAGTCCCAACCTACAGACACTAAACCCCTCCCCTCCTTTCCCTCTTAATTCTCTCAAACCCTAAACCTCTTCTCTCACAACATTAGAGGTTTTATACGAGCCTAACTTTAGAATGCTCAAACTCAAAAGTTTATAAATGAGTCAAGTCCGAATAACTCGTTTAAAATAATGCTCATATAGTGTTATTTTAACCGAACGAGTCGAGTTTGAGTAGCTCGTCTAAAATAATGTTCATAGAATTAGTTGGAACAACACTCCTATTTAGGTTAACCTTCCTAACCCCATTTGGCTGCTAAGGAGCTCATATACTTCGGAGCAAAGTCATTTGGGGAAAACTCGACCTTCCAAGATGCAGTTTCATCTCCTAGATTGCAAATCACTCCCAACCAGCTCGAAACTCTAGCAATGGGGCTCCTCTACCTCCAACCTCTGTCCCATATGCCTCCTTGTCGAAGAAACTAAAGACTATGTTCCATCCATGGCTGGCTCGATTGGCTAACATATGACTTCGTCTTCAATGCAACCACTCCCAGTGCCCTAACTACGGCCTCTATGATCATGGATGATGTTAAGTTTTAAATGCTCGCCCATTGACAACAAACTCAAGCAACAACTTTTGTTGTATTACTGCCCTCGATCGGTATAGGTTATTCTTAGGATATGCAATCTTTTGTTTGATTAATCATAACGTTCGGTTTCAAAAAAAATAATTTTAAAAATAAGTGATTTTTTTTTTGAAAAATTACTTTTATTAAGAAAAAGAATGTACATGAAAGAGAGAAGTAAAAGAAGGCAACAACATTCGACAGAAGAAAGGGAAGAACAAGGGAGAATTAGACTAGGAAAATCTCAAGCATGCGGGCAGTAGCAAGGGACTGGTTAGATCGGTCTTTCCAGTGGTGAGAGAGATGAAGTTTGGTAGCTCTTATGACATCACCGGCACAGTCGATGGCTCTAGTGAACTTCTTATTGTAGATACAGTTGTTACGGGCCTTCCATGTGAAGTAAATCGCAGCAGTGACAACAGCAACACGAGCAGACTCAAGGAGATTGTTTTTAGGGTTAGGGTGAGCTCTATGCCAAGTCCATATGCAATGGATGTACGAGGCAGGGTAGGGAACTCTAGTCCATCTAGAGATGATGTCCAGGACGAGCGAGGAGTAGCTGCAACCAGACCAAAGGTGGTCATCGTCCTCATGCCGGCAAGTACACAACTTGCAAGTGCTATTCTCAATCAAGTTCCATTGGTGAAGCTTAGTGAGAGTGGGAAGTCTCCGGAGGTTTGCAATCCAAGCAATGCAGCTACATTTGGGAATATTAAACTTGTACCATATAATTGGGCATGTAGCAACCGTAGGGGGAAGAGAAGCCGTTCGGAAGATGGTGTATGCCTTACCTGGGTCAAACAAGCCGTTAGATCTAGTAATTATGGTGATCTTGTTGGTCCCGGAGGCATGCATAGGGAGATCGTCACGAATGTTCAGGAGAGTCTTCCAGTAGTAGCTATGGTGTGGCTTGGCATGGCAGTCCCAAAACGAGTGTCTTCTTAGGAGGTTAGAGGAGATCCATGAGGTCCAAAGGTTGTCTGGGTTACGATAAATATCATAAATTAGCTAGTCAGAGAAGCCTTATTGCGTGAGAGAATGTCCGGAAAGCCCAGACCATCATCCCTCTTGGGGGTACACACCGATTCTAGGCAATAAGAGAGTGTTTACTGACTTCTTTACCGGACCACAGGAACGATATGATCATCGATTGGATCTTATTCAAGATTGAGGCCGACAGAAGGAACATGGAACACTAGTAATGGTAGAGGGCCATTAAAATGGAAGAGATAATCTGGATGCGACCGGCATATAAGAGAAGCTTAGCACTCCAAGATTAAATCCTTTTCGTGATCTTGTGAATGAGGGGAAGGAAATCGGCAATGGCAAGTCTCTTACTACCAACAAGCACACCCAAGTAGTGAAAAGGGAGTGAGCCCTTAGTGAAACCCGTGGCCTGAGAAATGTTATCCTGCGCAACAGTAGACATACCACCCAAGAAGATAGCGCATTTGGCAAGGTTGATTTTGAGGCCAGAGATCATACCAAAGGAGTCGAGGGTGGACTTCAGAGTGGTAATGGAGTGGATGTCACCACGGCAGAAAAGCATCAACTCGTTGGAAAAGCAAAGGTGAGTGATGCGTAGGTTTCTACACTTAGGATGGAGGTTGGATTCGGATCCAAGCTATTTTGATAGATCATATGCAAAAGATACTCCATAACAATGGTGAGGAGAAGTGGGGATAAAGGACAACCTTGTCTAAGGCCTCTTGATCCTTTGAAGTGACCATTGAGAGTACCATTAATGTTGATAGAATAAGAGGCCGTTGTAATACATTCCTTGATCCGGCTAATAATGAGGGAAGGAAACCCCTTCAACTTCAGGCAGTGCAAAATGAAACCATGGTCAATCGTGTCAAATGATTTGGTAATGTCAATCTTCATTGCAGCACGAGGGGAAATGTGTTTTGGGCTATATTTGTTGAGCAGCTCTTGACAGATAAGCATGTTGTGCTTAATGGATCTATTACTAACAAACGAACTTTGGTAAGGTCCTATTATCTTGGGTAGGACAGAGTTGAGCCGGGTAGCAAGCACCTTGGCAATGGTTTTGTAAGTGACATTACATCTTGAGATAGGTCTGAAATCAGAGGGGCTCTCAGGGTTATCACACTTGGCAATCAAAGAAATCGAGGCGTGGTTAATTTGTTTCAGCATTTACCCGTTGTAAAGAAGTCCATAACTGCATCTGAGAAGTCGCCATTAACAATGTTCCAGACTGCCTTGTAGAAATAGGCGTTGAAACCATCCTGACCGGGGACTTTGTTATCCCCTAAGTGATTTTAGTTTCATCAACAAATTTAATTTCTATATAAATAAGAGTTTCTCATTCCAAAACTTCTAACTATTTCGACTATATATCTATCGACTTTTATAAATAAAAAACCCTAGAGTTATTAATTTTAGTTTTTGATTCCAACTCGATTTCCAAAATACCTCAAATGAACCCTTAAGATATCCTAAAAAATACGATGACATGTGTTTACAGTGTTCAATTATTTTTAAAAACTGAATTAAATTTGATTAAATTTCAATAAGTGGAATTATATAAAATTATTTATTCTTATAAAATATTATTCCAATTGTAAATATGCTTATTACTTTTTCGTCACGCGTTTATTAGATATAAATATTTCATAATTCGATTAAATGACGTTCAAAACTTACTCTTGAACAGATTTAAAACTCTTAAACCTCTATATGAATAAAGATGAACTATATATGAGAAATTTTTCAACAAATACACGTATAGTTTTTATAAAAAAAAAAATCCTAAATATTCATATCAACTTCATTAGATCCAAATCGCAATCCTCAACCTCGTCGGTTTAATTAGTGAAATATAATTAAACTTAGAAGCTAATTAACAATTCAAAAAGACAAACACCTCTACCAAAACTTGTTGCTTAGTTGCCTCTAGATCTTCATTATAAGTAAATTTAAAATGTAACAATATTAAAATAATATTGAAAAAGACAAGTAAATGACGATTAATCAATAGATAATTACAGAAGAAACACATGATATGTACCACTTTCTTGATTATAAAAGAGAGATAATAGAATCAAGGACCACGATGTCAAAATCCGATACTGACGGATCGGTTGAGCGGGGGTCGTGTGCTCGTACCATATACGCATTAGGCAAAGCCCAGCAAATAAATCCGGCGAGGTTCCATCCTAAAACCAATTGGCAATAGGAGGAGTAGCTCACCGACCTTATATATCAGGCTCGGAGTGTCCCCATCTTTGATGTGGGACTTTATTATCTTCAACACGCCCCCGCAAGTGCAACTAGAGGATATAGACCGAGTTGCACTTGTCCACAGGTTAGGATCGCGAGCCGAATGAGCGGGGGTCGTGTGCATACGAGCGCACATGTACGTTAGGCCCAAGCCCAACATATAAATCCGGCGAGGTTCCATCCTAAAACCAATTGACAATGGGAGGAGTAGCCCACCGACCTTATATACTAGGCTCGGAGTGTCCCCATCTTTCGATGTGGGGTTTTATTATCTCCGACACACGATATTTCCTTTCTGAAACTAAGTATTTTTTCTATAAACCTCGAGCCAAGTCATGGATATATAACTTATTTCACGATAAAATAATTACACAATTAAATATTTACATTATAGGTGTCTAATTTTAGTTTAGATTACAATTTGATTGTGTAATTTAACGAAAGAATACCGTTTGGTTATATATACACAATATAATATGAAATTAGTGCTTGTAACGCTAATGATTTTACATTATACAATCATCTATTATGTACGATCAATATAATTTAATGCTTGATAATATTGTAAAATTATTTTTTAGAATTTTAGTTAATCATTATATATATAATGTGTAGACAATCTTTTCTTTTATAAACATTTATAACATACTTTTAAAGTCAGTATTAATTACAAACAAATAAGAAAATAATTAAGAAATATGAATAACAACGGACAAGTCCCGAGTACAAAAATATGTATTTTTTTAAGGAAAATATTATAACATTTTTTTGTAATCATGTTGTAAGAATCCATTTTAATTATGTATTACTTATTTGTAAATATATTATAAACTAGTTAAATATAATTAAGAATGAAATCGAGTAAAGGACATACGTCACAAAAAGAAATGGGTATTTATTTAAATTTAATTTGCTTATTATAAGATATCACACTTTTCATCTATATTTTAAGTTTTTGCTATTCGTACCACCATATACATGCTATACATATCACATCTACGCATGACGTAGGCGTAGTAAAAAACAAAAAAAAAAATTTATTTATTATTTTTTTTTTTTTTAATTTTTTTTTACCTTACTACGCCTACGCATGGCGTAGGTGTAGTAAGTTTCCCTTCATTTTTTCGAAGGGGATATATGTTATGGACTACTACGCGTACGCGATGCGTAGTCGTAGTACAGTTACGACTTCGCATCGCGTACGCGTAGTACATTTTCCTTGTTTTTTGAACGAAATGAGCTTCTTGCTACGGCTACGCATTGCGTACGCGTAGTGAGGGTACGAATAGCATGAATACGTGGGTACGAATAGTAAATTGGATATTTTAGAGTATGATTATGTAGGTTATTAAAGTACTAATAATTTTTTTAATATATAAATTAAGAACCGATAATATTTAATAAAATTAATTTGAAAATCCATATTATTTTTTTTCCCAAGAAGATCATTTGTAATTTTTGTTTAGATTAAAAATGACAATATCCTCAAAAATAAACAAAAGAGCATAAAATCTAAATATGTTATTATACGAATATTAATTTTCATACACAACATGCAATTATACGAGTTACGCATGTACACGAGTAGTAACATTCATTTACACGAATAGACTAATGTTTATGAATCTTACCCGTTACCACCAAGTGCACATAATGTTCATAAACCTAAGTAGAAAGCAAGTTTTTATCGTAATATTTCTTTTTTCTAAGTTCCTATGTTTTATTATGGTTAAGATAAAATTTTAGCTTACAATCGATATAAATTGATTCGGAAAGGTACACGCAAATTTTACGACATGTTGTAAAACTTGTTGAGATGTTATGTTTATGCAAAAGTTAGAGAATGAAAATTTTGAATTTAGTTGATAATATTTCTTGATGGAGAAAAGGTTAAGCGGTATTATATTGGGTAAAATGGGGGAGTGAGTATGTTTTGTTTCCGTGAGCATAATAAAGGTCTCAGGTTAATATTGTGTACGAAATAGGCCCTCTATATTATACAAATTTTTTTATTAAAATAATGAAAAAAAATTAAGTAAATAAGGATCTATTTCTCTCCAATTAGTACGCAATAAATTTATATAAATGTGGGCAATAGATATCTTCCGGCGCCGTTATTATAGGAAAGTATCTCATCCTTTCTTCATCTACATCTAATTCCTCACGGCTCAATCAACATCACACGGACAACAACCACACTAGCTTCATCTTCATCTTCCAAAACAAGTTTCTATTTGGTTGCGTTATGTTTCCGATCTACACAATTGCAACATTTCGGAAACAATAAGGTTATTTATGTGCTTTGGTACAACATCATCGAAGTATATTGTTTTCGATCTACCATTTTTAAACATTTTTCGATCCTGGTAAGTCTATGTTTCTCCTATCTAACCTTCTTCGGACGCTCTGCTCGAGAACTCCCATGATTTGTGTATATGTATATAAATCATCATATTGGATTTATGTACATAATGGATTCTGAAGCATCATTGTGTTACCGTCTTTGTACATGATTGTATGAATGTGAAGCTTAAGTACATATTTTTATGATTTATAATGCGAAAGACATTGTTTGTGAAAAGAAGCAGATATTTGTGTATCGATCCTTATGTGTACTTGTGTTTTTATCATATATGTGGCGGTTTTATGCCTCTATCTAAATTATGTACATATATATACTTATGTATTACTTTCTTATTTTCCTTGTGTGTCAGTCAGTTTGTGGATCATTGACGTCGAGTGTTTTCATAACATTATATTGCGGGGAAAATGGGAACTGTTGAACGATCGATGGACCTACAATGGAGATGTTAAAAGCAAGCCTGTGGTCGTTGATCTATCTTGCACTTTTGTTGATTTGACAAATGATATTGCACACCAATTTGGAATATCTCAATCGAATTCGTTGTGGACTTGTCGTACATGAATCCTTTCAATCCAAGACTGAAACCATTTCAACTTACAACCAGGGATGATTTGGATACATTTATCCGGATAAATGAACTACAAGAGTTTAAGTGGAGTATTCCTTTGTGTATCACTACTTTGGACGTACATGCATAAGCCTACTGGCGGGGAGTTAGTGGTTGTACCTGATATAGATGAAGGAATCCAATGTCACAGACAAGAGCTTGACTGCTTGAGAACAACTACGGAATATCTTGACAACGGGCTGTCACAAATTGATTTGTCTACACATACGTCAAGTGTGTTAGACAACGATCATGTAGATGATACGTGGAATGAATCCATGACAATAGTTCGTCAAAGTCAATCTTATGTACATGCTGGAAAAGATTATGAACTTGTTGTTGGAAAAATATATCGTACAAAAAATGAGCTGAAGAACGCATTGTGTCTGCATTCTATATCGGAATGTTTACAATATAAAATTGTTAAGTCAAAGAGGAAGGCAGTCACTACAATATGTATTGATGAAGCATGCAAAAGGAGAGTTCGTTTCAGTATGCTTGGTGAATCAAGTATATTTACAACAACAAAGTTCGTCTCTACACACACATGTTCATATCAATTGAGGCGAAAGGGTAACAGGGGTGCTTCCTACCACATCATGGAAAAGAAAGTGAAATCAATGTATGTAACTTTAACTTTCCATACAATACTGTTATGTAGATATCATGTGTAACTCGTGCATTATGTAGGTACACCAACTCCAAAAAACTACCTTCAGTAAATCAGATAGTAACAGTAATGAAAAGTTTACACCGTATTGATGTTAGTTATTGGAAGTGCTGGAAGACCCAAGAAGAAGTGAAGGACATGATTAGAGGAACGTCTGAGGATAATTACAACTTAATCCCTTCCTATTTGTATATGTTGGAGGAAGCCAATGAAGAATCATATGTTGGACTTATAGTAGACGATGATAATCGTTTCAAGTATGTATTTGTAGCATTCGGTCAATCCATCCGAGGGTTTAAATCGATGAGGAAGGTACATATTCTTATACCATGAAATAATATCTTGTGTTCTATTGTTCATGTATGTAGATTATGTACAAGTGTAATTTGTTGTAGGTTATCACAGTAGACGGAACACATCTTAGTGGAAAGTACGGGGGAGTGTTGCTTGTTGCAACTACCCAAGATGCAAATCAGTAGATATATCCCATGGCATTTGGCATTGTTGACAGTGAGAATGATGCGTCGGAAGAGTTTTTTTTCCAAAATATGGAACACAGCATACCGGGCATCGACGACCTTGTATTTGTATCAGATAGACATAATTTAATCAAGAAGGGTATAACGTCGTACTATAAGAAAGCATTTTATGGATACTGTATTTGGCACCTTAAAGGGAATCTCAGAAAGAGGACAAGATCGAACCGAATACTGCAGTTGTTCATTGATGGAGCCATGAGATGTAAGGAATCTGAGTGCATGGCAATACTTGGACAAATTTCTTCGGTATGTTATGTACATAATGCAATTCATGTTATTCTTATTCGTTTACATAATGCACTGCATGGCAATACTTGAGCGTTTTTGTGTACATTAATGATAATTTTCCTTCACAGGAAAAGCCAACGGTTGAATATCTACTACATGAGATAGGGCTGTCAACATGGGCACGTTCATTATCGCCGGCAAAACGGTTCATGTCATGATGGTTTGCCGAGCGTGACAAATGTCTCAATCTTGTGTAGAGGTTTCCACACCGAAAATTGAAGCGATCATCCAGAAAAGGTTCAACGAATCTGCCTGTTACTTTGTGTATGTCCTTGATGCGGATAGAATGGAGTTTGAAGTGAAAAGGGGTGATGAACATGTAATCGTTAGTTTGCAAACCAAGTCTTGTGAATGCAAAGAGTTTGATGTTGAAGAAATACTGTGCATACATGTTGTAGCTGCATTAAAACATCTTGGTATGAGTCCTTCTTATCTCATTAGTATGTATTATTCCACTGAAAATTGGAGGGCTGCATATTCGGAGATAATTTACATGTACAGAACAAGTCGGAGTGGAATATTCCGACATGCATATCGGAAATTAAATGTGATCCTCCAATAAGGCGTAAACGGTGTGGAAGGTTGCCTAAAGCAAGAATACGGGCCTCGTGGGAACCAAAGAGTGAGCGAAGATGTGGCTGTTGTGGATTTATTGGACACACGAAGAAGACTTGTCTAAATCAACCAAAGCATGCAATGTGAAACGGGTTTTAGTGAATTTTATGTTTTATGTACGAAGAAAACTTGTGTACTTCTCAATAAGAATTTTTTACTTATGTACGAACATCACATTCTGCTTGCCTATTTGATGGAATATTTGTACTACACATTCCCAATTATCAATATGCCTAAACAATCATCTTTCGTGTATTATTACATACAAAATATGTTAAACAGTTCCTTCAATATCTTGTATACACGCTCTCCATTGTGTACTATCAAGATATATAAAACTTATGTACATTATGTTCTTCTCCATTCACCTAAATAATTTGTGTACAACCTGTACTTTGTCGGGACGAACTGTGTATGTTTTATATGTGTTTGTGTATTATGAAATTTTATGTATATTTCTGTTTAATTTATTTTGGTGTACTTAAATTTGTGGTTATACTAGTGTAACGAATAAGACAATATGGCACGCACATAGACATTTATACCCTTTTAAGTTTGTTTCTAATGACGACATAATGAAAAAAATGTTTGCTTCAAGTCACACGAAGACATGAAAAAACTGTCAGCCTTAATAAATATGTTTGTAATGACGACATAATAAGAAAAATGTCTAGTTCAAGAAACAACATAACATGAAAAAACTGTCCGCCTTAATGAATCTGTTGCACAAGAAAACTCAAGTAAAGTGTCTTGAAATGTGTTCAACTCTCATCAACCCAATCTGGCCATCCCCTTGAGAATATAACATGAGCAAGCTTCTCCCTCACCGCTTGCAACCCATCATCGTTGATGCCAGATAAATCCGTTCGTCCCGATGCTAGGTATTGAATGTACTTGATAGCAAATATTCTGCAGCTACCACTGAATTGTGCAAATCATATGTACATATGAGTATTTGTGTAGTCCATTGAATATTATGTAATGATGTAAATTACCTGTCAGCATTGGACTTAAGACCAAATTTTTTAATAATTTTGAATGGCATCTTCAAGTTGTCGTCTAGCTTCGTGTGCTTACCATGTAGCCAAATCACCTGAGGGAACATAAGTGCCAAAGGTTCGAGTAACTGCTGAATTATTTCTTCTTTTATGTACATAACTTGTGGGTTATATACATAAATGGTCAAATCCAGTAGGATGATCTCCAGCGTTATCCAGTGTGGATCCAGAAGGTTAAAGGGGGGATATATCTTGTCAACATCCTACAATGGCTTCCTGAATATAGCTGGGACATCTCCAGTTATCACCTACAACAATTTTTCATTCAACTTGGGTTTCTCATTCTTCACAGCTACATACTTAGCAAATGTGGTCCTATTGTATGCCCTTGTCCATTCAGTTGAAAGCACATCTATCCTTCCAAATCTTTTTGGATCCTGAACAATTTCTTTTGCACATATGCACCAATATCTCATCAATTGCCTGAAATGTCCAACATTACATTTTTATTATGTATATATTATTATGTACATAATCAATTAATGTACACACTGTTATTGACCGCTTACCTCGTCTTTTATCCAACCACCAGGCTTCAATATATCCCGAATTGCTGCTCTTGTAATATTCTTGATATATCCCCCGATCGAACCTTTACAGTCCTTGATCTTCACCCAATTGTATAGACTTTGACGCTCATTCAAATCCACAATGCTATTGTAAGGCTCCTTCGGTAGCCTCGCATTTTTCATTTACGGTGTACGTACATATTTACTGTCCTTCTTAAACCTTAAACCAATCCTGCGTGCTGGTTGGGCTTCCTCGATGCCCTATTTAACAATTTTATTGTGTCATATTTTCACACATAACTCTGATACATAATATTGTTGTTATATTGCAATTAGTTGACTTACATTACATACTTTCAAGTGTCTCCAAAAATCCACATTACATATTACATAATATACATTTATGGTGGTCATACCTCACTGGACCCACCCCTAATTCTTCGATCTTTGCATCATCTATAATGTCTTCCTTGTCAACATCAACACGTGTAGGAGTCTATTCGGGAGCATTTGATTTTTTCACAGTTTATGTGATAAGATTCTTGATTTTAATCTCTATACGCTTGCAAGATTGGTAAATTGTTGTGTCCATCTTGTCGTACAGGGTGCCCAAATCCCTGGAATATGCGGTGAGTTCCGCAATCAGTATCCCATGATGCTCGACCTTCTCAACAAGTTCTTTCTGATCTCGTTGAATGGTGTCCAACTTATCCATAAGTTCAGCAACCTACGCTGGTTTAGGTGTCTCCATTCTATTACGTATATAAAAGGAAATTAATGAAAATAGGGAGTGGTTATATAATTGTTATGTAGTGGGTATGAAAATGTACATACCTCGTAGGTACATTGCTTTTAGGTTCACCTTTCCTCACTTCTTCAACAATAACCTCATCTAGTGTCTTTTTTTGTTGAAAGTGTGGGGTATGCTTCCACATTTAATTGAGCATTTTTTCCTTGTCTTTTGTTTTACTCCTCGATGATCTGTGCACGTATGAATACCATGATCAGTGTGTACATAAAAATAACATTATTTCATTTATTTGTGAATAAGTTAAATGAACTAACCTTGTGTGGGCATGGATTTTGTCTTCGCCAGACTTGCCAATTTCGACATTAATAATTTCGGTTGCAATCTTAGGTGGAGGTGAAAGGGTATCTTCATTGATTAACTGTTGAATAATGTCCTTTCCCTTTGTTTTTCTCTTTGAGGATCTACACAAAATGTGTATTCTTATTAGTATGGAGATAGTTATTAATGTATTTATGTAATTATGTAAACATAATATTGAAACACACCTTGTTTGTTCTTGACCTTTGGCTTCAACCGACTTGTCAACTTCAACATCAGTCTTTTCCTTATCATTAATAACTGATGGTGCGTGTGGTTCTTCCATATAAGATGGAATAATGGGATCCTTTCCCTTTGATATCCTCTTTGAAGATCTACACAAAATACATAACTCAGAAACATAACGTCGTTTATGTAATTGCGTACTTGTGTATCTAAGCTTGTCTGTTCATAGACCTTGGCTTCACCAGACATGTTAACTTCAACGTCCACCTTTTCATTTTCTTTATAGGGGATGGTGCTTGTCTATGTTCCTCAATTGATGGGTGAATGAGAACATTTCCCTTTGTTGTCCTATTTGAAGGCCTACACAAGGTACATTATTTAGACGCATAATCGATACATATAATTGGGTACATATATCATATACTGATGCAAACCTTTTTGTTTGGACGGTTGGAATGTTTGCATCTGGATTTCTTTTCATGCTTCGCTTTTCCTCCTCTGTTACATTTTAATATACAAAAAATAGAGATTCATACACATTAAGACTTATGTACATACATTCCATTGTGTTGAATATTACCCTTCTTCTTAGGTGGATCAGCAAATGCATCATCATCTGAATCAACAACACCAATATTTCTGATAACAGCATTGGGGCTACCAGCTCTAAATTTAGAAAAGTAACACATAAATGTATCAATCCTGGACAATTTTCAATAATTTGTAAATAAAATGTATTAAATCCAAACCTGAATGTTTCCTCTTTAGCATTCACTTCACTTGGCCTTGTTATTATCACTTCTGCATCTTCAAATCCATTATCAAATAGGAAGTCAAGCCTAGCATCTTCGTCCTTAATTGGCCACCAGTCAGTGTCATCGTTCTCAATGAGTCCTTCAACAGTTTTGATGTCCTCTTTCTTTAGGGTATCCACAATACCCTTTATCTCAGCGTATCCGGGGAACGGCTTGCCAGACTTCCCAAATCTTGAGACGTACCGCACACACATTGGTTCCACCTCCTCATCATTAATGCTTGCGGAATATTGTGCAAGCATTGGTACAGAATGAAACAACCAAATCTATGGGAAGCAGTAAACATAGGCAATTATGAAATTTGAAATGTAAGCAACATAGGCAAGTGCAAACCCGTAATGCAAGGGGAAATCCTCAAATGTTGTACCCTCCACTAGATCGTTCTTTGCCGGCCTCACAGGATTGGGGGTACCTCATTGTCTGATTAAATGTCAAACGACCCCATGGGATAGAATTAAACATACCCATATCATTGACAATGTTGATGGTCTGTCGGTAAACTTGTGTTTTCTTGTCCTTTGCAACAACCACAGTTTCATTGAGCAGAATTAGAGCCATTTTTAATTTTTGGGATGGCTCTTTCGGTGTTCTTGCATATATCTTCTCCAAGTCTTTGGTTGTGCATCTTTCAATCCCAACCACCCTCTTCATATCAACATCTGGTAAATCATCAATAGAATGACCAAAGTCGTCAGAGCAATTCAGTCCAGTAATGTCGGAAAACTCTATTAGGCCAAATCTAATTAGAGCATTATTGATGCCGAACCACATTAAATGATTTCTCTTTGTCTTCACCTCTATCGATCATGAGCATGAAGTGTATTACTTGATTGTTCATCTTGAGCCTTGTGCTCATATGAAATAACGGAGCAAAGGGGCCGTTCCTTACTTTGGTCTTGTCTTCCTCGTTCACACCGTTCATTATAGTGGGTATCATAACTGGCCTACAGAAGCAGTTGATCCTAGCCGTCTCATTCTTATCATTCTCATCACATCTATATGTAAATTGTAACAACATAAGTTAGTGTTGAGAAATATTGATTTTATGTACATATGAGATGGGAAATATTTTGTTTATATTAAAATACACACCTTAAGTTGGGTAGTGTGGTTGTCATACATTTGTGCAGAATCTTGGGTGTAGGTGTCAGTCATCCTCTGTTACAATTACAGTGCAAACAATTAATGAGTATATTCATGCATGATGTATAGAACATAAACTGTACATGTGTATGTTGTACATAAAACGAATTATGTAACGCTTGATGATTGGTAACTGTGTACACATAAATATGATTTACATAATAAAAAATGTACATAATATACATTATGCTTGATGTGCATGTGTATGTTATACATAGCGTGGTTGTCATACATCATGCTTGATGATTGTTAGATGTGCACATAATTAATGTTCTATCATAATATGGTTTACTGTGTATACATAAAGCATATAGAAGGCTCTACCATATCATGTTTTCCTACATATTATTTTCTAAATCAATCATAATATACTTTACTGTGTATACATAAGGCATGAAAAAGGTTCTACCATATCATGTTTTCCTACTAATGGTTTCCTAAATCAATCATTACAAATACTTGTGAGGAAGACCTTGCACCTGATTTATCTCGTTGCTTTCTCGTGTGAGGCTTAATACCCCTAATTTTTTTTCTTGTCATTGTTTTTCTTGTAATCAGACAATTGCCATATATTAGTTAGAGTTGTCAGTGTCAATTGAATGATACAAATAATGTGGTAAATTATATCAAGATTTGATCTAATGTACATATCTAACTCAACTTCAGCCTATACATCATTTATTTTTTTAGTCAAATAGAGTCAGTCAGAACATATCACCATCAATGTATGTACACATCTAAAACATCGATTCTCTGTCAGTGCATATAGTATCTGCTTATGTATCATGAAACCTCAGTCTATGTGTACATAACATAAATGTTTTGCTACACACAACATCAACAAAACAAATAACACCCAATTTTAACTATTTTCGGTTGTAAAATGTAAACAACGACATTTTTTACCAAATTGATTCATACATAACAAATCAGATTCAGTGTATGTACATAATCACTATCAAAGCTGTAAATTGGTGTACATGCAAATTAACAATAAACAATATTCTTCAAACACGAAATAAACGAAACAAAGAACAATATAGCGCAAAATTTTCAAATTATCAATGTAGACATAATCATAACTAACAAAATCAAAAATTAATTTATGTACATACTCACTAGCAAATACTGTAAACATTTGTACATGCAATCTTAAAATGTACGGGATTCTTCTACCCCCAAGCTTCAATTTCGATTCAAAACTTTTAGATCTAGAAAAAAATGTCACCTTTACCAAAAAATTACTAAAAGTATGAGACAGTGGTTGTTTGTTTTGAATCAAGTTATTTCATCCAAAATCAAGGCTTAATGAATCAAGGAGGGAAAGTTATAATATTAAATAGAATTACCACTCGATTAAGGATCCCTTTTTTATTAAAGATTTTTTGAACATGCATTATATCGAATTTCCGAAACCTTGTTTAAACGAAAGAACTGATTTTTCAACAAAATCATAGAAAAAACGGTGATGAAATTATACCTGCGTTTGCCGACGGGAGTAATTGATTCGAGAAATCTGAGCACGTTTAACCAATTGCTGACTATTACCTGCTGAAGACGAAGAAATAGACGACGATCGACTGCGAGTCTTGTGAGAGTCTTTCGTCGCCGGCAAGTTGACCTCTCCTACTCTGTAAGATCTACTATGGCGAGAATCGTTTCAAACGCTCTCGTTTTTGGTTCTTGGTAGCAGTTGAAAAGGCGGAAAATGTGGGCTATTAATGAGGAGAATCTTTGCCGGTTACCTTCTTTAACGTGCTCCGATATTGTAGCTACTTTTTGGGCTTAATTAAAATATATTACCATATTAATAACTTCCATCAGCCTAATTAATAGCCCAATATATTTTTTTCTAGAAAATAGAAAAAATTAGGGGCCTTGTTTGTATCCTGTAAAATTTAGTTACCCTACTACCTTAATCTTCTCTATATATTTTGTTTGAAATTTCCATTAATTTGCGGAAAACTATTGTGGAAGTATAAAAAATGGTATAGTTAAGTATAAGCATTGTTATACTATTGTGGAAGTATAAAAAATGGTCTAGTTAGGTATAGCATTGATAAGGGGAATTGATATAATATCCATAAATTAACTATCAAGAATAAACTTACAGAAGAATGAGAGTTTTACGAGGCCTCGTTTGGGATTGTTGGACTTTGGTTGGTTAAATGTGTTACACAGAATTAATTATGATAGGACCCATCCTTCGACTCGAGATTTCTTGTACCTTAGGATGTGCTTTGTTCGGAGATGAGCACTTGCAGCTTTCACCGAGTCGCTACTAGGGTGTGCATTCGGTCACAATCTTCTGATCCACGTTCAGTCGTAAGTCCTTGGCTATCCAAATTGGGCAATTTTGGTAACTAGACCTTTTTGAAAAATTAAAATAGTAACTAGACTTTTTAATGTTTCAATTAAGTAAATGTACCCCAACCTTTTGTATTTATTTTCAAACTCTACACACTCTTCTCTCAAGGGGTACATTTACTAAACACAAAAGTAGAAAAAGCCTAGTAAACCAAATTGTGTTAGTGTACTGTTTGCACCCCAATGGATCACTTTTCATTTGAAAATTGTCATATCTAATGATATCAATCAACGATTGATTGCTAATTATTTGGTTTTGTTAGAGACTAATGATGATTACTATGATTGTTTTTTATTAGTTGTTGGTTTTGTTGTATTTTTACTTCGTTGGCGGAATCGATTAATCTTATCGTTATTTAAATCTCGGAATAGGTTGGATATATATATATATATATATAATAGCTTTAAAGTTGTATACGCTATATTTAATATTATCGAACAAAATATCATATTTTAATTTTTGCTTGTTAAGTTTTTTCATTACAAAATTTGTAGAATCATTAACGGTTATTCAGTTGGCCAAAAATAATAAGAACAAACAACCTCAAAAGGGAATTTGTGGCGTAGAAAATGTGGATAAATGTAAATAAGATTCGCCTTAAATTTAAAATTACATCACAAGTAGGAAATATGAAATAACATGAACAAATTAAAATTAAAAAAAAAACACCTCTTTGTTGTACTTGCCTTCATGGTTGTGTGACTAGGGGTACATGTGCGTGAGAATGAAACATATTATATAAATCTTGAACTTCTTCCATTTAAGCGGATATCCACAACTTTGGATTTGTGTCACCCTACCTCTGATTTGTAAGTGTTGTTGGACACGAGTTAAGGTGAAAGACGTTGTTTGTAGATCTAGGAGAATCCAAGACGACTTCAGTACATATGGGTGACAATTTGTGATGTATCACAACATACGTTCATCTTCATCTTGCCATGAGACTATGACGAATATTGAATCACGCAATTGGTTGGATATTGCGTCAATCAGGTGCTCTACTGATGTCATATAGGGACAAAGTTCAAGTTATAGTGGCGTGCGTTTCAGCATCAATCCAAATTAAATGTGCGGATGGGTTCCCTAGTAATCTGTTGAACATGGTCGAATTGACGGGTGACCCTGATATGGCTCGGTTAATGGACCTAACTAGATTGTACCCCAATACATAGATACGAGTTCCAATGCAATTAGGTCGGGAAACCATACGACCTCGCTCGCATCCAAACCCTCAATATGCGCTCTATAACGACGCAAATGATCTTCTTATAATCGTAATGTTCTGTCCGTATCGAAGTGGCCCTAATCGGTAGGTTCTGACACAACGGAACTCCTTGAACACTTGCTTGGAAATACGGAAAATGCAAAGAAATTGAGTGTTGTTTACGAATATATAACTTTTTATGATTAAATTAAAACGGAAATATTAAGGTTAGTTATAGTTAATAATTGTCAATTATAGATGAATAGTTCAATTACCCCGAGAAGAGCAGTAAAACCGGCCGTTTGACGTGTTCCTTCCCGAGTCGCCTCACCCAATTGTCGGTATAGGTACGCAAGAGTGAGGGTTCACCATGCCATCTCTCTTGTCCGATCATGGTCATGAACAAGGTCCAAGTAGTGTGCCCAAACCTTGTTACCAGACTTGTCCTGAAGTATTGTAAGGCTCAATAACTACAATAGCCATGCGGAAGCTATCAGTGCAGGGTTACCGTTGTTGTTAATCAAAATTTCCACGAGTGCTCTAATTTTAGCCATCGAAAACCTACCCTTCTGATGGATCAAATGTCCCATAGCACAAATAAACTTGTCGTGTGTGGTTCGGTCTCGAACTCTGTGGTAACCGACACATCATTCCCGTCCACTAACATACTTAGTGATTTGACAACGTCATGGAGGGTTATCGGCATTGCACCGAAGGCGAGGTGGAACGTGTTTGTATCCGGCTGCCATCGCTCTAAAAACGCATACACGAGTGTATGATCAACGTTTATAAGATGAAGTGATAATATCCTTTGTAACCCAGATGCATCCACCAAACGCCGTCATGGTGTCTATGGAGGCGTGCTATGGTAAATAGTCAAAATGTCATGGGCAATCGTATGACGGTCAGTGTGCTCTATTTACTATGGCCTGTTTTGATCAAATACAAATAGTTTGTAATTACAAAAATACTAAACTTGTCCTTTGAATAAAATGAAGTAAAAGCCACACACTTTCAGGGTTTGTCATATTTGAATTGCCTTATGATCATTGTGTGATTGTCCATTTATGTTGGCGGATGTTAGATGTACCGCCGAAAAACGTTATTTGTAGCCATAACTACGCACGCAAAGTGCGTGGTTTCGCTTTTTGCAAATGGGTTCGAATTACGGAAATGACGTGCGTAGTTGGAGAGCCGTCTAAGCCATATGGAGCCGATGATTTTTTTTATCATTTTGAACTTCGAAATGGTGTGTGTAGTTGAGCCTTTTTTTTTAAAGACAAACTCCAACTACACTTGTCATAAGCGTAGTTTAGGTGTAAAATGATATCTACGCGTTTCAGCCCCAAATGCGTAACCCTTCGTCTTCTCCTTCGCGCCATCAACTTCCCTTCTCCTTCGCCTTCGTCGAGCTTCTCCCTTCGTCCTCTCCTTCCTTTCACCGTCAGAGAATCCAGTCACCGGTTGCACCGCGTAACCTTCTTCCTTTCGCCGGCGTCGTCTTTGGTGAGCACAGGTTAGCCCTAATTTCTATTCTTCTTTGTTGTTGCACAACTGTAGAAATTCAAGCTCGTAAAAAGCCGAATTCGCCGGCGCCGGAGCTGCACTTGAGGCGTTGATTGAACCACCTGCGCCGGCGTCGGAACAGCGAGCTCCTCTCCACTTCTGAGTATCGATTTGCAACGATAATTTTTTTTCTTTGTTTGAACAACAAGCTGCACTTGAGTTGTGACGATAATTCCTGTTTTTTCTTTGTTTGAATTTGTTTGTCTTCATGAAAGGTGAATCAAATAGAAAAATTATACTAATTTGTATTTTAATTTGTTGGTGATTTGGAAGGTGAAGCAAGAAGAAGAAATCAAAATCGCATCCGGAAAATCGAGCAATGACGGGTGAAAAACGAAAGGTGAGTCTCTTGAATGGAAATTGAAACTCGGAATCGATTTTGGATACAATTGCTTGAATTGAATGATTTGGTGTAGTTGTAATTGATTGAAATGATTTGACGTTGTTGTAAGTTTAAATCAATTTAGGATATAATTGATTGAATTGAATAGAAACCGAAATTGATACTCAAAATTTGGATACATTTGATTGAATTGGAATCTAGCTACAATACAATTGATTGACTTGAATTGATGATCAGATATTGTTACTTGTGTAATATCGGGAATTTTGTGTTTTAATTGTTGCTTGTGTAATGTCGAGATTTTGTATCCCCATGCTTGTGCTTGATGATTAGATATTGTGTTCATTCTCTTGGTTTTTCTATCATAATATTCACTTTGAACATGAATTTGTATTCAAATGTTGAAGTAAACATGTTTGTACGTAAATATTGATATCATATGCTTATTTGTTGAATATATGTATTTTAGATCGATAGAAATATTTCGAGTAGACCTGTTACCGCTTCAGGGCGTGATAGAGCAGTTCGTCTTCGTTCAGTTGGTGAGCCTAGTGTTGATGAGACTCGGGTACTTATTACCGAGATGGTTGATGAGCCACGAGAGCCTGATGAGGAGGATAATAGGGTTGAGGAGGAGGACGTTGAG
This sequence comes from Fagopyrum esculentum, assembly GCA_033239045.1. Classification (NCBI taxonomy): domain Eukaryota; kingdom Viridiplantae; phylum Streptophyta; class Magnoliopsida; order Caryophyllales; family Polygonaceae; genus Fagopyrum; species Fagopyrum esculentum. The sequence continues at coordinate 6,752,917 of BSUD01000003.1, forward strand.
GTCTTAGTTGATACCGGGATTGTTGAGGAGGACACTAGGGTTGAGTAGGAGGAGGCTGAGGTCTTAGGTGATACCGGAATTGCGGAGGAGGACACTAGGGTTGAGGAGGAGGAGGAGGTTGAGGCGTTAGGTGATACCGGGATTGTGGAGGCTGACACTAGGGTTGAGGAGGATGTGCTCACAGATCCACTCCTTCGAGAGGGGGAGATTCTAGAGGAGGACATTAGGGTTGAGGACCCCGTTGATGAGGTCCTAGGTCATGTAGGAGGAGACTAAGCCTCCGGCCCTCTGATTGTTGACACCATACAGTATTACAACACACATGTGGCTAGCGATATATGGGAGGGTATCGAGAGTGGAGTTTTACGTGTTCATCGACATCTCCCGATAGTTGACCAGTGGACTGAGGTTGTTAGGATGCAGCCGGATGGTCCTGCGACTTGGTTATCGTTTGCTCGTCGTAGTGGGCTCGTCGGCTTGCACGAGATCGACTACATGATTGCTGACTGTAGCTTGATATCTGCTTTTGTGGAGCGTTGGTATCCGGAGACCAACAACTTTCACTTTCTTTGGGACAAGATCACGATCACGCTTCACGATGTCGTGAAGATTTTAGGATTGCAGATAGATGGAGATATGCTCACTTGTACCTCGAGCTGTGATAGTTTGATAGCTATGTTTGAGGGAATGTTTGATATGGGTGGCGATGATGTTAGGAAACAAATCAAGGAGGGAGGGATCAGGCTTAGATTGTTAGATGAGAGAGTTACACGTATGAGACGTGATGGCCTATTTCCAGAGCACGTGGCTAGTGGATATCTACTTATATTGATTTCTTCGACATTATTTTTGGACAAGTCTACAAACCGGGTGAAGCATCATTTGTTAGATGTCGTGCGAGATCATGAGAGGACCGGGACATTATCTTGGGGTTCAGCTGTGTTAGCCGATCTTTATAAGAAATTAGGTAAGGCCTCTCGTGCCGGTTGTGCACAGCTAGATGGATGCACTGTCCTACTTCAGGTAAAGTTAACAATTTTCTTTATTTTTATATTTTAAAGTAGTATATCTTATTTTTATTTCATTACATGTTTTTTACTTATGAATGTAGTGTTGGATATAGTGTTATTTTCCGGCTTTGCGAGGTGCTTCGCACCCGGATCCGATAGACATGGATCAGGTCGGTTTGCATTACGTGCTGGTCCGAGGCCTCATGGCTTGCAGTCTGATGAGAGTGCGCGATGGTAAAGGGTTCAGCTGGATCGGTGTAGAGCGGATGATGTAAGCTTTAGACACTTATATGTAAGGGTTTTTTGTCTTGTAGTTTTCCACTACACACTAACACTTGATTTGTTTTCTCTTTAGGTTATATTCACCCCATTTGGATCGATTGACTTTGTCACGGGGCCTTTACGCCTTTCCCGTCATAGAGGGCTTATTGGACACTTTGAGCGATACGAGCCATACATGCCGGATAGAGTACTTAGACAGTTTGGATGTGTGCAGTGTGTTCCCATCTTAGACTTGATTGAGCCTGCGAGTTGCAAGTGACCAAGGAAGGGTGGTTACGAGCTGACATTCACACAAGGTCATCACTGGGCGACTCGATATGAGCATCTCTATGACATTTTTCAGCACGAGGAGGTGGTTTCAGCTTAGGATGTGGACAAGCACTATTATGATTGGTTTGAGCCACGTACCCATATGTACGTCTCGAGGGATGCCGTCAGACATGATCCTCTCGTTCCACAACATCCTGCTCCTGTTGAGGATGCGGTTCGGGTATGATTTTATAAATTCAAATTTAGTAAACAATTAAATAGTTTAAACTAACATGAAAATTGGTTTTGCAGCGACTTCAGATCTTGACAAGTGTTCTACGCGAGTTTAGGAGGGGACCTTTTCCGATGACCTTACATGCTTAGCAGTTTGATCATATGATTGAGATCGCTACGGGAGACACCGCACCAGTAGCACCTCCTCCATTACGGGCTTCACAGCGTGATCGGGCTGGCCCGAGTGACCACTAGTTATGTATTTGTACGTTGGACACTTTTGTTGGACTTCGGGCTTTAATTTTTAATTTTGGACAATTTTTTGTTGTTGTTGTTGTTGTTTTGTATCTATTTAGTCTTTATATCCTTCTTGAAAATCAAACGTCCGAGATCGTCAATGTTCAAATAGGTTAAAGGAGGTCTGGTACCCTCCGCACTCCGCATGCACTTCATTGAGTTTAAAAAGGGGCTAAGTAGTCGGCAAACAGGGGATAACCCTACCCCTTACACCGATATTGCAAGAAAATAAGCTAATACACCATCGAGAGGGTCACTCAAATACATGCAAATCAATGTTCAAACTAAAAAACGAAAACAAGCTAAAACACCCTCCATAGGGTCACTAAAGCAATTCATCACATACCATCTCTATGCTTAAGATAACGATAACGCTCAAATTTTTTTTTGCAAACGGAGCATCGAAGCCTTTCACACTTGGATCCTTACCTTTCCAAGATGCATGGGGGGAGGTAGAGGTGCTTGTGGACGTAGCCAAACCTATAAGTTATATACTATTGTTAGAATATACAATATAAAATTTATGAAAACATGTAAATATAAAAGCTCACCGGGACAAAGTGATTGCCGTTTAGTATGGCAATTGCATAGACTTTAGATGGGGGCTCTTGACCAACCGAGGTCGTGATCATCGGTAGAAATGTGCTTGATCCTTCCTGACTAAACAAAACAAGTGTTACTTGATAGAATGTGGTGAATACCATTCCAGCTAGGGGAACCCTCATCCAATACTCGGCACTACAAGGGTTTGGATTTGAGTAATTAACCTAGTCAATCAAAGTCGGAAGCACTTCTTTAGTGTAGGCGCGACTGTATACTTCAAAATGCTCGGTCAACTCCCAAGCAAGCTCCACCCGGACCCTCATATATTCATGCTCATTGTACCCCAACAACTTTGCAAATGATCGATATCCACGATGTCCGTCACCTAGAACATCAATTACGCGATCCACATAAGCCAACATGAAAGGGTCGATGTTTTGATAACCCCAATTGAACCCCCGAACTATAAAATCTCGGGGTCCACTCCCACTTGCCATTCGAGACTCTTGTGTATCCTCTCTTGCACCCACAATATCATTTACAATAACTTCTTCTTTCGGTATAATCTCACTTGCACCGTCTGTCTCGGCTTTTCCTTTTCCACGTCCTCTCCCACTTTTACCGCTCCCAGCTTGTGATGCCCTCTTGCTCAAGCTAGTTTCCATTTCTTTTCGGGCATACTCAAATGATGAAGCGTCTCGGGTTGTGGAGTTCTTCGGTGTTCCTTTTTTTAGTACCCCAACTTCTGGCTCCTTCAACATCGAACTCCCCGGGTGCTTTACGCTGTGGTAATAACGACCCAAGTTTTCAAGCTGGTCTTGACTAAGTTTTCCTTCCATATGATCATTATGCATTTGTGTACACAAGATATCTCCTAGAGAAATATCATTACTTGTGATTACGACATGCACGATGTTGAAGTTTTAATAAAGCATTAACAACAATTAATATAATCCAACTACGCTTGTCAAGACATTGGTTGAGCATGTTTCCGTATGTCCTCGTGATGGACACAACGTACAAGACAAACCGGTTAGTACCTTATTGCACATACACTAATGTCATAAGAGTAGTTGGAGCGTAGTTGGAGTTTTTTAAAATTAACTCCAACTACGCTATTGACAAGCGTAGTTGGATTTTTTTTTATAACTCAACTCCAACTACGCTTGCCATAAGAGTAGTTGGAGCGTAGTTGGAGTTTTTTTTTATTTTAATTCAACTCCAACTACGCATACCATATGAGTAGTTGCCTTTTTTTAAAAAAAAAATTCAACTCCAACTACGCTCACCATATGAGTAGTTGGATTTTTTTTTTTAAATATAACTTTAACTACGCTTACCATAAGTGTAGTTCTTTCGGCTCCTATCGGCTTCGCATCGACTCCAACTACGCATGCCACAAGCGTAGTTGAACTCCGGAGCTGAAAAACAAAACTGCGCACGCGAAGTGCGTAGTTATGGCTACAAATAGCGTTTTTCACCAGTACGTCTAAAATTCCCGTTTATGTTGCATTGTTACGATGTTGATAAGAATGTATGGCGATTAAAAATTCGGAACGGGGTTCACACTTCACACCCACAAGTTCAAAAAGCATTTTGAAGGTCATGCATACACATGACGATTGTCAACCTCACAATATGACGAGGTAGTTGACTTGACTCTAGAAGGTTGCAGGCTAAAGCCTACCGTATAAATCTTAAGGGCCCGATATGAGGATAATGCGACTACGAGGCAACAAATATAAAATACACGTGCGAAATTCCAACAGTCGAAGTTGGAGAGAGTTATGACCCCTATGCAACTACTCTTGAAGATGTTGAGCCGAGGGAGTTATGTCTATAGTAGACAACAAACGAGCGAGGGACGACTACAAGACATAGTGTTTGCAAACCCCACTTCTCTTCGACTATGGTAGAAATTTCATTGTGTGATGATATTGAATACAACCTACCACACAAACACGTAAATGGTCATTTTATGTTCTTATATTTTGTTTTCGTCATCAATACTAATTACACATATAATCTTCTAGGTATGAGAAGCCCCTATTAGAGATTGTAGGGACACACCCACGGAAAAAAAAAAACTTCAACTTTAAACTGCTTTCCTTGCAAGAGAAACAAAGGAGACATGCCGTTGGATTTTCCATCAAGTTCGGGCTTTGTGGTCACCAATTACCGAATGTGATAATCACGGATAGGTAGTTTGGTCTTCTAAAAGCCCCTCCTTATACAATTCCAGAGGCATATCACATGTTGCATATGGCACGTTGAGCGCACATTAAAGACTATGATTACCGCAAGAGTCGAAGTGTGAGTGTCCGCAATAAATTTTTGGCCCAATGCAACACCTTATTCAGATCTGACTCAAGGGAGTTGTACAAGAAACGAATCCAACAAATGCACAATCTTTGAGGGGATCGTTGGGGGTTGATGGAGTATTTGAAGAAAACTTGGTTGTGTCATGTCGAGAAAATTATAAGTTTCATAACGGATCAAAATATGCACCTTGAAAATAGAGCATCTAGTAGCTAAACCCTAAACACATATTTCTTGAACTAACTTGCACCGATACTTTTACGTTTGACTCTTACAAACATATTACACGGTTGAATCCGCTCATGCGGTGTTCAAAAGTGAGATGAACTATAGAAGCAATCATCTCGACACGTGTGTGGAGCATATACATAAGATGTTGAGGGACGAATTTCGCCAACTTATGACTTCCTTAGAGAAATAATGCTTCAAAATTCAAAACAAAATGCAAAATTTATCAATTTATAGATTTACACAGAACAATGTGTCACATGATTGTCTATCCATGCTTTATGACATGTTCGACGCCGTATGTAAAGGGAGTTATGACTCAGATTGTACATATTGCTACAGTAGGAGTATATATACCCTGTGTTCATGAAGTAGCCATAATGGCTTACTAAGGCCGCACATTCGTGGAAACGGACGTCAATATATTTTGGCGTCAGGTTCACTAGTTCAGCAATGAGGATAATGAATCGAGTGACCCGGGCACATGGGCGTGAGTGACCTCGAAACATCTCGAGACTTAACAAATGAAGAGATTATGCAAATTGGGACCATATGGCACACTTAGAGATCCGAAAATCATAGAAACCATTATGCTAGAACATCCAGAAATAAACCCGAACTCGAGAGGGAGGCCGAAGGAGAATGCAAATGAGCATAAAAGATCAAGCTTTGAGTACAATAGAGGAGTCGCAGGCAAAACAATTGAGGAAAGAGGATAGAAAACAACGGAGGAGGAAGTAGCGATTGGGATGAGGAGGAGGAGAAGGAAGCGGTGGGGAAGAGGCGAACGTGGTAGAGGAAGTGGCGGGGGAAGATGTAGTAGAGGAAGTAGCGGGGGAAGATGTAGTAGAGGAAGTGGGGGCCAATGAAGCACCGATTATCACTTACCCCCGGGTTTTCATAGGGCAATATGACTTCGGCTCTAACAATTTTGAAACTTTCATGGTTCCTTATGTTGAGCGGCTAGCAAATGCTGAGAGCGACGGATTTGTGGATTTCAAGCTCGTTGTGTATTGTTGGGTCGCAACGAGGATACATGGTCTGACATACGCAAAATTATGATGAAGGAGTTTCGTGATAACCCGGAACGATACGATGTTTTTTTATGCCATGAAGGGATCAATTATAAAGAGATAATGAAGAGACTCAAATTGATAAAACCAAATGTAGTGGCACCATCCATTTGGATGCAAATGCCCTTGTGCGGGACGTTGTTTGCAACGATCTATCAATGCACTCTTGCATATTTGGATTGGAGTGCGGCTCACATAAACCTCCCGTTAACCAAACAAACGCCCCCCGAAGATGGCCCGGCCCCGGGATCGATTGGATTCATCCCTATAGTCATGGCTCGTCACCATTTTGTTGCGTTAAGTATTATATTTTTTTTTATCAAATTAAATCATTAATTGTAATTATCGGACCCCCTATTTGTTTAAAGTTTTACAGCAACAATATAAACCAAATTAATATAAAAATGAGTAATATTCATACATCGTATTTGGTAACACGAAATAAATTCGAATTGTTTTATAAAAAAGAATAATTTCATTCTCATCAACAAATATAACTTTCATATAAACGGGGTTTTGAGTTGACTATCCTCACAGCATACAAGCCAATTTATATTTAAAATCGAATTATTTTTTTAATTACAATTCGTTTCTTATTTTTAACCGATTTGAAAACATAGCAAACGAGTCGTCTCCCTCAAATTTCCACTTGGGGGCATGACGTACCAAAAATGAAATTAAAAACAAATTACATTTATAGTAACAAAATAATTTAATATCGCAAATCATCCACCACTCAATTAGCATCAGAACGATTATGCTTCTAACGACCCTCCAAAATAAATTTGATATTTCTCATTAGGAGTTGATATTTATTTTTTTTAAATGGAAAGTTGTTCGAAATTATTAGACAGTGTTCCGCCTCGTGAGTTGAAAGGCTAAAAAATTGGCATCATGAAGGACCACAAAGAAATGAGAAAATATGTACACAAAAATACATCAAAATGAAACCTAAAGCAAAAATGACTTCAAGGGAAAGCAGGATGATCCAGTCAGTAGGAGGCAACGAGTATAGACGTTCTTCTTCGAATGAAGTACACAAGGAGGAAGCCTAATTGGCATCATGAAGGACCACAAAAAAAGGAGAAAATAAGTACACAAAAATACATCAAAATGAAACCGAAAGCAAAAAAGAATTCAAGGGAAAGCAGGATAATCTAGTCAGTAGGAGACAACGAACATAGACGTTCTTCTTCGAATGAAGTACACAAGGAGGAAGTCTGATGGAGACCTCAGATTTAAACTGCAATATAGTCTTCACGAGTCAATCACAAATTCACGTCTCCTTCTCGACAAACGCACGAAAACGTCAGTCTACATCAAACCTCATTAGGAGTTGATATTGACACCACTTACTTTTTGTATGCAATTTTTTTTTTTTTGACATTTAGCCATTTTTTATTTTAAATTTAGTCTATTGTAAATTCAAAATAAACTATGGTTAGAGTTTAAAGTAAATTTTATGGTTGAGAGTTAAAATTAAATTACTTTAATTTTTGTGGTCTCACTGTCACTATTAAATTGTACCTAAAATACCCTCCAAATATTCAAATTACAATTTTTTTAAAATATATTTTCTTACCATATTTGTCCAATCGGTTTACAAGTCCCTTTCGCACGTGAGATACACTTTTCGTTGCTTGAAAATCACAAAATTTAACTATTTATTTGTTTTTTATTTTTTTTAAAAAAGGGGAAAATGGTAAAAAAAAACTGAACAAACCGAGTCAGCCGGGACCACGCACTGCAGGTGGACCCCATTTTCCAATTAAAGTATAGTTTTTAAATTAACTTTGGCCATTTGCCTTCACGTTAGAGAAAACAAAAAAAAAAAGGTTTTCTACCCAAACAAAAAAAAAAAAGAAAAAAGGAAATATCTTGGCAAATTTTCTCTAACCCTATTTTTCTTTTGTTTCTTCATAGACATATAAGAATCTTGACAGTAGCAAATCTTGAAAATTTATTATAAAAAAATAATAATTTGAATGCTGATAAAAAAGCATGCAAAAGTTTCTGTGACAAAACATAACTCATAACTGTCAAAACAACGTTTTCATCGTTAAATCCTAAGATTGAGACATTGATTCTCCTGGTTTTCAAGAACCCATCTTGAAATCTGCATCAATGGCGACATGGGTAATCTCCGAACGAGGTTTAAAGACTCTCCCGAGAATCTACTCGAATCCGAGATCGGAGTTATCTCGGGATCTCACACTCAATCCTTCTCATCCTTCTTATCCTCGACGTCCGCCATTATGGATCTCGAGTTGTTTCAGCAAGGAGAAGAGATGGGAGATGAAGATTTCATCTTCTTCGAATTTGGATGATAAAGACGATGAAAAGGTCGATGATGATGATGGTGAGTTGTTTGATCCTTCAGCTCCTCCTCCATTCAAATTGGCGGATATTCGAGCTGCGATTCCTAGTCATTGTTGGGTTAAGAATCCATGGAGATCTATGAGCTATGTTGTTAGAGATGTTATGATTGTTTTCGGGTTGGCCGCTTCGGCTACTTACTTTGATAATTGGCTTGTTTGGCCTCTTTATTGGCTTGCTCAAGGAACTATGTTTTGGGCAATCTTTGTTCTTGGTCATGATTGGTAAGTTTTGGTTCTATTTTCTCACTCTTTTGTAATACTTCCTTTGCATTCTTGATCTTGATATGGATTTTCTTTTGTTAGTGGTCATGGAAGCTTCTCGAACAATCCTACATTGAATAGTGTTGTTGGACATTTTCTTCATTCATCAATCCTTGTTCCATACAATGGATGGTAAAGCTTTCTTTCTCTTAACCGATTTCATTAATCAAACGGAACCTTAATCGGAATGTGTTTGGTAATTGTATAGGAGAATTAGTCATAGAACTCATCATCAAAACCATGGACATGTCGAAAACGACGAATCTTGGCATCCGGTGAGTTCTTAAGTTTGCCATTTTTATTCATTCATGAAGCTTGCTATTTGACTTGTTATATTGTTTCATTTTAGTTGCCTGAGAAAGTATACAATAGCTTGGAAAAATCAACAAAGGTGTGGAGGTTTACCTTGCCATTTCCCTTGCTTGCCTATCCACTTTACCTTGTAAGCCACATTCTTAGATCTTTCTTTGTATTTTCTGTCGGGTTTTCAAATCCTAACATGGTTTACACGACAGTGGAAACGGAGTCCCGGAAAATCGGGTTCTCATTTCGATCCGAACAGTGATCTATTCGCACCACAAGAGAGAAAAGACATTGTCATCTCAACAGCTTGCTGGTCTGCAATGGCTGCCTTGCTTGTGGGTTTGTCGTTTTCGATGGGTCCGGTTCAAGTGCTCAAATACTACGGCGTACCCTATTTGGTTAGCTTTAGTTCGAGTTTGAGTTCACACTTATTCTGTCAATCTTGTATTAGATAGGGCCTGAGACTTGTGTGTGCATTTTGCAGATGTTTGTAGTGTGGTTGGACATGGTAACTTACTTGCATCACCATGGTCATGACGAAAAGCTTCCTTGGTATCGCGGAAAGGTAACAGAAAACATTCAGGTTGTTTCTAAGATCCTCGATTCATCTAACCCGGATTCAATCTGCAGGAATGGAGTTATCTAAGAGGAGGGCTAACGACATTAGATCGAGATTACGGATTGATCAACGACGTTCATCATAACATAGGGACACACGTTATACACCATCTCTTCCCTCAAATTCCACACTATCACTTAACAGAAGCAGTAAGTTCATAGCCATAGAAACATTTCGGGTAAAACGGTTATATGATTGAATGCTGATGAGTTTATGAATGGAGTACTTGCAGACAGAGGCAGCAAAATCGGTTATGGGCAAGTACTACCGAGAACCGAAGAAATCTGGGCCTCTTCCATTTCACTTAGTTAGTGATCTTGCAAGAAGCATGCACAGAGACCATTTTGTAAGTGATAATGGAGATGTTGTCTTCTACCAAACAGACCCGGAACTTTTGGAGGTATTAGGGTTTTCGTTGTAGGTGAGTTTTACGAAATATTATGCGGGAGAAGGATCGAAAACTATACTGAATTAATGTTTTACCTAGAGATGTAATTTCTTACTTTTCACTTATATCATTTTACATGGCTTACATCAACTGTTTAGCAATCTAGTACATCAGTTGCCTTGTCCAAGAAAGGAGAAACAGGGGATTTATTTGTAACTGCTTCAATTTGTGTGTTACTGAATGAATGTTTTACCTAGACATGTAATTTCTTACCTTTTATGACTATAGTCTCACCTCAAGAATGCCTTCTTTGATGAGGTGTTCTTGAAAAATTTTGAATTCTCTATTGTGTATCTAAGATATATATATAAGATCAGTTCTTTTTGTTGAAAGGAAAGGTGACATATGATTAATATATGTAGGAGATAAGAGATTCAGAAATGATGACTGGCATTGAGAATTTAATAGCAGAAAGGTTCAGTACACATAAACAATTAGTTGATTCTGATTGAATTTTAGTCTTAAGAATATATGATTTCTAACAGATTCAGTACACACAGAATCAGATGAACACAAATCTTAAAAGGTGAAATTACTAATTTACCTAATATGGGTTTATTCATGATTGAGCAATCAGTAAATCACTGAGTTGACAGCATCGATGAAGGAAGATATGCGTGCTGGATCCTTTGCAATGCCATCTGAACCGCAAATCCCGCTGCTGACATCTATACCATTTGGTTTGAGAATAGATAGAGCATCTTTCACATTTTCGGGGTTGATTCCTCCTGCCAGAAGCCACCCTTTCTTACTTCGAATAGGTGGAACTTTGAACTGTGACCAATTGAATCCTTCACCGCTGCAAGCACATGTTAAGGTTAATGCATCCAGAAAACCCTTCACCGCTGTAGGCACTACGAGTTTACAGGTGTATTCAGAAAATTGAATTGGAGCTGCATTATCATATTTATGGAGAGTGGTCAAGTGAATAAAGAATGTTCTGAGTTCTCTAAAGGAGCTTTGAGATCATTTTTAATTCAGTCACATGTTTAAGCTATCAGATAAATCAATTTATGAGCTCAAGAAACACTTTGCAATGACATCATGAAAGGAAGGGGGGAAAAGAAAGAAAAAAAAAAGGGCTCACCTTCCTCCCTTGGCACTATCCACAAGAACCCAATCCACTACAGAGCATTCTTCTTCAGAAATTTGATTAAGAAGAGAGCCATCGCTATCAGCATGAAGAACATATATAACCCGCTTTTCTTGCACCAGAATTGGAAAAGCATCCCGAGAACCAACTCCGTGTAGCTGCATGTTTGCAGACTTTAGTAAAGATCTAATGAAAACTGCACATGTACAGGAATTCATGGGAGAAGCTCTCTTATTGTGAAAAATAAAAAGCATGTATTATATCTTTATCAAGTATGAAAAGTGCATCTAGTAATTGTACACTAATGCAGTACAAAATACACAGTATGACACATAGTTGTGCACTTTTATGTTCTTCATTTGTCACCATAAGAAAACTTTTTATCAGAACCAATCAACACTCAGGTTTTGTATGACCCACCTGCACATACTCAAGATTTGCTTCCTCGGCAACTCTTAGAATTGTATCAGCACCGTCATCCACAAATACTCCGATGGGTTCAGCACCATACTCCCTGGCAACCTTAGAGATCTCCTTTGCAACAGAAATAGGGATTGAACGTTTAGAATTTGGCCACAGAATCATACCAATCAAATCAGCACCAGCTTCTGCTGCCATAGCAGCATCTTTAGCAGACGTTATTCCACACATCTTAACTAAAGGCCGATTTTTAGATGGTTTCTTGTTTGACTGGTTGGCGTTTGTTGTCTCATATGACACACATGCTTTAATATTGCTTGATCTCAACTGAATTCTCGAAGAGAATTGCTGTTTCCCATGGATTCCTGTACATGTGCAATCAGCAACAAAATTGACAAATATCACACTATTTGCATGATTTGAACAAGTTTACAACACACTTCAATGATAAGAATTGTCATAGATCACTGGCCATTCGCTGATAAATGAATCAAGACACATACACATGGATAAAAACTGACCAAATCAAACTATTTCAGACAATAAGGAAAACATTGTTGAAATGACAAAGTATGAAAAAACAAGCATCCATAAAAATCCTATACTGCAGCAATATGCATTTTCATGATTCTACTAATCATTTGTTACCATGTATTTTCCCTGTGTAAATGAAACAAAATTACACATCATCATTCCAAAGCGAGAAAATTGCTCCTTCAATTTTGCTTCACGTTCAAATTCACTGAACTGCTAGAAGTGACAAGCATACAATGATGGTGTAGCATGCTCTCTCAAAAATTCTTTGCATGCATGGTTCAAGGTTTCTATACAAACTTGGCCTAAGGTTCTTGTAGCGGAAGCAAATACTGATGATATAGATTCCATGCTAGACTTGAAGAGATGATAAGATTAATTACCAAATATATCCAAGGGGGGCATTCAAGAAATTATAACCATACCAAAAATCTGCATTTGGGGCATATCTTCAAATCCATTGCGGTGAGGGATGCCAATGCTTAGCCCTAGAAGATATTTATCAGATAGGTATGATAAGAGTTCTGTTCAACTGAAAGTATTGAAATGACCAAAATTTTAAGACATCATAAGAAACAAGTAATCATCCCACCAAATTCAATTATACTCGCAAATCACTACTAAAATTTTGAAAGATTATCATCACAGTTCATCACCCTTTCCTCTGCCAACATACATCATTCAGTCCAAAAATCAGGATAATCAGATTGTAACCGAGTTTAACCAATTAGCAATTAGTATTGGTCCAAACAGTAACACATAAACATGGGGTTTAGCAAAAGGTTACTAGAGAATTTGAATCTCCATGTCCAAGCTAAGTCATCATTACAACTTCTAATTAACAATAAAGGTCTGGTGTAGCAACAATGACCAGTAATCTAAACTCACTAAACAAGTTTGGCATGAACCTCAAAGACCTATTTCAGGGTGACAACGCCCACAACCACAATAAACGATTTTCAGTGGGACATTTCATCAAGCAACTTGTCCGCACAAAAAAAAAACATGATTCTTTGCAGGGGAAACACCTGTTGCCATCCGTCAAAGTTTCTGCAATAGAGAGAAGATGCAACTTCTTCGAATTCAACAATACCAGAAAGGCAGAAACTGTGAGAGATCTTAATAGAGGTTTTGTGAGCGATGGGTTTTAGCAAACCAATGTACAACTGTAGGTATTATACAAATGAGGTGAATAAAGGGAATAACCGGCATTATTAATTTTAATTTATTTTTCTACCACTATTTTTTTTTAATATTGAACGACCAGAATATATTTTATTAATAAATATTACAATGTTTAGTTTATTTTTTAATTTTTATTCTGTAGGATGCATTTTATCTAGACAATTTCCGATAATTAAAAAATATATTGTATATTACCAATCTACTACTAAAATTTAACGTAAGGATGATTTTATTCCAAATCAGCAACAAAATTCATGAAGGATCGATGTGTTCCCACATTGCCCAAAGCCTAGGGAGGTGGTTGATGCATGTTGATTTCTAAAGATGAAACCGAAGGCTGATTCCCCGGAATCGCGTTTAGATCCATCAAAGTTTAACCTGATAAATTCATTATCAGGTTTATTCCATTGGATATTTCTAGTTTTTCTAGTACTTTTGGCCGCCTTTTGTTTTGTTTGGTTCTTTTTTTTATTAGCCTCCTGCCAGATCCTTATTTGGTCTTGTACTCGTACCCAAATATTTTGAGCTTTCTTGTTATTAAAGATATTCTGGTTTCTTTCAGTCCAAACATTCCACCATGTTACTGCTAACTGAATCATTTGATTATCGTCTAGCTTATTTTTTATGCAGGTGACCATGCTTGCCATACTTTGGTTAGAATTATTTACCCGTTGGAGCTCCCTCTTAGTGGTGGTATTCTGGAGATTTTCCACCAAAAAAGGGCAGTTGAAGAACAAATGTTTTGCTGACTCATATGGGTGATTACAGAGGGCACATTGCATAGGCACTGCTACCCTTTGTTTTTCCAGGTTTTCTTTAGTTGGGAGTCCATCTATGGACAGTTTCCAGATAAAATTTGTAACTTTGGGCATGATATCCATTTGCCAGATCCATGCATTAGAATTAGCAGTAAGCCCTTTATTCTTATGGATGAGGTTCATGGCTGATTTTGTAGTATATGATCCTTTATCCGAGGTTGCCCAGTAAAGACGATCTCGTATACAAGATTTCGGAAGTTGGTATGCTTTAATTGCGATTATAGTCTCTTGTGGGAGGAGATTTCCCAATTCCATTTCCAATTTCCGGGTATTTCATCTATTCTCTATGATGTAGTTTCTTACCAATTAATCTTCATTGATATCACTTCTATTCTTAAGAAGTGTGATGAGCGGTTGTTCTGTTACCCACTTATTTTTCCAAAATTTAATGGTGTTACCATCCCCAACGTTCCATCTGATTCCACTTTCAAAGTCAGGTCGGAGATTCATTAATCTTCTCCATTGCCAAGAGCCAGAGGTATTTTTTTGGGTTTTATAGTTCCATAAGAAAGAGTCTTTGAGGTATTTTTCATTTACTATTTTAACCCATATATTATTTGGTTCTTCCATGATTTTCCAAAGTAGTTTCATTTGGAGGACCTTATTCATATCTTCTGCTTTTCTAATACCTACTCCACCACACTTTTTTGGTTTACAAATTTTATCCCATCTGATGAGAGGGTGATATATGGGTCCTTTATTCCTAAAGAAAGTCCGGTTGATTTGATCAAGTTCTTTATGTATATAGGTTGGGAGCATGAAGCTTTGCATGATATAATTTGGTTTGGCATTTAGGTTAGCTTGATAAGAATCGTTCTTCCCTCTTGTGAGAGTGCGGAGGCTTTCCATGAAGTTAATTGCTTCCTAGATTTTATTATTACATCTTCAAATACGGTCTTGTTCACTCTACTATTAATAATGGGGCAACCAAGATATTTATCTAGTTCTTTTGTAACCACTATTCCAATTTTCAGTTGGATTTGTCTTTCCGTTTCCCACCCTACATTTCTCGTGGTTTGGAATGAGGATTTATGGAAATTGACTTTTTGTCCCGAGATATGGCAGTATTTATTCAGGAGATCCAGAACTTCTGTGCTTGCATCTATGGATGCTTTGGCGAATATATATAATTATATCATCCGCAAAGGCTAGAAAAGGGATAATAGTTCCACCTCTTGTGATTGGGAAACCAATTGTTTTATGGTATTGATAGCATTCTTTCTGAATGTTTCTTGCTAGGACTTATGCTCCTAAGATGAAAAGCATAGGTGATAGTGGATCACCTTGACGTAAGCCCCTCTCAGGGTATATTACTTTTGACGGTTTATCATTGATTAGTATGGAATATGAGACCGTGGAAATGCACTCTCTAATCGAGTTAATGAATTTTTTTTCGAAACCAAATTTTTCGAGGACGGCTAGGATGAATGGTCATTCCACCCTATCATATGCTTTTTCCATGTCTAGTTTTACGGCCATAAAGCCCTCCTTTCCTTTTTTGGCTTTGAACCCATGAAAGATCTCATGGGCGATGAGAATATTATCATGGATTGATCTACCCTGTGTAAAGGCACTCTGGAGCGGATGTATTAGTTTGGGTAACAATCTTTTGAGTCTATTTGCTAGAATTTTAGCAATAATTTTGTATATTGTGGAACATAGCCTTATAGGTCTATAGTGGGTAGTCAAGGACGGATTATCCACTTTGGGTATTAGAGTGATAAAAATATGATTAATTTGTTTTTAGGATTTTGCCCGATCTGAAGAAGCTCTTCGTCGCACGGATTACATCAGGCCCTATTGTGGCCCAATATTTGTGGAAGAAGCCGGCAGGCATGCCATCTGGACCTGGAGACTTGTCGCTACCAATATCGAAAGCAGCATTACGGATGTCTTCATTCGAGAATGGTTTAGTAAGCTCCATGTTTTCGCTCTCTGTAATTTCTTTAGTAATTAGATCATGGTGTTGCGCTATGGTGCGCTCATTAACTCGATTAGATCTGAATCGGTCCTTATAGTCCTTGAGGAACTCGGAGTTAATTTCCTCCTCCATGAACAATTTTATGCCGTTAGCATTTTGGATAGAAGTAATAGATTTTTTGTTTCGTCTTCCTGTTGCTTTTCTATGGTGATACTTCGTATTTCTATCACCACGTTCTAGGGCTTTAGATTTCGCTCTTTGCATCCAATACTTTTGTTGAAAATCTATTAAATATTCTCTCTTTTTATTTAGTCTATTTAGCCTCTCATTTTGTTGATGAGAGAAATTTCTGAAATTTAGTTTTTGTAGCTTCTCGATGGTTGTGTCCGTTCTCGAACCTGTTTATTTATGTTCCCGAATTTTAGTTTACTCCACTCTTTCAATTTAATTTTGAGGAGATTTAATATCCTGACCAAGTTGTACATATGTGTCCCCTGGAATTGTGTTCTCCAACATTGCTTCTTTCACAGTCGTCTCTATCAGTCCACATGAGTTCGAATCGAAAGGGTTTATTCTTGAATCGCTGGATTTTATTATTGATCTCTACTGTGGTTAAACAGTAATCTGATGATGTGAACGCATGGTTCCATACATGAATTAGGTTGTAAGCATTGAGCACCTCACAGTGCGCCATAGCTCTATCTAATTTTTCATAAGTGTTATCTTCACCTTCCCTCTTCTTTTGCCACGTAAATTCATTTCCTTTAGATACAAGATCCACAAGGTTACATTCTTGTATAATGTTTTGTAGTCTTTGAAATCAATTTGTTCTTAGTGGTGCACCTCCCAGTTTATCAGAGGGATGAAGGATATCATTGAAATCTCCCATTAGGAGTACTGGTTTGGTTTGTGTGTTTATAGTTCCTGTAAGTTTGGTCCAAAACTCTTCTTTAAGTCTCTCATTAGGAGGTGCGTAAATAAGGAAAATAGCCATGCTGAAATTGGATTCAAAACTAGTATGCTCTACTATGACAAATCTTTTATCCTTGTGACGAAGTTGAACTTTTTCATTTACGAGTATATTGTTTTTCCATAGGAGGCATAGCCCTCCTGCTAGTCCGTCCGTTGGGATGAAGCATATACTACCAAACCCCGCACTCCGCCAACACGTCTCGGGAGGTTCAATATTTGTTTTAAGTTCCGCTAACATGATCATATCAATGTGCTCATTCTGGGTTGTAATTTGATATCAGTCCAGAAATTTTTCTTTCTTATGCCTCGACAGTTCCAGAAAGTCATCTTCATATAAACTTAAAATGGGGGTTGGATGGTAGGAAGCCATCGCCGTTTTCCTAAGATTTCATGGTTCGTTTGTTGGACGGCTTTATTTGTTTGACTACATACATTGCATTCAGTCTTACTTGACACCATGCCGAGTACTGGAGACGGAGCTTCCATTGCTTGGCTTTTGGTTTATGATGTGTTCTAATGTATGCCCCCTTTTCTATTGATTGGATTATTTGGAAATAGATGAGTAGTCCGGGACTATTCTGCCAACATGGGTTATTTATGATATCACCTAAGAGTAAAGATGTTAGGATGCGTATTAGCTGCTCTAAGAGACTCTTATAAGGGTCATATTTTCTTATTTTATCGTTCCTAAGACTCGCTTTGTCAAGAATTACACCATTAATGCTATCGTACTCAACCAGAATGGTAAAGTTGCAAATCCCAAATATGTATAAGTGAATGTTCCTTAGGGTCCAGTTGTACAAATAAATTATATAAATATTACCAATTTTTGGCTTAAGTGTATGAACACCTCAGCCAAACATTTCTTTCAAGGGCTAATCACTAGTCCGATGGTTAGCCACCTCATGCCTGTTTGACGTCATTTGTCGCCTCACCTCCTGCTATTATGCTTTCTTCAGTTGTGCCCTCTTATTACTCTCCTCCATGAGCTTCTTCGCCGCTTCATTCTCCCTCCACAAACCTCTCCAAATTTTAGTTCATCGATGAGGTTGAACGTCTTCTTCTTCCTCAATTTTCCAATCTCGATTACTTTTTCTTCCTCTGTACGAATCTACCTCATTTTCATTGTTTTTACCAGCACTGACGGCTTCTTAATAGTGTTAAAACCATGTTGAGGAGATTTGCAAACTAACTACAATCACCACAACACAAAACCTAAGAATCGAAGAATCTTCTTCACCCTCTAGTGTCCTCTCTCAGGTTATGTTTCAAACCATGTTCTTCTTCTCTACTCTATGAGATCACTATTGCTTGCATCTTTCATTGAGGTAAGTCCCCAAATTCAACACCTTTTTCAACGTTGTTGAATTGAATTCTGAATTGGGTTTTTTAATTGTGCAGTTTGTTGCCCCAGATTCTATGTTCGGGTTTTTTTTGTCTACTATGTATCTCCAGTTTAGTGGTTTTATGATCGTCATGTTTGGCTTCTCCGCCTCTTCCGTCGCCAAGTATGTCTTCAACCTTCTCTCTTCTTTCCTTCCATTCCCTCGCCACTTTTTTCTTCTATCGCCTGATTTTCAATTTCTTGGGCAGGACTTGGTGCTCGGCTTTTTCTTCCTCCGCCATATGATACTCACCATCGCCATGGTATCTTCGTCTCGCATCAGGCTCGTGTTTCTTTCTTCGTTTTTGTTTATGTTTCATTCTTCTTCACCTTTTGATGTGTTGTTCTGCTTTAAATCTCCTCTTCTTTAAGATTTCACCTCCTCCAGAACAAAGGTTCCATGATCCGCCCACCACGTGTTTGAAAAAAGTCCTCAGAGAAATTTATGCTTTGATTTCTCCATTTTCAAAGGTGATTGTGATATGAATTTTACTTTGATTGAGGAGAACTGAATACTAACAAGTTTCTTATCTACATTCTTTTTTTAGCCGTCTCTAATTACATCTTTTGTGTCTTTCTATCTCTAATGCTTATAAAATTTGTGGAAATGCTAGATCCAACTGTTGTCTGATCTTAGTTTGAAGAAGATTCCTCAACTACTATAACTGACAAAAATAGATCAGGTTAGAAGCACTTTATTGGTCACATATGAGAATGCATTAG
Source organism: Fagopyrum esculentum (assembly GCA_033239045.1). Taxonomy (NCBI): domain Eukaryota; kingdom Viridiplantae; phylum Streptophyta; class Magnoliopsida; order Caryophyllales; family Polygonaceae; genus Fagopyrum; species Fagopyrum esculentum. The sequence goes on from BSUD01000003.1 coordinate 6,772,211, forward strand.
TTGTTTTAACCTAACGGATTGAAATTTATGTTTTGCTTTTGGTCTTGAACATCTACACAAGATTTGGAGGAGTTGATGGCTTTACCTACTGACAAGGTCTTGCTCAAATGGATGATCTTTCAATTGAAAAAATCTGGTTATAAAAAGGAAGTCACAAATTTGATTTCTCCATTTATGAAGTGGAAAATTAGGTTTTGATCACAAAATGGAAACAATACTTGAATATTATGTGAAGATTAATTTAGAAATGGAAAATCATACATGTATCATACATGTTTCATCTAAATCTAACAACATCAACAAATAACTAATTCACATATATGTATATTTCTGATAGAAATGTACACATGTAGAACTTAATGATCATTCAATGACTGAGATTTGATGCAATATTACTTTGATATGCTAATGTAACCCGACAGTGTTGCTATACGAAACATTAGTCATGTGTTGACATTGAGCCAAAAAAATGAAAGATTTATTCTTTAGTTAAACATGGAATCAATGAAGATCATTTGGTGAATCAAAAGTTACAATCTGTGTTAAATTGTGCATCCGTGTAAATATTAATTCTATAAAGAACAATAGCTTCTATAAAAAACAATAGCTTTGTTTTTTAATTTGACTACACACCCTCAACATTCATCATTGATACTTTGCAACAACAATGACTTCCTCGTACATTTCTGCAGCATGATCCCACCTTAGATTTTGCATCATACCATGTCGTTATAGACCTTCCTAACTCTGTCTATATTGTCTTAAAGTCAACAAACAGTTCCAAAGAGCTTCTTTCAGCTTATCAGACTTGGCCCTATCAAATGTACAGGAAGCATTGATCAGGTAAATGTTACCCAAATTCGGTATAGGTTATTCCTCTATTGTTGTTTGTTTGTTGTATAGTATGTGGCATTTGTGCTAGAGCCTCTTGTAGACAAACTAAGATTTTCTAATATTGTACGTTAACCTTGTGAGTGAGGAAGAGTTGATGAGTTTGTTTTTGTTGAAGGAATTTTGTAATAGAGTTAGACGTTTGTATAATTGAAATGACGAGATGGAAATGTTTTGTAACCACTAATTGGATGTAAAGTTGTAGATGGTGATGATAGTCTTGATAATGTGGTTAATATTCTTATATTCACGTAGGAACTTTTATTAAGGGTTTACATTATTTGATGTCATATATTTTTAGGGTGCAACAAGTGCTCAACAAAATGCCTCTATTGAAGATGAAGGTCAACGAGAGATCTCTTCTAGAGAAATTGTCCAAGAAGAAAACACAAGTAAAGACTCTTAAAGATAATTTAGTTTGTTTTGTTTACGATGATTTACACAATATTACTTTTTAATAATAGACTATATACGGTTTCAATTAAATGATACAATTTTTTTTTATCATACTATATAATTGATTGTTTAGGTTGTGATTAGTTTTGTTGTGCTTTATTGGACCATTTGTTATATTTGGTGAAAATATTGCACGTAACACGATCACAAATTAAAATATTAGCCACAAAGAAAAAAAATATCGCGACGGCTTCTGCCATCACAAATATAAATATTTAAAATAGTAAAAATTCACCACGGCAAATCAAAGTTTATCGCGACTACAAAAAATGTGTATCGCGACGGTATACCGTCATTTAAGTTATTTGTGACACTAGAGGTTCGGTTCGGTTCGGTTCAAACTGCCGTTGCAAAATTTAGAGGTGTGTGACGCCTAGAACGATCATTGGCAACGGTATAAATTGCCGTCATAATAAGTTATTTGCGACGGACACCCTCGTAATAAAAAAATTCCTTGAGGCCGTGGAGATTATTGGCGACGGCTATTGGCTGTCACATAAGTTATTTGTGACGGCTTTTTGTCGTCGCAAATAAGAAACTAACGCCGCCAAGGAGAATCATTGGCATCGGCTGTCTGCCGTCCCAGAAATCTATGCGACGGTATATTGCCGTCATAGATATCTTTTTGACGGACGATCACGTGACGGTACTCATGTCGTCGCAATGCCGTCGCAAAAGACCTCTTAGTGTCCTCATTTGTGACGGTGTTATGCCGTGGCAAAACGATTTTTTTTGTAGTGACCCTCAACATCTTCCAATGACATCAATCCCACCTCTAGATTACGTACTATACCAATAGACGAACCCACCCATACAACTTCTTTATCAGATAACACCTCATCTCCCATTTTGACACCTCCTACACTTCGGTTCACCTTTATCATTCAACAGACCACTATACCACAACCTATACCATGTGTAGTTACTAGATCCAGGAACAATGTGATCAAACCAACTCAAAAGCTTAATCTTTCGACCATGATCAACACATTTACCTTTTTTGAACCCAAAACTAACACCCAAACCCTAAAATTACTTGAGTGGAGGGTGGTTATGCAAAGTGAATATGATGCGATGTGTTCGAATAGGACTTGGGATCTTGTGCCTAATATGTCCAAAGAAAATTTCATTGGGTGCAAGTGGATATACCGGATCAAGTATTATCCTAATGGCAAGGTCGATATATAAGTATAAGTCTCGTCTCGTGGCTAAGGGTTTTCATCAAAGGCATGGGTGTGACTACACTAAAACTTTCAGCCCGATATTAAACCATTTACAGTGAGGGTTAACTTAGTACTTGCTATATCCAAGGGCTAGTGTCTACGACAACTGATATTAATAATGCATTTTTACAAGGTACACTTTATGATGATGTTTACATGGTTCAACCCCCAGGATCTATAGATCAAGATCAACCTGATTATACTTGCAACCTCAAGAAAGCCATCTATGAGATTAAACAAGCTCCTAGAGCATGGTACAATGAACTAATGGTCTATCTTCTTCACATTGGTTTCGTCAACTCGTTAGTAGATGCATCTCTCTTCATCTACTTGCATGTAAAGGTTCTTTTTTATTTCTTGTGTATGTAGATGGCATTATCTTAAAAAGTAACTATCAATCCCAAATTGCTTGACTAATAGTCTTGCTCTCATTCAAGTTCTCTCTAAAGGATCTTGAAAATCTATCATGTTCTTTGGGTGTTACAAGTTTTATAGATGTCTGTTGGAATATTTTTATCACAAAGAAAGTATGTGCAAGACTTGCTCAATAAAGCTGGTATGAGTAATGTCAGGCATGTTTCCATGCTTATGTCAGCTACTGAAATCTCACACAAAGCAACAAGAGATTTGATTCCTTCCCCGACAGGATATCAAATCATGGTTGGGAGTCTCCAGTATTTGTGCTTAACTAGACTTGGTGTAGGCTTTACAATCAATAAAGTGTCTCAATACATGCAAGCACCTCCGAGTTAGTTTTGTGTCGATTGAAGATCAGCTAGCCAATGTCCTAATTAAACCGTTGCTACATCCAATATCTTATACTCTTTTGCACAATTGACAGCTCACCAAGTGATGCTTTCACTTGAGGGGGAATTTAATATGACTATGGAGCTTGTTTAGATTTGTTCTAATCTTCCGTTATCATATTGTTAGTAAGTTAAAGAGATATCAGGACATTAGTTATGTTAGTATCTTGGTTAAACTTTCGTGTATATATTCTCATTATCGTCATCAATAAAAATTATCTTCAAACTCAGTTTCTATAAAACTAACGAACACAAGAAAAATCAACAAATGTATATTTCACATATTTTCATAATTTTATCTATAATAATTCTTTACGTACCTCAATAGTTCTCTTATTATCAAATACCAGCTTAAATTTATTGTAACTTTCTCCCTTCACTTTCAGCTTCATTTTCCATCCTTATCTTCAATTTCATATCCTATAATTTATGACCAACCAAACCGACCCGATATATATAATCATGATTGTCACAAAATAGATTCTCTTGTACCATTTTAGAACAAAACAACAAAGTTATTTTAGTGCGATAAAATTGGGACCAAATTTTTTTGTCCAATATGAAAGGTGAGCAAAATCACACATCACTCGACTTTCAACACGCAAGTAACGCCACAAAAATCCACAACCGCTTTAAGTAATAATATTTTTTTAAAAAAAAAACAAAATTAGAAAGGTCGATTATTACGTCATCCTTCTTTTGCAGTCGACGGCCGTATACGTCATTTTCTTTTTAAAGCCCAATTGAAAAGGCAAATAAGATGACTGGCCCATCAGATAATATGGGCCCTACTTGGTTTCCGGCTCAGATTGCTGCTTTATATTTGTCGTGAACGGCTGAATTGCCAAATCAATAATAAAATATTATTTTATTAAATAAGTTGCTGCTTTATTATACAAAACAACATTTAAAAATTACAAAACTTTAAAATATCTACCCAATAACCTCCGCATTGTGTTTGGTAGGAGATTAAAAGAAATTTATTTTAAATTAAAAGATAGTAGATTAAAAGAGATTTATTTTATATTAAAAGATAGTAGATTAAATTTGTGTAAGTGTTTGGACGAAGATGGAGATTATTAGAAAAATAATAGAAAATATTAATTAAGATTAAAAATGCTAAAAAAATAACCTCATATTATCAAATTTTAAAGGAGATTAATCTCCAACCATTAATTAGGATTTCACTCGTGCCCCCTATTTAAAGTTAAAGATAAATTTATAAATTTGTATCAATTAAACCTATTAAAAAATCTTCAACCAAACAATTTGATGTAGATTATTTTATATCAAATAATCCCTAATAAATCTCATATAAAATTTAAGCCCTTTTAAATCTCATCTACATTAATCTTCAAAAAAATCTACATCTCCTGTCAAACACACCCTAATTTTATTTTTCGTACTATATGCAAGTTGTCTAATTTATAAGCAACTTATTTAATTTTTAATCTAAAGTATTTAATCAACCACAATAAGAAGTCATTTACAAGGTGTCAAAACTAATTGTACATCAAAATTTTAAAATCCAAAAAAAACCATTAACATGACACACAAACTCAATAAGAACTAGTGTATTACCCGCTCTTTGTGCGGATTGAGTTTTAATAAATATTTAATTTAATAATTAGAAATTTATATGTATATTTTTATAAAAAAAAATCCGGAGAATGAAATTATAATTATTGTTATGATTTTTAATTCTTTTTTAAGTATTTATCTCTTCTAATTAATTATACTTTTAAATTGATTGGTTAAGATATGCTTGTTGGTAAAAAAATCCTTAAAAGTTTAAAACTATTTTTATAAAAATATTTATTTAAATATATTTAAAAAAATTTAGAAATCAATTTTCAATTTATATTTACATTTAAAGTTCGCTTTTTAAAATAAGTTTGTAGGTTTCGAGAAATATGGCGTTGACACGTGACAATAGAGGCTTCTGCTTTAATAGATATAAGATTAGCCGTAAGAGTTACGTCGGTTATATTTTAGTGAACCTATCGCCTTGTATTTATCGATTTTATAAGGAATATAAGACTCAACAAGAAGATCCAATGACAACAGGAAAATATATTCTTACGTCCCACAACTTAATATCGATTTGACGATTCGATTTATGAGTACCACAAATTATTAAAAATAAAAGTGTTGGCTTTTTCACAACTTTTTGGTTGTGTTTATTTACGTACGACTTTCACGTGAATTTAACTTTATGATAGTTGGGTTGTGAAGTGCCGTCTTCCACTCGATGGCCGCAATATAATGGCGGGCATGTCGGCACAAATAATCATTAATATTTCTATCAAAATAGAAATTTTATTTTTGGTATCATATCAAAATAGAAATTCAAGTTGTGACAATGACATCATTTAAAACATGTTTTTAAATTATAGTTTACAACAATAAGCCTATTCACTCGTTTCATCCTATGCACCTTTTTCTTTTTAATAATGAATATTAAACTAGTGTATTGTTGTCTTACAATACTAAGATTATATATTTGAATTACTATCTATAAATGATTCATAAGAGATGTATAATTATTATTAATTCTTTAATATAAATAATCGTAGTAATTTTATAGAATTTTTCATTTGATGTCCTCCAATTTTACTCCTTTTCTCTTATTATTCACAAGTTTTTAAATTTCTTCTAGATATCTCATGGTTTGATTTGCTTCTCCTTATACCTTCATAATATATTTTAGACAAAACTACATAAAACCACCTATAATAATCACTCTTTTACAATAAACCACCCCTAATAAAAATTTAGCATAAAATCATCCTTAATGTTTAACTATTTGCAGTAAATCACCCTTAATAATTTTTTTGGCATAAAACCATCCTTACTTTCTAAATATTTGCAATTAGCCACCCATACTAATTAAAAGTACTTCAAATGATTCAAAATTTAAGCATTGAGAAAGTAACTTTTTATTATTAATATCACAATTAATTTCTATAGTTTGATTAAGTATCACAATATATACTAGAAAAATAATCAACAAAATTATACAAATTTTAATACCCATGTACAAAAAATAAAAAAAATATATAGAAATTTTATTTTTATTAATTTATATATTAATTTATGTTTTCAAGCCTAAATTAAAAAATATATTTTTAATAAGCTATATCTTTAAAAAGACAATGTTTAATTTTGTCCATAACACAAAAGTATTTTGGTTGATGTATTGTTCATGGGTAATAAAATTTGTTTTAATTTTTATTTTTCTAGTATAAAATGTAATACTTAATCAAACTATTAAAATCATCTATGATAATAATAATAAAATTTTATTTTATCTACGCTTCAAATTTAAATTATTTGAAATAGTTTTAATTAGTATGGGGTGTTTAATTGCAAAAATTTTTAAATTAAGGGTAGCTTTATGCCAAAAAAGTTATAACAGGTGGTTTACCGCAAGTAGTTGAACATTAAGGGTGGTTTTATGCTAAATTTTTTATAATGGATGGTTTATTGCAAAAGAGTGATTATTAAGGGTGGTTTTATGTAGTTTTCTATATATTTTATTAAAAATTTAAGAGAAAATTGTCCAAACAGGATCATCTTTAAGGCTGACTAAACTTTAGTACCCCGTCATTAGACTATCAGAACGGTACATCATCTATTGAGTCCGACCAAAGATTAGTATCTGAATTACTTTTCACACGTTAAGTTAACACAACAACTTTACTCCTAGAATTTTCCCTTATGTTTCTTATTGAATAAGTATGTCATGTAGGCCTCATTGCAACTGTCTTAACCCTTTTACTTAACGTGTGAACAATAATTTAAGTAGCAATCTTTAGTCGGACTCAATAGGTGAGGTACCGTTCTGATAGTTTAAACGATGGAATACTAAAGTTTAGTCAGCCAAAAAGATGGCGTATTATTTGGACAATTTACAAAATTTTTGTTAATGATAAATTAAAAAAAAAATATTAATTTTTTTTTATCATGATGACATTTTATTAAAAAAATATCAAATGCATAAATATATTCGCACAATGTATGTATATATATATATATATATATATATATATATTACAAATTTGAGTATATGATTAATCGTTTTTTTTAATGGAGAGAGCACTAGTGTAACAACAGTTTCTTACTGTAACAACAGTTTCTTACGTAAATAAAAAAAAAAAAATTGTTCCAAATATTTTATATTTGAATTCCTGTAAAAATGTGTACTTACATAAAGGAGATATTGATCTTGATGGATCTATACACATGTATTATTTATAAATTGTATTAAATAGAAAATATTCTGGTTAATAATGTGTTAATCAACGTCACAAAGTCGTGTGTCTTCCATAAACAAATTAGATATATGGATGGTTGTTAGTATGTCAAAAAAGTTTACTTTGTCCGGATATGCAATATAGAGATAGATAAATGTTACTTTGCCTATGATAAGTCTTTTTTTTATGTAATATAAAGTTAAACAAACAGTGACTTGTATAGTTGTATATCATGGGAATCTTAGTTTACTAACAAACATTTTTTAAGATTACTATTGTAGATTAATCTATATCAAGTAGATTTAATAAACAACTAGTAGTTTCATACAAATCTCTTCCTGATATCATTGCCTACGATCTCTAAACGCACCTCCGTCTAAACAAACCCTAGCTAGTGTGCTGCCATCACGGCGGTGATGGTGACAACGGCTATCATGCCAACCTACAGAGACCCTAGAGCCGACTCTACCGGCGTGTTATTATCGTCAACCTAAAAACAAAGGCAATGAAGGGAGGAGTGTTCTTCAAGTCCTCATGTCATCTCTTCATATTAACTCCCTAGTCGCTAGTCTACCTACGTCCTAGGGCCCGACCTACTCTAAGACACTAATCTACATGTGTCCTAGGACCCGACCTACCCTACGACGCTAATCTATCTGCGTTCTAGGGCCTGACCTACCCTAGGATGATAATCTACCTGCGTTTTACGGCCCCACCTACCTTAGGACGCTAATATACTTACACCCTAAAGCCCGACCTACCCTAGGATGTTAATCTATCTACCTCCTAGAATCCGATCTACCCTAAGGTGTTAATCTACATGTGTTCAGGGTCCAACCTACCTAGGGCGTTATTCTACCTCCGTCTTAGGGCACAACCTATCGGCATCATACCAACAAAACAAAAACCAATTAAGTGATGAAATTCCATCAGGTCCTTCTTTGATCTCTTCTCCCCAACAACAGTTTTCACGCTCAAGATTTAAGTTCGGAAGTAACAAGGAGCCTCAAAAACCAAAAATCTTAAAGTTTCCACATTTAATCTTGGAGTTATTGAATTACATCTCCAACTTAAGGGGGTGCTAGAGTACATTGAGACGCATTTGAGCTTATCCTTTTTTATTAGTTTACCGTTTTGTCCATTTATATTTGTCTATATAAACAATACTTGATCAATGAAATAAACAAGTTTTTAGCTCACAAATCTCTTCAATAAGGTCTTGTCATTTGAGAACCTCCGTGATGATAATAAGTGAAAATCTTTAAGAAATATTCGATCTAAAATAAGTGTGTGGGGGTGATAAACAACACGATCATGACCACTGTTCATTTTAAATATATGTATAAAATGCAAAGTGCTGCGCAAGTTTGAAGTCTTGAACTAAGTTCTTATCTACCGGTCTATTACCAAATTGGACAAGTTCAGTTTTTTTTATTTATTATTTATTCATCGCGATATATGTATAATTGTTTAATAGAGTTTGTTATAATGTTTATAACTTATTCATGTTGTATTGTTCAACTAAATAAATGAACAACATATACTCAATAATCAATACCAAAACTGCACACACATACTTAATAAGCAATACCCAAACTGCACACACATACTTAATAAGCAATACCAAAACTGCACACATATATACCTTATTCATAACTTATTCATGTTTAGTTGAACAATACAACATGAATAAGTTATAAACATTATAACAAACTGCACACACATACATATATTCGATCTAAAATAGAGTTTGTTATAATGTTTATAACTTATTCATGTTTATAACTTATTCATGCATATCAATCACTCAATAAGCAATATTCAAAACTGCACACATATATACTCAAAAATGCATACCCAAACTGCACACACATACTTAATAAGCAATACCAAAAAAATACATATCGATCCCTCAATAAGCAATACCCAAAAACTGCATACCCAAAAAAATGCATATCAATCACTCAATAAGCAAATACCAAAAACTGCACACACATATACTCAAAAATGTATACCCAAACTGCACACACATATACTCAATAATCAATACCAAAAAAAACTTATCTTCAATAACAAATACATACCCCAAACAACAAAAGCTTATCTTCAATGATGCATACCCAAAATGCACACACATAGACTCAATTTAAAACAATACCCAAAAAATGCAAACATTAAGTAATCAATCTCTTTCATAATACATACTCAAACTGCACACACAAAAATAAATACATACCCACTACTACTTACTAAAACGAATCAAATGCATACCAAAAATCTAGTAAAAATAGCTTACCCAAAAAATACAGATTTGGTTCCCGGCAACGACGGAGCATACAACGGTGAGAGAAAGGAGGGTTGGTGACGGAACGACGATTAGACAGCGGCGCCGGCGCCGGAAACCAGTGGTGTAGCCCCTCCTCGTGTCAACCTTGACGGCGAAACCCTAGATCTCTCGCTTGCCCTTCTCCCGCTCGAAGGAAACCCTAGATCTCTCGCTCACCCTTCGGTGTCGGCTTGGTGGCCAAATGTCCTGGCGGCGAAACAGTGCTCCCTGTCGTTGAAACTCCGGGGATCTCCGTTTCATCCTCTATTTCTCCTTCCTCTCTTTCGTTCCTTTCTAGATCTGTTTTTCCTCTCTATACGAAGAGAATGAATGTTTTCTCTTTCTTCTCTGCAAATAATACCAACAGTTATTTAAAATTCAATTTTTTTGGGAGCCCATCCATCCATCTTTTCTTGGGAGGCCCACAAATACACCTATTAATTTTTTTGCAGGCCTAAATTATACTAGGAGCCCACTTTGCAAAAGTAAAATTTTAGGAGCCTTATTTCCCTCATTTAGTAAATGAACAATTAGGAATGTACGATCATAATGCCCCCCTACTATTATTCGAGACGATGATATTAAAAGCAATAAAAGTCACATTTGTATCATTTTTCCTAATGACGTGATAATCTATTTTTTATTTTAATGTTATAATAATTTACTTTATATAATATATAAACTCCTCAATAAAATATTTTTAAGTAAACGCAATCAATAATAAATACTTGCAATAAATATACAATCGGTTTTTCTCTTTATTAAATCTTGCTCTTTCATTTTGAACAAAAATACGATGAACGACGTAAGACGTAAATCCCCATCCGATAATAAAATATCCCCGATTATTTTCTTACTCTTAATATCTTTATTATATACAGTAGAAGACTGTGGACCAAGTAATTTTATATTCATTTATGTATAAATAATCCCAATACCGATATAAAATATTTACATATTTGTACTTATTAATAAATTGACAGTAATTATTTGTTGATTAAGATTCCAGTCATATGAACCCATTCGACAATAATTAAATGTTATTTAATACAATTCAATAATCATCTTAACTTAAAGAGCGAAAAATGAAGTCAACGGTCACTTAAAAGTCGGTTGTGGCACAGCGATGCACATGTGAATAAATATATTTTCTGATGTAAAATTATTTTTTTTTGAAATTAAAAATAGTATTAACAAAAGACTAGTCGTGAATATATTTTTGTTTTTCTGATGTAAAATCAGCTATGATTGCAGTAATGTAGATCCGACGATGGTTGACTGTGGGTCCCTCCGTTCAGTTATGGAAAGTTTATAAAAATTATTTAAAAAATTCTATAAGTTTTAATAATTTATTAGTGTACTGTTGAAAAAATGCATAACTTTTTATACTTTTCAAATGTTTTCATCCCATGAACTCTCTTTCCGAGGTGAGTTTCGATTCAATGATCAATACTCAGTTGATCTAGTGGGATGTGATATTAGACCACTCAAGTGGTTAGTCTCGAGATTGGAGTTCGAATCCTCCTGGCGGACGGGATTTAGAGCGGCGAAGCCAATCGAATTACTTATCAACCTCCAAAAAAAAAAGAATTTCGATTCAATGATTTTTCTTCTTTACTCCGTTTAAATTCGATATGAACTTTAACGTTGGACGACTACGTACTTGAATTTTCTACGTAGTCCCAATGGGTTCATTGTACCCTAGTAAATTGGTTTTTGTACGCTTAAAACCCTTTTAGATATATAGGGTTGTCATACGAGTTAGCATTGTTATGTTCAAGCTCGACTCGTGTATAAACGAGTTGAGGCTGATTTGAACCTAATTTTTAAACAAGTTTTAATGTGTTCCTATTTGACTCATATAGAAAGTAAACGCGCTTGACCGAGTATTGACATGTCCAACTCGTTTATAAATAAGTCGAGCCCAAGCCTATATTTTAAACGAACTTCAAAATTTGTTCTATTCTACTCATTTAGAAAGTGAAAGGACTCGACCATACCAAGTTTTCTTCGAGTTTTGAGCCTGCGTCAAGTCCGGGTAGCTCGACAAATATAACAACCTGATAATGTTATTTCGCCGAACGAGCGGATCATTGACATCCTGAAGTTCGACTCGGTATAAACAACTCGATCATAAACTTTATGCGAACTTTAAAATATGTTTATATTCGGTCGCGTAAAATATAAAAATGTTCGAGCGGAGCTCGAATAACTCGTCTCGATGATAAATGTATATAATATATCAGTTATTAAATGCTAAACCATAAATAAATGAGATGCCACTTGTACCGTATTAACTACTAGCTAATCATTTAATACTACACCGTCAATTAAATTAATTGATCACCGAATGCTTCTTCTAGAATATAATTAGTTTATTTTAATACCTCGTAGTTAACAATTTTTAAATTTTTTTTATCGATTTGTGTTTATATAATAATGATCTTTAATCTTTAATTATTGAGTACTTTGGTTTTGATTTTTCAATCAATTTCCTTATTATTTTAGAAATCAAATACCCTGTAGACGTTGCTAGTTACTATTTGGATATTTAATTAACAATTAAATAAGTTTAAACGGCTAATTCATCATAGTTGTACTTAGAGATGGGGCCGGTTCAAACCAAACCGCCGAACCGGCGGTTTGTGAACCGGCGTAAACCGACGGTTTGACCAAACCGGCGGTTTAGGTTTGCCGGTTTGGTTGAACCGGCGGTTCACGGTTTAGGTTTAGGTTTGGCTCTAGACCAAACCTAAACCGGCGGTTTGGTTTTTTTTTTTTTTTTTTTTTTTAAATGGACCAAACCGGCGGTTTGGAGATCAAACCGTCGGTTAACCGCCGGTTTGGTCCGGTTTGGTCCAGTTTTCCAAAATTATTATTATTTTTTTTTTAATAAACCGGCTAAACCGTCAGTTTGAATTTTGACGGTTTAGGTTTAGGTTTGGCCAAAGGTCAAATCTAAACCGGCAGTTCGCAAACCTAAACCGGCGGTTTAGGTTTGCGACCCACCACTAGTCGTACTCAATCTATATACTTTACTAAAGTAGATGATATGATGTGGTTGTGGCGGTCTCACATTTTTTTCTCATAATATATTTTTTTATTAAATTTTAAATTAACTTAAAAATATTATTTTTACAAAAACAATATCTAACTATAAATATTTAATTTTTTAAAATATGATAGATTGATTATTAAACTTCTCTTCTACGTTTCCGTTGTTAACTTACAAGGTAAGTAATATCTGGATTTCGGATATACTTAACGTAAACTTCTCACATTATTTCTCCTATATATATGGAACACACATTCTCATATGTCAATACACTTTTCTTATTTTTCATTTTAATCTACAAATTTCAAATTCTTCCAATTCCAATTATTTATTGATCATGTTTCGTCGTCTTTTTTAGGTTCCGATGATTTGAAGATATTTTTTCAGGTTACAATTATAATGCTTGTCACATTTTTTCTAGACAAATCTCGCGCCATCTAATAAACAAAAGTTCGTATATTGATATGTTTTTTGATGTTTCTCATGTTTTGTCGTATTTTTCATGTTTCATCTAATAAGCTCGTCGTATTTTTCATGTTTTGTCGTATTTTTTTAGTTTTGATTAGATTTCAATCGAGCTAAACACCATTCCATAATCAACAAACTATTTTTTAAATTTTGATTAGATTCGGGGTTTTTTTAAATTGCCGAAATATTTAAAAATTTTGATCAGATTTCGATCGGCCTAAACACCATCTAATCAGCAACAAAGAATTTTTAAAATTGTTGTTCCAAAATTGTTTTTTTTTAAAATGGATAAAATGACTAACTAGGCCTTTTACCACTATTACTTAAGCATGTCCACGAGTCACGGGTCCGGGAAGGGCGACCCGGACCCTAACCCGTCATATTGGCCAACCCGCCGGGTCACGGGTCAAACCCGACGGGTCTGGCGTATTTTTTTAAACCCGAATTTTGTTTTTTTTAAAAAAAGGGTCCCGTTGGGTTTGAAATAGCCGTTGGTTTTGAATTTTTTTTCAAAATTGAACCATGGCGGGTCGACCCGGCGGGTCAACCCGCCGGTTCTGCAGGTAAGGATCACCTCGACCCTTACCCGCATCCATAACCCAGCGGAACCCGGACCCGCCGGGTCACTGACCCGTGGACATGCTTACTATTACTCTATTAAGAGTACTCATAGTATAACTTCATTAAGTATATATACACCCCTAAAAATTTTACTGTTAAAACATTGAGGAGACCACACGTCATTTTGTGCCAAAATTACCATGTTTTTCAAATTTATAGTCTCTCTCTCTATATATATATATATGTCTATTTATTCTCTCTCATAGCAGTTACGATCGAAAATGTGAACAAAATATCTGGAAAACATTATCTTCGCCTCCAATGATCTAATTCTTGTAATATGTTCAACTTCAGTTTCGAGTAACATTATATTCGCCTTCAATGACGTAATTATAGTAAAATCAAGTTTTTATTCTGGTAATATCAGTATGTTGATGTGATTCTAGTATCAATAAGTAGTATGTTTGATTCAACATGTTTCTAGTATGCTCATTTTTGGTAAGTGGTAAGCATACGTGGTCTTTTTGTAGTAATGTGAATTATCTCTAATTCAGGTATTATTTTTCTGGTATAAATAGGTGATATGTTTTTGTTATTGCTTATGTTGTGTGTGTTTTGTATGCTCATTTTTTGTATGTATATGTGCTCTGTTTCTGGTATTCCACATTATCTTTGAATAATCATGAGTTTTGGTTTTTTTCTCCTTATATGCATCTGTGTTATGCTTCTGGTATTGTTTATGTGCTGTCTTTCTGGTATGCTCATTTCTGATATGTATACTTGTTTTATTTCTGGTATTCTACATTATATTTGAATTATTATGATTTTGGTTTTTTTTTTTTTCTGTAATGC